>CM036773.1:29472578-29927578 GCA_020796225.1 Arion vulgaris | reverse complement strand
AATATATCCTAACCGAAACCATAATTTTTCCGAAAATTTCTGTCTGGCCCCACCAACAAAAATGATCACGAGCCGCCACTGCTACAGGGTATGAAGATATCTTCTCTACCTTTAGTTTTGTACCTACGCCTATATCTCAGTAGAATCCAGTGAGGACTGTGTGGCGTGTTATACCTTTATCGCTTTCACACACACACACACACATGCACACAATCTTTCTGACTTCTCCACACATTTATCTCTCTCTCACACACATACCTTATGTCTCGAATCTTATACCTTTATCTCTTCACTCACATACACACATTCTTTCTATCTTTTCCACACCTATATACTCACACGCACACACACACATACACACACACATTCTGTCTCAGACCACAGACCGTTATCACACAAATATACACTCACGCCTACATACTCTCTCACACACAGACACTCATAACACACTCATACACACACGCGCACACACACACATTGATACACTCACACACATACTCATACATACTCATACACACACGCATACATATATACACGCATACATGCACACACAGAGACACAGTCTGAAGTTCTACATCTCCTCAAATATTGTACCAGTAACACACGAACATTACCAACATGTATTTGTACCTGTGCGCGAGCAGAATGAGTAAATAATACAGGTAGATAGATCATTACTTTCACCTGCTGGTCAGGCTGAGCTATTGTTTATTCTGAAGGACGATCCATTTGATCACTGAATGAACTGAAAGATAGTAATTACTCTTTTTGTCTTCCGTACATATTACATAGGTTGCTATGTGAGTGGGAGGAGGGAAGGGAAGGGGGTCGCTGAAAGTGTAGAGACGATAACACATTACGTCACCGTGTTGTATCAATTTATGTGTGGTATATGTTAATCACGTGTGTTGCTAGATAGGAGCTTTAGCAAGTAATGGGGGGATGGTATATTATTGACTAAATAAGTTTTGCAGAGGAGTCCTATGTATATCTTGAACAGAGAAGATAACAAATAGATCTATCCAAAAAGAGCTCAAAATCAAAGAAAACTGGCAGATGCTACAAAAAAAGAATGAGTAATTCTAAGTATTTTGGACATATAAAGAGACAGGAAGAGTTGGAGAAGGCCATTATGGAAGCATGCATCACGGCAAAGAGGAAGACCACGGAGAAGATGGATTCAGAATGTAACTGATGATGTTTTTGAGCATGACCTCTGCAGAGGCAGGACATCTGATCTGGTATATGAGAGAGAGAGAGAGAGAGAGAGAGAGCAATTCAGAGAAGGACTGTTAAGGTGGCAAAGTTCTGTTCAGGACCGGCTATTTGATGATGATATGAGGCAGCACATGATTATAGAAAAAAAAATGATATCAGTTTCTTGAAATCACAATACACATGACTGCATTACATCTTTACGATAGACGGACGACAAGAACATTTATTTACACTTGGAAATAGTTGTTTAAGATGTGTTTGTTGTATGTGGACAATTTTCTTCCATCATCAACAGTTGTCTTAGCAACAACACTGCAACTTGTATACAATAACAACAGTACCATCCCGTATTGAGAACAACTATTCTACCAATAGCTCGATGACAATGATTGACCTCATTATTTTAAGCCAATCAGGGCGTAGTGACGGCGTGAGTTCTATTTTTAGATGTGATTCACTGGAAATTTGTCTGATTGGTCTTCACTCTGTCAGCTCGCGCAATTGTAATCGATGACTCTTTCAGTTCTCACTTAGTTTTAAGAAGACTTTCTCGAAGCAACTTGTTCTGTTGTGGTTTGTCTACAGCACATTGCTGTTATGATAACAATACCATTCATATTTTCTTCCCAGTGTTTAATTCTCACCTTTCAACTCGGAGGAAATACCCCCACCATGTTTAATTTCTATAAATAGATTGTGGGTCCGTCTAGATATTGATGGGTAATTCCAATTTTTTCTGCGGAGACTCAACAAATTAAATTGTGTAATATTTCCAGTAGCTTTAGTGTATAACCTTTCTTGATGTGTAGTCAGTCCATCATTCCGACATCTTAGTCATCTGGACTAAAAGAATATAGAAACTTTGAAAGAGAATGAGAGATTGTGTGCAGTATTCGTAAATCAAGGTTAGTTTTCATATATTTGGCTATGTGGTTTCGAGATCGTTTGGCTACCTTCGATTTTGTGCTTCAATTTTGTATTATTTATGTGAATCTGTTGGGGAAGACTGGGCACCTATGGGTCTGCCCGGAGTGCAATGACGTCAGTTTAGTAACCAATAACCAATTATTTATGTGAAGTTTAGTATTATGAAAAGTTTAAAGTGTTGATGTTTACCTTAAGTAAAGTTTATCCTAGACGGAGATTTCTTTACTTTAGGTTTACCGTACTTGAAGTTTATCTTATATAAATTTTACCGTTTGTAAGGTTTATCTAATGTGAAGTTTACTATTTGTGAAGTTAACGTTATGTGAAGTTAACCGTATGTTAAGTTTAAAGTATGTAAAGATTACCGTATGTTAAGGTTACCTTATGCAAAGTTTACCTTATGCGAAGGTTACCTTCTGTGAAGTTTACCGTATGTAAAGTTTACCACAAGGGAAGTTTACCATATGTGAAGTTAATCATATGTAAAGTCGACCTTATGTGAAGTTTACCGTATGTAACGTTTACCATATGTGAAGTTTATCATATGTAAAGTCGACCTTATGTGAAGTTTACCGTATGTAACGTTTACCATATGTGAAGTTTATCATATGTAAAGTCGACCTTATGTGAAGTTTACCGTATGTAACGTTTACCATATGTGAAGTTTATCATATGTAAAGTCTATCGTATGTGAGGTGTGCGTTTGAACGCTCCATAACTAAACAATAACATGCATGTGCTACTACACACAAAGCGCTGTCACAGCAAGTAATGCTGTCACATAACGTTATAAAGGAACACACATGAAATCTCATATCCAGTTACATTCTTTGCAAAGATACTTCTTCAATTGTTTCAATGTCACAAGGACGCCGACGCAAACGATGGATCTCAACAATACCAAAGACGGTCGGAAACGTAATATTCGTGGATATTTGCTAGAACACTTCGCGTATCCTGAACGCTCAAAGACACAACAGGAATAGATAATAGATTGATAGATAGATTTCTACAACTGATAACAGATTCCAATAGATTGATAGATAGATTTCTACAACTGATAACAGATTCCAATAGATTGATAGATAGATTTTTACAACTGGTAACAGATTCCAATAGATTGATAGATAGATTTATACAACTGATAACAGATTCCAATAGATTGATAGATAGATTTCTACAACTGATAACAGATTCCAATAGACATAAGCAATCATCTTCAAATGATATGGGATAGATGGCTGCGGTAGAACTAAGAAAGTAGTCGATAAATTAATAAATGACAAATTACAGTTGTTCAAAAGCAAGAATAAAATCATGCAAATAAGAACTAAAATGCATATGTGGTGCCGGTGTTCAAAGAAGCAAAGAATGGTGCCACTGCGACCTACAAGGCATGTCATAAGAGGCGACTGATTAAGAACCTAGGGAAGCTACCCTAGTAAATAAAAAGCATCGAAGAAATCGGATGTGCTGGCCTACTTGTAGACGCATAACTGACACAACGTACAATCACTCTTAGGCTACGATCACATACAAATCACACAGAGTGGTTAACAAGTGGTCGATATGGAAGTTCGAAGAAGGAAGAAAGAAGAAGAACCAACAAAAACATACCACAATTTTTTCTCTGCATTCTTTTCTCTAACCATGTTTTGTATCACAAGCAAAGAATTTTTAAATTTCATTTCCGATCCAGAAGCACTTGAGCTCTTCGGCTCGGTGCCATGGACATCGTAACCCTTCGGTTCGGTGCCACGAACACCGTAAATCTGGGAATCTGTGGCTTTTTCTGCCATCCCGCGGAATTGAACCCGCACACACAGAGGGATAGTCACCCGTAGCCCAACGCGCTACGAACACGCTGGGCAGACGGGCAAACAAAGAACTCTAGACCATCTTTTTGTGTGCACTACATAAATAGTGGTTTTTTAAATCACTGTTTATTTTATGTTATAATAATCAGTATATATATATGGAACTGCAGTAAAACTATTTGATTGGCAAAACACGTAATTACAAAGTACTGTAGTTTTACAAATTACAAAAACAATGACAAAATACAGCAACGTTTCGACCAACAAGGTCGTTTATTTTATGTTATAACTATTGTGTCACTGTATTTTACGCTATAACTTCGGCATACTTTATGTACAACTTCCGCATACTTAACATAGGTTAGTTAGTTTCCATGGTGTTTTTACGTGTACATGTGTTATACCTGTCCGTCTTGTGACATGTGTCGCGCGACAGACACAGGTGGTGGGAATAGGGAAATCGCACGTGCAGTTAATATATTGCTAACTAGAAAACGTTATTCAAATCAATATATTCAACACACTGTGCTATGTTAATCTATTCAACACACTGTGATATGTTAATCTATTTAACACACAGTGCTATGTTAATCTATTCAACACACTGTGATATGTTAATCTATGTAACACACAGTGCTATGTTAATCTATTCAACACACTGTGATATGTTAATCTATAACACACAGTGCTATGTTAATCTGTTTAACACACAGTGCTATGTTGATCTATTTAACACACAGTGCTATGTTGATCTATTTAACACACAGTGCTATGTTGATCTATGTAACACACAGTACTATGTTTTAAAAAAACATTGCAGATTATCATGAAAAAAAAGAAGAAAAAGTAGTACGGAATAGAGTTTTCTACAACAGAACATCAGGAAAGAAGACGAGAGGAAGACCACGAAAAAGATGGTTAAAAGGTATAGCAGAATCCTGTCAAAGAGAAAAAATAGCAATCACCCAAAACACCAGAACAACACAAGACAAAAACAGAAAACAATAACACTGGGCAACAATCCGGTAGCAGTGTGACGACAAAAGAAGGAGAAGAAGTAGGCTGGTTTCAGATATGTCAGCTCGACAAGAGATTAATAGGAGAAATATCTTTGAAATAAATCAAACAAAATGTGGATCTTCATACCTATCTTATAGATTAGACCAAAGTTCGCCCGTGTGGTGCCGGGGCCCGCAAGGAAGCAAAGAATAGTACCACTGCAACCTACAATGCATGTCGTAAGAGGCGACTGATGTAGGCCCTAGGGATGCTACTCTAGTAAATAAAAGCAGCGCATAAATCGGATGTGCTGGCCTACTTGTAGGAGCATAACTGGCACAACGTACAATTGCTCTTAGGCTCAGATCACATACAGACCACACAGAGTGGTTGATAAGTGGTCTATATGGAGCGTAAGAAGAAGAAGATCAAAGTATTTGATGTCATGTGTAACGTCAGAGCTTGTAAAACAACATAATGAAATTACCATCAATAATGAAGACATTTGGAGGGTTTTACTTCGCTAGTACAAAAGCAATGGAGACTGTACAACAGAAATCAGAGACTGCACATGGCAATTTAACCCTGTAGAATCTACCGCTGTCTTGTTTACTCTAGCGGAGTAAACCGTACACAAACCTGGACGGCAGGAAGACCAAGTAGTCCACGAAAAGGCATGTTTTCTGGACAGATGACGCTCAACAGCTCGGGAGGGTAGGTTGTCTAATGGTCGGTACCCTAAAAAAATAGCAACCTGCTGCCTTGCAGGTTGGCTGGGGACAGCCAAAGGCTGACGGAGAGCGAACCCAGTAAACGCTGGTTGAAATCGAACACTTCACCGAAGGATAAACACTAGAGCTCCAAATAGTACTGAAGATTGTAACATAAAAACGTTCTTGGCAAAAGACTGTTTATATATCACAATAAGAATGATAAAAATGGCCGAAAAAGAACGATCAAGAGAGAGAGAGAGAGAGAGAGAGAGAAAACCATGTAGAATCATACACATTTTATGTTTATGTGGACGGAAACACATTGTGACAACTGGTAATAATAGAAGGGAGACGAGACAGCGGAAGACAGAAAGAGAAAACGTTTGACATCCTGACTTCATGGTGCGGAAGAGAGTCAACATCTGAGATAATAGCAAATACCAGAGACCATGGCCAACATCTGAGATGATAGCAAACACCGGGACGGAGATTTGTGGAGATCTATTATCGTCTACGTCAGCCGGCATGGAACCTGATGATGATGAAATACATAATTATATGTTGGACTAGATTCGAATTTAGTATTTTTTTTTTTTTTTTTCGTTTATTCTTCCCAAGCAAGTTATCTACTCTGTGGACATTGTGATTTTTGCAACTTCAATATTAATTGCTATAGTGGCTATTCACTTCAACATTCACATTTATACAGATTGTTCACTCCAACATTCACATTTATAAAGATTGTTCACTTCAACATTCGCAGTTATAAAGATTATTCACTTCAACATTCACACATATATAGATTATTCACTTCATGATATTAGTGATTGAAGCGTATAAACATAATTGATCTAAATGCATTGTTTAGTAATTTTAAAATGTTTTTACTATGAAGTGAATCTTCCAAGGTAATGTTATAAAAAAGAGATGTTCACATTGCGTAATGCATGTACACAAATAAGATTGTACTGTTTCAGAATGTCGTAATACCATTTTTCCACATGAAGTGAATATAGTGTAATATTCGTTAAGAAGGTTTAACATTGGTATTCATTACTTCAAATTAGCTGTGCAATAAAACAAAATTAGGATGTTGTTACATAAATGATTGTTGTTGTGTTAGCTAGCACTGTCTAACTACATGTATATTTATTTGAAAAGTTGTGTTGTGTTAGATAGCACTGTCTAACTACGTGTATATTTATTTGAAAAGTTGTGTTGTGTTAGCTAGCACTGTCTAACTACGTGTATATTTATTTGAAACGTTGTGTTGTGTTAGCTAGCACTGTCTAACTACGTGTATATTTATTTGAAAAGTTGTGTTGTGTTAGGTAGCACTGTCTAACTACGTGTATATTTATTTGAAAAGTTGTGTTGTGTTAGCTAGCACTGTCTAACTACGTGTATATTTATTTGAAAAGTTGTGTTGTGTTAGCTAGCACTGTCTAACTACATGTATATTTATTTGAAAAGTTGTGTTGTGTTAGCTAGCACTGTCTAACTACGTGTATATTTATTTGAAAAGTTGTGTTGTGTTAGGTAGCACTGTCTAACTACGTGTATATTTATTTGAAAAGTTGTGTTGTGTTAGCTAGCACTGTCTAACTACGTGTATATTTATTTGAAAAGTTGTGTTGTGTTAGTGTAGTATGGCTAACCACGTATATAAGTATCTGCAATGTGTGTATTAAGGCAGGATAACGTTCTGAATGGTGTTGTGTTAGGTAGCACTGTCTAACTACGTATATATTTATTTGAAAAGTTTCGTTAGGTTAGCACTGACTAACTACGTGTGTTAGTATTTGAAAAGTTGTGTTGTGTTAGGTAGCACTGGCTAACTACGTGTGTTAGTATTTGAAAAGTTGTGTTGTGTTAGGTAGCACTGACTAACTACGTGTGTTAGTATTTGAAAAGTTGTGTTGTGTTAGGTAGCACTGGCTAACTACGTGTGTTAGTATTTGAAAAGTTGTGTTGTATTAGGTAACACTGACTAACTACGTGTGTTAGTATTTGAAAAGTTGTGTTGTGTTAGGTAGCACTGGCTAACTACGTGTGTTAGTATTTGAAAAGTTGTGTTGTGTTAGGTAGCACTGGCTAACTACGTGTGTTAGTACTTGAAAAGTTGTGTTGTGTTAGGTAGCACTGGCTAACTACGTGTGTTAGTATTTGAAAAGTTGTGTTGTATTAGGTAACACTGACTAACTACGTGTGTTAGTATTTGAAAAGTTGTGTTGTGTTAGGTAGCACTGGCTAACTACGTGTGTTAGTATTTGAAAAGTTGTGTTGTGTTAGGTAGCACTGGCTAACTACGTGTGTTAGTACTTGAAAAGTTGTGTTGTGTTAGGTAGCACTGGCTAACTACGTGTGTTAGTATTTGAAAAGTTGTGTTGTGTTAGGTAGCACTGGCTAACTACGTGTGTTAGTATTTGAAAAGTTGTGTTGTGTTAGGTAGCACTGGCTAACTACGTGTGTTAGTACTTGAAAAGTTGTGTTGTGTTAGGTAGCACTGGCTAACTACGTGTATATTTATTTGAACAGTTTCGTTAGGTAGCACTGACTAACTACGTGTAGTACTATCTGAAAAAAAGTTGTGTAATACGACAGAAGGACGATCTGCAAGTTGTTGTGTTACTGAGTAAGAACTAACATTTGGAAAATGGTACAACAGCAATACAAGAACAGTACTGCTAACCACGTGAAGGGGAAAATTCTGGAAGGAGATCTCCCGCTGACAGATGAAGCGGTTGGACCGAATATGGTTCATATCCGAACAAAAGACAATGGCGTTGGAACTGCCACTTGTTCGGAAAATGTGGAGACGAGTACTTGGTCTGACTTAACTAGTATCGATGGCGTGACAAGCTTTCAATCAACTCAAGCTCGCGCTTTGTTAGTGACAGGTCAACCAGCGTGCACTAGTACTAAGAAAACACCGCCTGTTCCCCCACCTAAACCTGGAACCAGAAGATTGGAAAGTTCTACGAACGAGACAGAGGTTCTGACTAAAGAATTTGTCTTAGACGAGAAAATAGCTGAAACAAATCGTGCTCAATTCACTTCAGACATGAAGAATAATTCCGTTGGTGTACAAGACAAAAATTCTCAAATGGCGCAGATCGCGACTTCGTTTCATAACATGGAATTGCAGGTCATGAATTCGTCAATATCAGACGGTGAGGAAATTGTGACAAAATTTCCAATGTCGTTTGTCGCAACTAAGAGAAAAAATAATGGACTAAGATCACAATTATCAGCATCAAAAAGTTGTCATCTGTCTCAGTCATCTGTTCTGTCAACCACGTCCGACTCATCCAGTGGAAGCTCACGAGCTTCAGTCATATTTGAAGCTGAGGAAGGTGTGACTTCATTTCAAACTATAGAGAATTTAGAATCTCTGCCCTCAATTCCTTTCACCAGATCTTTGGGGCACATGTTGTCTAGGGCATCAATGAGTTCAACATCATCATCCTCTTCATCTAATTCATCACGATCGTCGGTGTTTCCTGGAGCATCGCCTCTATCACTTAAACATTACACCGGCTCTTTAAATGGACATTCATCTATACTATTGTCTCCTTCATCATCGTCGTTGTCATCGTCATCCTCACACGGAATCAGTTCGCTGGATGTGTCCTCTGCTTCATTCATACTACCGGATGTTCGTAGTGCCTGCTCCATACCGGAAGTTCCTGAATACGATGAGGTTAATGCCTCATCTTGTGAGAAATGCTCGGAAGGAAAGTGTCGGACAGTTTATCTTCAGATTCCAGGCAAGATCTTGTTTGTGTTTACATGTTTAGTTTTACAATTATAAACTTGTTCCTTATTCCTGTACTTCTTTCTATCTATCTATTATCTAATCATGTTTTACCTTTCAGCGTCGGGTCGAAAAAGGAGACATCTGGAGCGAGCATCTATGCGCCTTTTATTTACTTCTTTCTTTTCTCAAGTCCTGATTATCCTCACAACTTCAGGGTAAGAAGAGATTTCTAAAACCGGCGTTTGTGTGTGCTTCATAAATAGTGTCTTTTGTCGCCTCTGTTATCTCTGAGGTCCACCTTTTGTGTGGCCTGCCTTTTGCTTTGTATCAAATGTACCGGAGTAAAAATTGCTCTTTGAAGCGCACTGTCTGTTAGTTATCTGTTTATGTGGCCGAACCATTTAATTTGTAGTTTCTTGATGCCGTTCAGTACTGATGTTGTAGCCACGCTCTGTACTTATCTCATCGAAAACAAAGAATACATTACTAAGAGCATGCATACTTCCAGTGGCAAAGTATGGGTGTGAAGCATGGACATTTAACAAGGCAGTGGAAAACATTAAATTCAAAGAAAACTGGCTGATGTTACAAATAAGAATGAGAATATTGAAGTATTTTGCACATATAAAGAGATAAGTAGGGTTAGAGAAGAACATTATGGAAGCAGGCATACCGGCAAAGAGGAAGACCACGAAGAAGATGGTTTCAGTAAGCAACTGATGATTTAAGCATGACGGCTGCAGACGCTGGGCACCTAGCCAATGAGAGAGAGAAATCCCAAGGGACTGTTAGTGTGGTAACATGTCACATAACTGAGTGCGTACTGTGATATGTGCGAGTCTCAGACACTCGAACGATTGCGAGAATTAGGAGTTAAGTTTGGACATGCCAGACATATTGATTGATGGATATATTGATTGATTGGATGTGTAATTTCTATATTATAGTTTGACACTAATAGATTTGCAACACAACATCGACCTTGCTATGTTTATATATTCTCCTAATTTTCTCTTTCTCCATCTTATAATGTTTTATTTCTTTCAGTTACATTTATGCCTTTGTCTGTTTGCTAGGATTGTGTAATACCTTCTTCGTCTGGTTGTTTTGATTGAGTAATGCTTCCTTCGTCTGGTTGTTTTGATTGAGTAATGTCTCCTTCGTCTGGTTGTTTTGATTGAGTAATGCCTTCGTCTGGTTGCTCGGTTTGAGTGATGCATTCGTCTGGTTGTTTTGATTAAGTAATGCCTTCGTCTGGTTGTTCTGATTGAGTAATGCCTTCGTCTGGTTGTTCTGATTGAGTAATGCCGTCGTCTGGATTCATTAGAGTCTACAACAGTTGATGTTGAATTTATGCAAAGTTTTAAGGAGTTTAGAATCACTTGTGGCACGAGCAGAATCTGACGTTTGATAGACAGAATGAGGAATGTGTGAAACAAAAATAATCAAAGGCAGTCTTAAGTTGATTGCATCGTGTTTCCCCCATATGGCTTGTTCTCTCTCCGCAGAAATGACAACTTCAGAAGCCGAGGCCGAGAGCATTGCACAAAGCACGAACTCCGTAGTTCCAGCCAGAATCCTATTATTTCTAGAAAAAATTCACTCGGAACCCAACGTACTCAAACGGTTTGAACATTTCTCCAAGAACACCCCCTCCTGTTCTAACCAGCTGACAAAGGTCTGTACCCTTCTACATCTGCTGGTGTAGAGTGAGCACCTACAGCTCAGCTTGAAGTACTATCACGTGGTTTTATTGACCAATAGCAATTTCCTCTGCGCATGCGTGTTTCCATGAACACTTCAAATTAAATCTCCATCATCGTAAACAACGTTCTCGGTTGAGCATGCGGCAAGCAGTTTTGTTTTAATATCTCTTCAATTTTCCTGCTTGACCGCGTTAGACATGAGAAATGAACTAACAAAGAAATACACAATAACGTCAATATCCTCAAAGCGCTACTTGTGAACATGACAAAGCAGTAGCCTGCGATATATATTACCAGCGCTACTGTATACGGCACACGTTGATGATACTTTCGTCTAATCTTTTTTTTTTTCCCGATCAAGAAGCACTTGAGCTGTAAGCTCTTCGGCTCGGTGTCATGGACATCGAAACCCTTCGGCTCGGTGCCACGAACACCGTAAATCTGGGGAACATGTAGCTTTTCTGCCAGTCCGCGGAGTTGAACCCGCACTTACAGAGGACTAGTCACCCGTAGTCCAACGCGCTACGAACACGCTGGGCACACGGGCTTCGTCTAATCTTAATGTGTTATTTCAATACATATTTGCTTGTCCTGTCTTATCTTATTCACATGTGTCGTGAAGCGTTGTGGGGAGTTTCAGTTTTCTATCCTGTGCCGGGTGTGTTGCATCTGTAGTTGTTATTATTTGATGTCGCATGATATCAATGATATTATCTATCCATCGGATTCTTGGTCTTCCTCGGACTCTCCATCGGGTTCTTGGTCTTCCTCGGACTCTGCATCGGGTTCTTGGTCTTCCTCGGACTCTGCATCGGGTTCTTGGTCTTCCTCGGACTCTGCATCGGGTTCTTGGTCTTCCTCGGACTCTGCATCGTGTTCTTGGTCTTCCTCGGACTCTTCATCGTGTTCTTGGTCTTCCTCGGACTCTTCATCGGGTTCTTGGTCTTCCTCGGACTCTGCATCGTGTTCTTGGTCTTCCTCGGACTCTTCATCGTGTTCTTGGTCTTCCTCGGACTCTTCATCGGGTTCTTGGTCTTCCTCGGACTCTGCATCCCGGTTGTCGGTTAGTATAGTCTGTTTAGTAGTTATAATTATTTCTCTTTTGTCTCTTTAACCAACTTCGGTTTGGGCATATGCCCTCATCCAACTTATGCCCAGTATTCATATTGTAAGATGTCCCTAGTCACTTCTTCCTGCACTTCCGTATACCTTTAATGTATATGCATGTGTGAATGTGTGTGTGTGAATGCATGTACGTGTGTGAATGTATGTACTGGTTTAAGTGTGCGTGTGTGAATGTGCGTGTTTCGGGTTTACCTCTGTGGTCAAGATCTAATTCTGGAACACTATTACAAAGGGGTATATCCCCCACAGGCGGAGAATCCTCCCAAAAGTATCACCGAAACACGTAAGAACAAAGTACCTAGGTTTTACAAAATACAGAAACAGTGACGATACACAGCAACGTTTCGACCAAAAAGGCCTTTATCAAGCAAACGATACAACAGGAATGACGAATTTCAAAGAACACTACATATGGTCGACTACATACGGAGACATTCAAACGTATCTAATGAAAATCTGGGAATAAAAACGAATAACGAAATGAGTGCAACACAAAAATATGGTCGAAAGATTGCTGTGTATCGTCACTGTTTCTGTATTTTGTCAAATCTAAGTACTTTGTTCTTACGTGTTTCGCTACTTGACTAAGTTTTACTGCAGTCTCCTCCTTTTAAGAGTATCACCGTCATACTTGACATCTCTAGTTTAAAAAAAAACAAAACGAAAGTGTAAACGATGCTCTTATCTCACCGTAATATGCTTGCTCCAACAGATCAATCAATCAATCAATCAATCAATCAATCAATCAATCAAGTGCCATGCGTGCCGGTGTAGGCGATCATGTCTCTCCACAACTCTCTTTGCTTGGTGCATGTAATCAGTTCTGACGTCGATATTTTGTCGAACCATGATGTCAGGCCATCCAACATCTTCTCCAACAGATACTGCGAGTGTATCTTAATAGATATTCATGTCAAGAACTACAAGATCTCAAATATAAGTTGCAGGAGAAATTGTAGCAACTACTATGTTCTGAATGATCTAAGTTGCAACATATATATTGATTGAGTGATTGGTTCAATCAATCAATATGCTGCAACTTAGTTCTTCCAGAACAACAATCAATGATTGATTGATAGAACCATCATCGGAGAATAACATTGGTTTCTCCTATCAATTTCTTACACAGGAAATTATCAGCGGCAGTGCACGAACTCTGTAGCACCGACGAGGGTCACTTATGTAATTTTGAAGATGGCAAATTGTTTTGCAGGAATTTAAATTTAATCTGGTTTTTTTAAAAATTTGTCCAGACAGCGTTTTTGCAGCCTACTAATTCGATTATCAACTGCTAATGTTCTTTTGAACATTAATGTTCAACTTGAACACGGTACCTACATTTTATCGTCCGTCTCCGATAGGGCTAATAACTTGATCTCACCTACACTGAGATCAGTGATTTCTGAAACAATATCCCGATAACTACGTTTTATCATCCGTCTCCGATAGGGCTAATAACTTGATCTCACCTACACTGAGATCAGTGATTTCTGAAACAATATCCCGATAACTACGTTTTATCGTCCGTCTCCGATAGGGCTAATAACTTGATCTCACCTACACTGAGATCAGTGATTTCTGAAACAATATCCCGATAACTACGTTTTATCGTCCGTCTCCGATAGGGCTAATAACTTGATCTCACCTACACTGAGATCAGTGATTTCTGAAACAATATCCCGATAACTACGTTTTATCGTCCGTCTCCGATAGGGCTAATAACTTGATCTCACCTACACTGAGATCAGTGATTTCTGAAACAATATCCCGATAACTACGTTTTATCGTCCGTCTCCGATAGGGCTAATAACTTGATCTCACCTACACTGAGATCAGTGATTTCTGAAACAATATCCCGATAACTACGTTTTATCGTCCGTCTCCGATAGGGCTAATAACTTGATCTCACCTACACTGAGATCAGTGATTTCTGAAACAATATCCCGATAACTACACGAGGGAAGGAACCAAGTACCTTTGGAATGCGAGTCGAGCATCTAACCTCTGCGCCATCGATACTCTTCTGTGTACATCTTTTCTCCAGTACCCTTTAGTAACAGTACACGTTAGAATAACTCAACCAGAACCTGTAGATAGAAATCATTAAGCACATTATTATTAAAAGTGTTAACTCACTTAGTCTGTGATACTGTTGTTATTGCCTCCATGCAATAAGACGGATCAATTCTGAGAGATTGTAAGGGGTAATAACTGCAGAAATGTTATTTTGGTTTGTAAGGTTCTGAGTTGTTTCCCTTGTTCATGTCCATCCTTCCTCCTGTCTGTCTATGTGTTCGTCTTTCATTCATTTTAAACCTATTATCACACCCGTGTGGCACCGAGGCCCGCAAGAGAAGCAAAGAATAGTACCACTGTGACCTACAAGGCATATCGTAAGAGGTGACTAATGTAAGACCTAGGAAAGCTACCCTAGTAAATAAAACGCATCGCAGAAATCGGATGTGCTGGCCTACTTGTAGGCGCATAACTGGCACAACGTACAGTCGTTCTTAGGCTCAGATCACATACAAATCACACAGTGTGGTTAACAAGTGGTCGATATGGAGCGTTCGAAGAAGTATAAACATATCATCACTTATCCCCATCCTTCTTTCATTAACTCTTCGCTATTTATATTTCATCAATATGTTCTGTCAACGTTCTACTTACTGCTATCCTACATAGAACTAGTCTAGAAGGCACAGTCAATGAAGGGTATTCTATTGAAGGAGTATCGACCCATCAAATCAATTACATGAACTGTGAATGAATGTAATCTTCTTTCTTCTTCTTTGAGCTCTGCACATCGATCACTTGTTAACCACTCTTTGTGATTTGTATGTGATCAGAGCCTAAGAGCGATTGTACGTTGTGCCAGTTATGCGGCTACGAGTATCCCAGGACATCCGATTTCTGCCATGCTTTTTATTCACCAGGGTACCTTCCCTAGTCCCCTACATCAGAAGCATTCTTACGACATGCTTTGTGGGTCACAGTGTTACTATTCTTTGTTCCCATTGAGAACCCCGACAACACACAGGAACCCCGGCAACACACAGGAACCCCGGCAACACACAGGAACCCCGGCTACACACAGGAACCCCGGCTACACACAGGAACCCCGGCTACACACAGGAACCCCGGAAACACACATGAACCCCGGCAACACACAGGAACCCCGGCAACACACAGGAACCCCGACAACACACAGGAACCCCGACAACACACAGGAACCCCGGAAACACACAGGAACGGTTTCGCGGCAACAGCACTAACCTTGAGGCCATTAAATTCCACAGACACATGTCCACCATCGCTATAAAAAGCGGTAATACAGACAGGGCCATGCGGTTTATTTTCTCAATATGATGCAAGTCTTCGAAATGCCGTCCTTTAAATGTTTGTTTTCTTCTTTTAAATAGTCTTCAACTGTGATTTGGATTTCGCTGCTTATGCCGCCCCCCTTACGATGCCTCCTGATGCGGCCGCCTCCCTGTTTCATAGCACAGCACGGCCCTGATTACAGGCTGTAAGGACAGATTTTATATTTTAAAAATCTTTTTCATCACACACACGCACACACACACACACGCACACACACACACATATATATATATATATATATATATATATATATCTTACAATAGTAGCGGTTATTCCCTTATTCTACAAATATATTGTTAAGTTCTCATATATCAAAATGTTATGAACTATTAATTTCTTTCTTCACATACTGTTATTATATTACACCCATCTCATATTGTTTTGATAAAGCTAAATCTCAACCCATCATTACCACCAATAATGAAGACATTGAGAAGGTCACAGATTTGGAATATCTTGGCTCTATAATCAACAACAATGGAGATTGTATGAAAGAAGTTAGAAGAACATCCCAGATTTGGAATATCTTGGCTCTATAATCAACAATAATGGAGTTTGTATGAAAGAAGTTAGAAGAACATCACAGATTTGGAATATCTTGGCTCTATAATCAACAACAATGGAGTTTGTATGAAAGAAGTTAGAAGAACATCACAGATTTGGAATATCTTGGCTCTATAATCAACAACAATGGAGTTTGTATGAAAGAAGTTTGAAGAACGCTAGCCATGACTTTCCGGATTGGGAGGGGGTGGGGTGGTCAGCATGAAGAAACTGGGCACAACACAAGCAAAGAAACAAAAGTAAGACTTCTGAGAACATACATATTCCCTGTGACAACCTATGGATGTGAATCGTGGACCAGAATACAAACATTGAAGAACAAAATTGAAGCTTTAGAAACAAGGTGTTACAGAAAAGTTCTTAGAATATCCTGGACAGAGAAGAAAAGAAAACAAAGACATCCTACAAGACCTGAATATCGAAGAGCATTGTCTCATAAATAACATCATATCCCGGAAGATGAAATATTGTGGCCACGTTAGACTTCACAGTGAGTTGGAGAGAACGGTAATGGAAGACATGGTTTCTGGAGTACGAGGCAGGGGACGACCACTGGAGTACGAGGCAGGGGACGACCACTGGAGTACGAGGCAGGGGACGACCACTGGAGTACGAGGCAGGGGACGACCACTGGAGTACGAGGCAGGGGACGACCACTGGAGTACGAGGCAGGGGACGACCACTGGAGTACGAGGCAGGGGACGACCACTGGAGTACGAGGCAGGGGACGAACAATACGAAGGTGGTAGCAGGACATCAAAGAAACATTGAACATGACGCTGGAAGGGGCGGGAGAACTAGCTAGAGACAGAGTTTTTCAGCGGGTTGTGAGGAAAGCGACGTTCTGCAAGAGACATGCTACTGCATGATTGTGATATACTGCAGACATTATCCCATCCACTGTAAGAACACATATGGACATTAACGTAACGATCCTCAACAATAAGTTAAAATGTGGACCGCCAGAGTGGTTACCGGAGCCCAGATTGGAAGTGTAAAGAATAGAACCACTGTTACCTGCCATGCATGTCATAAGAGGTGACTAAGTAGGTTCGAAGTGGGGCTAGCTACCCCACACCGTAAAAAACACTAGATTACTACATAACAGAGTAAACGCTGGTTGAAACTGGACACATCGCCGAAGGATAAACACCAGAGTTCCAAATGGTGCTAAAGATGTGACGTAAAACACACCAATGCTAAAGCTGCATGAATCAGATTTCCACTTGAATAGAATTTTGTTTGTTTATAGCTTGACTTCTCCGAAAAGTGTTCATTCTTATTCATGTTTGTTGGTCTACACGCTGTGATATAACCATAACAAGGTTCGTCCTTAGGTTGAATGAAGCGTACATCAGCTTAAAGCGGCTTTAATCACCTACATAAGAAATGTACCAATTATGAGACGCCCATTATTCGGGGACCTTTAGCGACATGAAGTTTAAGAACCGCTACTCCAGAAGGCGCATTACGTTAAGTTTAGTCTCACATCACTTCACATCAGTAGTAGCCTCCTTTTCACTCCTCCATTAAGTGTGTAAAACCGTGCACGACCTGGCATTACAAATTACATATAACATGCCTTCTCTAACGAAATTTAACGGTTGTATGCAAGTCAAAGATGTGCGTAAGAGTTGTTCTTGCGCGTGTGTTCTCCTGGAGTAAAAAAAATAAACAACGCAAGAAATGAACATTCTGACAATGGGGAAAAGATTACCCCAAAAAAAGGTGTTGCTTGTTCCCTTGCCCTCTCTTTTTTTTTTTTTCTTTTCTTTTTTTTTTCTTTTTTAGTGTTTTTTTGGTTTGTTTTGTAACTTAACTTTCAAGGTTTTCTACATTTTTGTTTTGTTTTTGCCTTTCTTGAATGTTGTTGAAACAAAGAATCTAAAGTCGAAGGATTGACTTTATTGCACTGGGTTTTACATCATATAGCTCGGTCCCTTTGCGCAGAAATGGCACGCTCCTGCCGAGAGTATTGCACAAATATGAACTCCGTAGCTCCAGCGACAATCCTAGGGTCTCTGTAAAAAAATGCAGTTCTGAACAGAATGGCGCGGTCCGGATTCGAAACTAGAAACTTCGTAACGCAAGGCAAGGCTTAGCCACAGATCGCAGACTTCTCATGCATGATGTTCTTAAAATATTACTTAACTTTAGATCAACAGATATATATTATATTTCCTGATTCTATTTGGAGAAACGTGTCAGTTTGTAAGTTAAGACTGTGTTTCGTTTCGATAACTTGAGAAATTAGAATGTTTCAGCTGTTAGTTTTGTGATAACTTGAGAAGTTTCAGCTGTTAGTGTTGTGATAACTTGAGAAGTTTCAGTTGTTAGTGTTGTGATAACTTGAGAAGTTTCAGTTGTTAGTGTTGTGATAACTTGAGAAGTTTCAGTTGTTAGTGTTGTGATAACTTGAGAAGTTTCAGTTGTTAGTGTTGTGATAACTTGAGCAGTTTCAGTTGTTAGTGTTGTGATAACTTGAGAAGTTTCAGTTGTTAGTGTTGTGATAACTTGAGAAGTTTCAGTTGTTAGTGTTGTGATAACTTGAGAAGTTTCAGCTGTTAGTGTTGTGATAACTTGAGAAGTTTCAGTTGTTAGTGTTGTGATAACTTGAGAAGTTTCAGTTGTTAGTGTTGTGATAACTTGAGAAGTTTCAGCTGTTAGTGTTGTGATAACTTGAGAAGTTTCAGTTGTTAGTGTTGTGATAACTTGAGAAGTTTCAGTTGTTAGTGTTGTGATAACTTGAGAAGTTTCAGTTGTTAGTGTTGTGATAACTTGAGAAGTTTCAGTTGTTAGTGTTGTGATAACTTGAGAAGTTTCAGCTGTTAGTGTTGTGATCTGATGACACTGGTATAAGAAGAACGAACAGCAAATTGAATCTACCTGCCTTATGATTGAATGATTTACAGAAGAGAACTGACAGAAGAGAAATGACAGAAGAGAACTGACAGAAGAGAACTGACAGAAGAGAACTGACAGAATTGTCTATCCTTCTTCTATGTAGCAAACTAGAGTTACCCTCCATTCTTCGTAATAAACTTAAGTTGCTCTCCCTGTTCAAGCTATAGTAGACATTTTTTCTTTGTTAAAAAAAAACCCTTAAGTTGCCCATCTTTCTTCTTTGTAACAAAGTAAAGTTGCCCATCTTTCATATTTGTAACAAAGTAAAGTTGCCCATCTTTCATCTTTGTAACAAACTAAAGTTGCCCATCTTTCTTGTTTGTACCAAACTAAAGTTACCCATCTTTCTGCTTTGTAACAAAATAAAGTAGCTCTGCCTTAAATAGTTTTCCCGTCTTCTTTGTTCCAAACTGAAACCGTAATCCTCTATTTATTTCTCTAACTATACAGACATATTAGAACTACTAGTTTTACATTCAGTAATAATTCATGTATCTTGTAATGACTTCCAGTAAACAGATCTATTCATTATAACATCAAAAACTAGAACAGAGAAATACTCACATTCAAGTTCACGAATATTACCGTAAAACATATATCGAAGAAATATTTGTTCGGACATTTACGATAACATGTGTAGGTTTAGTATCAAAGGATGAATGTCTTAAGAAATGTTGTTACTTAAAGAATGACATTAAGAGTTCAACAATGTGTTTGAAGATCTGGTTTAAAGTTACAGGTGCACCATACAGCTCAAAAATGATCCAAGTTTAACAAGAGAGTTAAATGAGTACGGAGTTTATGAGCAGTTTCTTTGCTTTTTTTCCCCTTTAATTTCAATTATAAAATCGTGACTGCATCGTTCGGCTTATAGGTGCATTTTTTTCGGAGGTTCATAATATTGTTGCTGGTGCTACAAAGCTCGTGCTTTGTGCAATACTCTCTGCAGGTGGCTTGCCATTCTCTGAGGAGAGTGACCGAGCTATAAAACAATCTGATGTAATGATATTAGTTCCTTCGCTTCTCATTATCAAATATCTTATCCTGAGCAAAACTTTGCCGTCTTAACAGTCCTTCGGAATTTCTCTCTCTCATAGGCCTCTGCAGCCGTCATGCTGAAACATCCTGAATCCATCTTCTACATGGTCTTCCTCTTCTCCTCTTTGCCGGGACACCTCCTTCAATAATGATCTTCTCCAACCCTTCATATCCCTTTATATCTCCAAAATACTTCAATTTTCTCATTCTTATTTGTAGCTTTAGCCAGTTTGATTTTGAGTTCTCTCTGGATAGATCTATTTCTTCTCTTCTCTGTCCAAGCCATACTGTGGACTCTTCTATTCAAAAGCATATATAGACCACATTTTCGCTTCTAGACCATATTTTATCATTATACAGGGTGTTCAACTTAAAAGCAGCATGTGAATGGAGCTAATCTGGTATATATGTATGGAAATGAGAAGGTTCAGTTATGACGTAGTATAGGTCAAGGTTGTGTGATGGTGTGTAATTGTAGTGCGGGAAGGGGCGATGAACAAATGTGACGTGGGACAAGCTAGTCAGAACCGGTTTAAATAATAAATATACGAAATGCAATGCGTACCTGGCAAATTTATATTTATCATTGGGGCTGCTTTTAAGTTGAACACCCTATACATTATATTGTTGTATAAATTTCACTGCACAAATGTTATATCAATATAGATGGAGACTGCAGTAAAACTATGTAGAATGGCGAAACGTTACTGTGTAAACTGTCATTGTTTTTGTATTTTGTCAAACTACAGTACTTTGTTATTACGTGTCTCGCCGCCATTGTACAACTGTTATAGAATTAAGAACAATTAGAACCATATCGTCCTATTGAAACTTTTAAAAAAATGGAATTGATAAATGATAGTATAAACGGGAAGAATTATTTCAAAGCACTGGTTTTTCCCATATGGCTTGGTCCATCTCAGTAGAAATGGCACGTCACCTGCAGAGAGTAATGTACAAAATTCGAACTCCGTAGCTCCAGTAATAATCATAGTGATTGTTGGATAAAATACTTCCGTGCACAGAACAGTGCGTTCTGGATTCGATCCCCGACCTTCGGAACAGCAAGACAAACGGCGCAACTAGCTAGCCACAACCCCCACCTCTTTAAGACATCCGTCCATTCTTTATCGTCCACGAAAACCCCTCACTTTCGTCCTCGAAAACCCTCACTTTCGTCCACGACAACCCTCACTTTCGTCCATGAAAACCCCTCACTTTCGTCCTCGAAAACCCCTCACTTTCGTCCACGAAAACCCCTCACTTTCGTCCACGAAAACCCCCTCACTTTCGTCCTCGAAAACCCCTCACTTTCGTCCATGAAAACCCCTCACTTTCGTCCATGAAAACCCCTCACTTTCGTCCACAAAAAGCCCTCACTATCGTCCACGAAAACCTCTCACTTTCGTCCAATTTCTTCTTCGTTTCTATTACACAATGAACACTTTATTAAAAAAATGCAACAATAAAAGTGCCACACATATCAGCAGCAAACAAAAGTCTTATCTTGCCAGATATCTCCTCGTGCGAGAGATCTCGTCTAGTATGTAATGATGCAGAAGCTAACCTGCTTGACCCGACAAGGGTGCCAGATTGCTGAAAGCCAGCTTTCTGTTAGCTCATCAAAGTTCTTGGAACTCTGAGTGAAATCGATAGTGGTCGGATGGCAGACGACATGTGTTTGACCAGGCCGGAAACATGTGTGCCTAGCGTGAGAAATGTCTCTGCTTTTCAAGATGGATGCGCTAGATGGGCACGTCTGCTTTAACAGTGGAATAATTTAACTACATTTCCTGGTTTTACATTTTAAAAATGCGAGATTGTATTTTGCTTCATTTATTGGGGGGTTCCAAGAAATGGATTCTCTGACTAAGTTTGTTATCAAGATTATTTGTAAAATTAATTATTCTTGTTCGATACCGTAATTTTCTCAATAATATGATAAACAACTTATGTATGGGGGTCTCTCTGTGTGACTAAATTGTTAAGCTCTTGCCTTGCGATATGAAGGTAGGGCGTTCGAATCCGGACCGCGCCGTTCTGTTCACGAGTGCTTTTTTTTCAGAGACCCCTAGAATTGTTGCGAAGCTACGGAGTTTGTGCTTTGTGCAGCACTCTCGGCAGGTGGATGTGGAGAGCGACCGAGCCATATGGGTAGAAACAGTGGGTCAGTGAACTCGATTCTTCGCTTTCTTCTTCTTCACTTTTCAACTCTCAGCGGAGCACAGGTCTTCAACAAACTTCTTCCAGCTCTTCCTCTCTCTTGCCATCCCTTCCACTCTCTTGCCATCCCTTCCAATTCTTTCCATGTTTTACATATCCTTTTAATATCAGTATCCAGTTCTCTTCTCCAGGTCTGTCTAGGCCTTCCCTACTCCTCTTTCCCTGCGGGTTCCAAAACAGTACCTGCGTCCTTCACCTTAATAACCCTTTAAACTATTTATGTATAGTTGTTAGTTAGTAATTGTTTTGATTGATTGATAGAACTATAATCATCACACTTCGGTGAGTAGCCATGTTTGCTCCGACCTCTTTCTTACACAGGAAGATCTCAGTGGCGGTTCACGAACTCCGTAGCACAGGCAAGGATCCCCAACATAATTTAGAAGATAGTGAATATTCTGTAGAAATGTTTTCATTTCAAAATCTTTCTAATAAATTGTGCCCGGGTAGCGGCTTGTCCAGCCTGCTCTTCTCGATTTTTGAACTCTCAAGGGTTCTTTTACTTGCTCAACTTGAACACAGGACCCACGTTTTATCGTCTGTCTTCAATAGGACTAGGAACTCGATCTCACCTACACTGAAATCATAAATCTTTGTAAAAAATATCTCGATGTTTCCTGGAGGGAGCGAACCGAGTATCTTTGGAACTAGAGGATTTTCTTTATTTGTTATTAGTAAAATAGCAGCGATGTTGATTGGGTATACATGTAGAAATTTAACAGTACGGTAGTCAAGTAGTCCAATAATGACGTATTTGTGTGCTAAACATGCAATTCAGCATCACTGAAAATTGGGAATCTCAAGGAATTAATCATTTCACACGGTATCCGAACGATTGTCATTGGCGTATGCACACACCGTTTATTTTATTTGATAGAAGTGGAAGGTATCATTTGTTCACTATGTCGCATTGCTGTTTATATTATGTAATAGGGATACGCCTTTGCAAACATTCGTCGTCATTTTGTGTGTTACTGTCAATTTTAAACTTTTATTATCATTTCGTTGTGCTTATACACAATTATATAGTAAAAAACCGCTCTGTGCATCAACCAAACTACCTACCAATTAGGTAAACATGAATTCGTACGATTGTGAGGTATTTAAGACCATATATAAGTACAAATTACTGTTATGCATCTGGTAGATTTCATTCAAATTAAACCTTAGTGCGTTCACACATTTTGGAACGAACTATAGTATCGGGTGCCTTTATAATTGTTTCAATCAGCATTTTCTGTTGCCATGAGAAACAACAATATTCAACAAAGAAAAGTCGGATTTGTAAGAATAACTATTCTCAACAAAACAAAACAAAAATCACTACCAGAATCTTTCGTTTCACTAACTGCATGACGTGTTCGTTTGTGAAATTTTTTAATTGACCTCTACAAACGTCTTTACGTGACGAGGTCACACCTGGGAATAAACTAGCTGTTAAAAGCCTCCAAAGATCATCTCAAATTTTTTTTTTTTTGTATGTATGTTGTCTCCTATCATTTTTACATGTACATTGAAATTGAGCTGAACCGAAAAAAGACGAAGGTTTAAAAAAAATGGTTTAAACAAAACCCGAGGTTTTTTTTGGGAAGTAAAGATTTCGTCAACAAATACAGCAGCAGCTAAAAAGTATGGAAATAATCTTGCAGAGACTCGTGGCATAATGTTCGGTTGGAAAATAAGTTCAGCCAGAACGCTATATAATATGTTATTATGTACACCATTTATGATTTGTTGAAAGAGACGCAATCAGTTGAACATAGCATTCAATTTACTGTGTCATAGATTCATTCAGTTGAACATAGCATTCAATTTACTGTGTCATAGATTCATTCAGTTGAACATAGCATTCAATTTACTGTGTCATAGATTCATTCAGTTGAACATAGCATTCAATTTACTGTGTCATAGATTCATTCAGTTGAACATAGCATTCAATTTACTGTGTCATAGATTCATTCAGTTGAACATAGCATTCAATTTACTGTGTCATAGATTCATTCAGTTGAACATAGCATTCAATTTACTGTGTCATAGATTCATTCAGTTGAACATAGCATTCAATTTACTGTGTCATAGATTCATTCAGTTGAACATAGCATTCAATTTACTGTGTCATAGATTCATTCAGTTGAACATAGCATTCAATTTACTGTGTCATATATTCATTCAGTTGAACATAGCATTCAATTTACTGTGTCATAGATTCATTCAGTTGAACATATCATTCAATTTACTGTGTCATAGATTCATTCAGTTGAACATAGCATTCAATTTACTGTGTCATAGATTCATTCAGTTGAACATAGCATTCAATTTACTGTGTCATATATTCATTCAGTTGAACATAGCATTCAATTTACTGTGTCATAGATTCATTCAGTTGAACATAGCATTCAATTTACTGTGTCATAGATTCATTCAGTTGAACATAGCATTCAATTTACTGTGTCATAGATTCATTCAGTTGAACATAGCATTCAATTTACTGTGTCATAGATTCATTCAGTTGAACATAGCATTCAATTTACTGTGTCATAGATTCATTCAGTTGAACATAGCATTCAATTTTCTGTGTCATAGATTCATTCAGTTGAACATAGCATTCAATTTACTGTGTCATAGATTCATTCAGTTGAACATAGCATTCAATTTACTGTGTCATAGATTCATTCAGTTGAACATATCATTCAATTTACTGTGTCATATATTCATTCAGTTGAACATAGCATTCAATTTACTGTGTCATAGATTCATTCAGTTGAACATAGCGTTCAGTTTATTGTCATAGATTCATTCAGTTGAACATGAGCACCTATGGGTCTGCCAGGAGTATAGTTATATTGGTTCTGTTAATAAATGAACGAATGAACCAGCCAACCAACCAATGAATCAAGCAACTAAATATATAAATATCTAACTAATCAACCAACCAGCCAACCAACTAACTAATTAACTAACCAGCTAACCAACTAACTAACTAACTGCATGGGTGGCTTTCTGACTGACTGACTAACTAACCAACCAACCACCCAACGAACTAACTAACTAGCTAACTAACTTACTAACTAACTGACTAACTAACTGACTAGCTAACTAACTAACTGAGTAACCAACTAACTAACTAACTAACTGTTCTACGAGTTAATCACACTGTGTGATTTGCATGTGATCTGAGTCTAAGAGCGATTGTACGTTGTGTCAATTATACACCTACAAGTAGGCCAGTACATCCGATTTATGCGATGTTTTTTATTTACTAGGGTAGCTTCGCTAGGTCCTACATCATTGGCCTCTTTACGACATGCATTGTAGGTCGCAGTGGTTTCCTACTATTCTTTGCTTCCCTAGCGGGTTCGGGCACCATACAGACGGGATCATAGAGGTTTAAGAAGCGGTCGATATAGAACGTTGGAAGAAGAAGAAGAAGAAGAAAACAGGTCAGAAAAGAAACACACAAAAACTGCCTATGAAGTATTTATTATTTTCAGTAGTACATAACAAGCCCAGAAAGTGCATGACCGGTAACATATGAGAATATGGTGCCTCTGTGTGAGGCAAATATATTGATGTTGACATTTTCGATCGCCGGCTTTGAACTTGCGGAGGAGTTACACAATCTATCACTCTATTAGTTTGAGAGCGTTTAGATTCACCGGAAATTGAATTCTGTTTTTCCATTTTTGGGGGTTTTTTTTCTCGTCGATTTTTAGTGAGTGTATTTTCGCTGTGGGCTAGTGGTAGTGTGCTCGATCACAATCCAAGAGTACCTGGTTCAAAAACCGCTGTGGGCAATTTGTAAGAAAATGTTGTTCCCGTGGATTTTTTAAATGCTAAAAATAGACCTCATCGTTCAGAAAGCAATGGCAAACTACTCAACGTATCTTCTTCTTCTTTGCGTTCGTTCTTTATGACCAATTTTAATCACTCTTTGTGATATGTTTGATCTTTGCCAAGAACGTGTATACGTTGCATATTGGTTTGATAGGCCCCTAAACGCATAGACTTTTACACGCTTAGGACACATGCATCCGATTTCATCCAAACCTCCTTAGTCGCCTCTTACGACATGCGTGGCAGGTAACAGTGGTGCTATTCTTTACACCCCAAATTTGGGCCCCGGTAACCACTCGGGCGACTCAACGTATAAGTGGTGTCAAGAAAATCAACGACGATTGGTTATTGGTTATTGGTTACTAAACTGACGTCATTGCACTCCGGGCAGACCCATAGGTGCTCAGTCTCCCCAACAGATATCGAAGAGTATGCATACTGATGGTTCCTGTGGCTCGCTGATTAAACACACCTCTCACTCTGCCTCTCAGGCATCCAGTTCGACTTGAACAACGGAACTCCAAACTGCTTAAATCGCTTGATCGATTCAACATCGATTTTAGTGTCCTCATCCAATAGAGAGTCGCGAAGAGACCGAAGAATATCCCCTTATCCATCTTCAACTCCCCAACAATCGATGCTGTTGATGCAAGCCTGTCCGCTCTCTCATTACCGTAAACACCCGCATGCACAGGACAGTATATCCACGTAAGCCGCTGGAGTTTAGAAACTTCTATAGACGACATCCACTCGACGTTTACTGTGGTTGATAGCGATGTCGCCCGTCGTTGCCTGGGATCTCAAGGGGATAAAAGAATAGTAACACTGGGACCTACAAGACATGTCGTAAAAGGCGACTGAGGTAGGGACCTAGGAAAACTACCCTAGTAAATAAAAAGCGTGGTAGAAATCAGACGTGCTGCTCTACTTGTAGGTGCATAACTGGCACAACGTACAATCGCTCTTAGGTTCGGATCACATACAAATCACAAGGAGTGGTTAACAAGTGGTCGATATTGGAAGTGTGAAGAAGAAGAAGATGGCGATGTAAAGGATATGCCACGATTTGTCATGTTTATTCATATTTTCGATGCATTCGGAGCTCGGAGAGACTCTTACACAGTAGGTAACCAAATTTGCTCTTTCTTTACTGTACCTGCGTAGCTAAGTGCACACTTCAACAAAATACAGTGACTGGGCGCACAATCTGGCAAGGGACCTCACGCAGAGGAGTTAGCGCCGTGAGAAACTATTAATACTACAGGTTTTCGATACATTTATCTGAGGCAGTTTGGAATCAGAATATGCAATTGGAAACTTGAATATCTTGTTTTGTTTCAGAGGATATTTCTGGTTAACACTTAAAAAGTAGAAGAGTTTGTATTCATCCAGGACGTTTTGGTGTGTTTTTGTTGTTGAGAGTTAGGATTGATAAGCTGGTTGATTTATTGCAGCCTATGCCAAGTTTTGTTATTGGCAGTGTTAGGATATAGAATGTGTATATGCACGGCTGATGATATTCTGTAGCCTGTTGACATGAAGGAAAGAAATTATACTTGTGAGATACGAGGAAGTAATATTTAGCAGTGTTTATGTGATGTTTTCGCTTAGTTAATTAATTGATTGATTGATTGATAGGACCATCATCATTGCACTTCGGTGAGTAACTATGTGTTCTCCGATCTATTTCTTACACAGAAAGATCTCAGCGGCAGTTATTAACTCTGTAGCACCGGCGAGGTCCCCTGATATAAATTAGATCTTGAAAATACTTTGAAGGAATTTTTATTTTTTAATCTTTCTAATGGATTTAGCACGGGCAGCGGCTTTCCAGCCTGCTCTTCTCGATGTTAAACGTCCAATGGCTCTTTTACATGCTCGACTTGAACAAAGGACATATGTTATATTGAACGTCTCGTAATTCTATATTGAATTTGAACCCTTGCCACTTCAGGTGTACATTATGAAAACAGATCCTTGACTTTCTGATACATCCATGTGATGCGCATAATGGAATTATTCACATCTGTATGCACTCCGCTTCTAAGGCAGTACTCAAGAAAATGGTTAAATATACATTTATACAACAGCATCTTATAAGAAACTGCAAGAAATTCGCTGAAGTTTTGCTCGTTTTCTGAAACATCATTTAACTTATTACATTGCGAAGATGTTTTACAGATGTGTATGCTAAACTTTGATTTTGTGCACACTTTCGTAATATGCGCACATTCGGAATTGTGTGTGTTTGTAAGCCCGTACACGCTTCAGATATCTGCTTCTACAGTATACTCTTGGTTGGTGGTGCGCCACTTCGGCAGAGAGACACTGGGCAATATGGGTAAAAACCGGTGCAATGAAGTCAACCCTTCGGCTTAAGACCCCTTAAGACTAGCATCTTCTTCTTTGAACGCTCCATATCGAACACTTGTTAACCCACTCTTTGTAATATGTATGTGATCTGAGCCTAAGATCGATTTTACGTTGTGCCAGTAATGCACTTGCAAGTAGGCCAGCACATACGATTTCTGCAACGTTTTTTCATTTACTAGGGTAGCTTCCCTATGCCCCTACCTGTGGTCGAAGAGGCATGGGGACAAAGTCGCGCCAGAATTGGTGAGCTGGAACTAATCAAGATCCTACCCCACCTCCACTGGTGACCCTGGTAACAGTCATTGGTTCCTGTCTGGCTAAGCGGGTAGGGATCGAGGGAGAGCTACTCTAGTATGGGTAGGGATGCAGACGTGGTCACGTTGGATGAGATTCGCTCGCAACACAGACGAGCGGAATCCCAGAGTGACTGACTACTAATGCATGTCTCTCCCGGCCGATAGGAAAAGCTGAACGCAAAACCATAAAGGGATGAGGGGTGCATCCAGAGAAGAGACGTGGACCCGCGTGGAGCAAAAAGTGGGCCCGTGATGAGTTGCACGTGGGCCCACATAGGGCGAAACTCGGAGTCCTGAGGTGGGGGCCCGAGATGAGCCCCGTGTCCGGACAGCCTAGAGGCATAGTAAATGTGAGCACGGTGAGAACTGATGGGGATGGTGGGACAGGAACCAGGGCAGAGCGAGTACGAACGCGGACGATGCAAGGGTGGGCCCACTGGTGGGCAGACGTGCATGGCGCTGATGGTGTAGCGAAGAGGGGCGTGGCAGGCTTGAGGGTGAGCGGACCACCCAAATGCGCAGAAAAACTGGAAAACCCAGCAGAGACTGAATCCAGTGCGCGTTTCCGTTCGCAGGGAACTACTACTGCGTTATAGTTTGATTGGGGACAATCCAAGTCTAGCGGAGTAAACCGTATACAAAACTGGACGGCAGGAAAACCAAGTAGTCCATAAAAAGACTGATTTCCTGGGCAGATGACGCTCAATAACTCGAGAGGACAGGTCGTCTAAGGGTCGCTCCCTAAAAGAAAATAGCAGCCTGCTACCTTGTAGGTTGGTTTTGGACAGTCTAAGGCTGACGGAGAGCGAACCTAGTAAACGCTGGTTGAAGTCGGACACATCGCCGAAGGACAAGCACCAGAGCTCCAAATGGTACTGAATATTGTGACGTAAACACGTTTTTGGCAAAGGCTGTTTATATATCACAATAAGAATGATAAAATGACAGAAAACGAACGATCGATCGAGAGAGAGAGAGATGCCCCTACCTCAGTCGCCTCTTACGACATGCATTGTAGGTCACAGTGTTAATATTCTTAGCTCCCCTTGATAGGCCCGACAACACACGGGCGAGACTAATGGTGGTAATATTTACATTTAATCATATAACGTTATTGCGTTGTTCTCAATATTTCAACAGTAAAAAGACATGATGAATATAAGACACAAAAGACGGTCACCATTCTTACCTTGGACAAAAACAACACAAAATAGGAATGTTGAACATGTTAATTGAAAACAAGAACAAAACAAATTTTAAAAAATCGACAAAAAGGGGTTATCACAGAAACTGTATAATAAAAAAACAATGTTATGGTTTTTTTAAATAGCCACTAAATATTGAAATAAAGAACAACAATGAAAGTGTAATGTAAGAAATTTGATGACATTTTTCTCTCAAGATGTTTGTTGAATTATCCGAAAATTCAACACGGTTTGAAATAGAAAGATTTGATTATGTTTGATTGTGACGATGACATCTTTACAGTAGCAAGAATGCCATTTTAAAATAAAAATATGATTCTGTACATGTTTTAACTCTTTCATCCTTCTGTGCGGGTATACTGGCTTACAGTACTTGTTAAGATGACACAAAGCTACTATACTGATTAACTCAGTCATCATCATCATCAGGTGCCGTTTCCACATCGAAGGTTGGCTGCAATGAATCCCCAGCATCCTCTGTCTTTCGCCTTGGTGTTGCACATTGCCAGACTGTAACCTGTCCATTTCTTAAAGTTTCCTCCCACTTATCTCTCGGTCTTCCTCTTGCTCTTCTCCTCTAGTAAAGATTTTATCATGGTGTCATGCAGTGGCGGCTCGTGAAAATTTTTTGTTGGTGGGGCCGGATAAATATTTTCGGAAAAATCATGGTTTTGTGTTAGGTTATATATTAGTTTTACATGATTTTTGGTGGGGCCTGGCCCCACTGGCACTTAATGACGAGCCGCCACTGGTGTCATGTCTTTTTATGTGCCCAAAATACTTTACTTCTCTGAATGTTATTTCTCAGTTAACTCAGCATACATAGCAATATAAATGCTGCGTCCGGTGGTGGAAACAAGTTTACGGAATGAAAGAGTTAATTAATATCCATAGCGGATTGAGAGAAAATGCCGGTGCGTCAGTTTTACATTCTTTTCTTATTTTGTTCTTCGTTTGTTTTTTATTTCTTTTCTTCGTTGGACGCCAAAACCGTTTGCTATTTTATGCTGTAGTTTAGTTGTGATTTATGATAGTAGATTTCTGATGTACTGTAGATTTCAAGTTGATTTCTGATGTGTTGGTGATTAATGATATTGGATTTCTGATGTGTTGGTGATTAATGATATTGGATTTCTGATGTGTTGTTGATTTCATATGTGCTATTTCCTGATGTGTGGATGTATGATAGGCGAATCTTGGATATGCACATTTCTAATCTGCGGATTGTAAGTATTATGATTCAGGATGTGTGAATTACACGAAGGGTTGGAGAAGACCATTCTGGAAGAAGGCATCCCGGCAAAGAGGAGATAGGGTATTAGCATCTGTCCAATGAGAGAGAGAAATTCCGAAGGACTGCTAGAGTGGCAACGTTATGCTCAGGACAAGCTTTAGGATAATAAAGATGATGATGATGTGTGAGTTTAGAATTTTAGTACTTACAAAGTCGATTTTTCTGACGTGTGCACTTTCGAAGTAAGCTGCCCAGCGTGTTCGTAGCGCGTTGAACTACGGGTGACAAGCTCCCCGTGAGTGCGGGTTCAATTCCGCGGACTGGCAGAAAAGCCACAGGTTCACCAGATTCACGGTGTTCGTGGCACTGAACCGACGGGTTACGATGTCCACAGCACTGAGCCGAAGTGCTGAAAGCTCAAGTGCTTCTGAATCGGTTAAAAAAAAAAAAAAAGTATGCGTATTTCTCAAGTAAAGTTTCCAGATGTGTTGTAAAGATTTCCTCTAGTTAGTTTTCAGAATTCAAGATTAGAAATATAACGATTTCGGATGTAAATAATTTTAGATGTAACGATTTCATATGTAACGATTTCTAATGTAACGATTTCGGATGTAACGATTTCGGATGTAACGACTTCGGATGTAAGGATTAAGACTATTTCCTATTTACATTTTCTAAATTCAAACGTTAATTAACAGTTTCCGTTCAATACTATTTTAGTATACATCTCTCTGTGTATTTTCACACAACTTTTCCATCAACCTTGCTTTCTGAAACCCGAATCTTTCCCGGGGCCCCCTACTGCTCTTTCTTCAACACTAACACCTTAATGATAGCGTGTTTAAATAGTTCCCTGCAGGCGAGATTCTGAAGGTTGGGGGTTTGTATGCACGTGTCCAGTTTATAATTAGAGAACAGACTGCCTTCATTACCGTCTAGCTTCTCATAAATTCTTTAGTATATCACCCACCGCCTTTTCTTTCCTTTTTCGCTGTGCTTGTTTTTGTTATCTGTCGCATATCAGATCTACCTAGTACGTTCTGAACATTGAAATTTTGTTATTAGCTTGTCTACTTGCCTGCTTCTTGTTCCCATGTCACATTAAGTTTGACTTGACTTATTCCTCTCAGCTCCTTGTGAAGCATGTGGTCTCAACTGTTCTCCAACACTTTTCACGATTTCTGTCCGTTTTTCTTTGTATCTTCCCAATGTAGTCAAACATCCTCCAGTTCTTAAAGAAGACCCCCACGTCCTCCACATTTTCCAGTCGCTGGCAATTTCTTTATGGTTTCACAGGATTCAGTTCCTAAAGAAGACCACCACATCCTCCACATTTGTCAGTCTCTGGCCATTTCTTGATAGTTTCACTGGATAGTCAAACATATTTCAGTTCCTAAAGAAGACTCCGCCTCCAGGTTAGTTTGTGACGTTCACTTGTACACATTAACTTGTTTATATTTTCTGTTTCATTTTCATGAATTCTGCAACTTCATTTTTTATGATATAATTTCCAAAGAAGAGAAGATTGTCTCTGTTTTAACTTAAAAAAAACTTTCTCTGTGTTTTAAATGTTTTTAATACATCGACTTTAGTCACTTTAGCGGTCTATGAGAGTCTCAGAATTGTTCTGTAAGACAATTGTCCTGTTGTTTCCAGTAATGTTTCTGTTTGTTTATTTATTATCCACTAGCAGTTTTACCTATTCTTTACACGGGGAATTTAGTTTAAATCTAGTTGTAAAGTCCCTTAAAGAATCATGCCCCATTTCATCAAAATCGGCTTCTTCCCCATTAAAAACAACACCATGCTTGGTGGACAAATTTTGTCGGTTGACCACAGAAGATTACAATGTTCCTCATTCCGTTTGCCAGTAAAACCTGATACAACATAATTCTCGTTCCCGTGAAAGTTGACAAATAACAATTTAAAATGTCCTTCATTCCGATTGCCAGTAAACATGGCATGTTTCTTTAAGGGACTTTACAAATAGATTTAAACTAAATTTCCCATGCGAAGAACGGATAAACTGCTAGTATATATATATATACATATAGATGACTCGGTATAAGACGATCAAATAAGATTATATTATTCAGAGAGATATGCGACGTCAAACAAGCCCCTACTCCACCTACACGGGGTGATTATTGAAACAACTGCATAACTGTAGTCTATCAAAGTGAGTAGGGATCGAAAAGGAAGCTGCACATGAGCTATCTCCCTATTCCATAGCATGGATAAGTGTATTACTGTGACGACTATTGAGTTTACTGTCGTCTCTCTTACACTCATCCCTAAGTCTCTTTTCAAAAAATTCTGCACCTTTACGTAATGTTGTTTTCCACATAACTCGACCATCAGCTAATTTTTCACATTTATTGGGATCATAAGAAAAGTTGTTCATTGAAACCTTACATACTATACTGTAAGCATCTAATATTTACGCTGTGTTACTATTTTCATAACAATTTAATGAATCAATTTTTAATAAGGGCTTGAGTATATATATGAAATAATTTTTAAAAATATGAGAAAGATTTAGATTGGGTTAAACATCATTTTAAAAAATCTGGAATCTATGTATCTAAGTGTGCCTTTGCCTTGCGTTCCGAAAGTCCTGGGTTCGAATCAATCTGGACAGTGCCGTTCTGTTCACGAGTGCATTTTTTTTCAAGAGATCCAAAGGATTGTTGCCGGAGCTACGGCGTTCGTGTTTTGTGCAATACTCTCGGTAGGTGGAAGAGTGCCATTTCTGCAGAGAGGGACCGAGCTGTATATGGTAGAACCCGGTGCAATGAAGTCAATACATTCGACTTTAGACTATTTAGCCACTTTAAACATCTTAACTGATAAGTTTTTATAATTATTGGTACATCTCACCCCTTCTCCTCTCTCCCCCAATTCTACTGACAACCAACATTTTAAGACTCAATCTGTCCCTGCTTGTCTGTGTCACTCTCTCTTTCTTTCGCACTATTTTCTCTCGCATTCTATCCTTGTATTCATTCTCTCTCTCTCTCTCTCTTCTTCTTAATTTGTAGTTCCCTCTCGCTTCTCTGTTATTTCTCTTATTCTTTACTTTAGATTATGATCGGCTCTCTCATATTCCCTTCTCTTATTGGGGAACCCCCGGTGCTACGGAGCTGATGCACTAACGCTGAGATATTCCTGTCTAAGAAATAGATATACCACACATGATTATTGACCCAAGTGCAGTGATGTGATGGTTACATTAAGCAATCAAACAAGATCTTGTTCTAAAGGTACTAGGTTCGCTCCCTTGAAAAGCCATCGGGAATTTTTTTTAAATATAGTTCTCTTATTTCAGTGTAGGTGAGATCGAGTTCCTAGTCCTATCGGAGACGGGTGATAAAATGTACGTCCCGTGTTCAAGTTGAGCACGTAAAAGAACCATTGACAGTTCAACATCGAGAAGAGCAGGCTGGAAAGCTGCTGCCCCGGGTAAAATTAATTAGAAAAAAAATGTCTACTAAACATTGTCACCATCGTCTAAATTACATCGGGGACCCTCTAATTCACAGAGACTAATTCACAGAGACTCTAATTCACAGAGACTCTAATTCACAGAGACTCTAATTCACAGAGACTCTAATTCACAGAGACTCTAATTCACAGAGACTCTAATTCTAGCCAGTGCTACAGAGTTCGTGGGCTGCAACTGAGATCTTCCTATATAAGAAAGAAATCGGAGAACACATGGTTACTCACCAAAGTGCAATGATGATGCTCCAATCTATCAATCAATTTGGCCCTGTCAGCTTCTTTCCAGCATGCCCTTCTTCATTTTGAAGTGTCAAGGGTTATTTTAATTGCTCAAATTGAACTCAGGTCCTACGTTTTATCGTTCGTCTCTGATAGGACTAGGAACTTGGTTTCACCTACACTGAGATCATGGATCCCATAGATATTTATTTACCCAAGTGCAGTGATGATGATTCTATCAATCAATCAATCGAACAACAATCAAACACGACAATCAACAATCTCCGTGCTACTCTCTCTCTCTCTCTCTCAATATTCCCATACACAAAAGATGTCTTTATTTCCCAGTACCTCGCACTGTTTTTCTTAATTTGAAAGTATCTTCGGAATTGGAATCGTTAACGCGGCGCCTCCAGTTTCACTGAACAAAAAAACATGCGCTCGTTTCTGGCGTTCCCAGCAGCCCACCACACCCACACTAAAACAGCCTCTTTCCTCAGATACGGAAAACTCATTACGAACTATCCTGCCTGCTGCTGGTAGTGGTTCAACCTCGTGTAGCAGCTAGTTACCCGAATCTTCTAGTCGTTTTTATCCTTCACACACTAAAGTTTGAGCGTGTAATGGACTTCAGTGAGCGAAGTCATGTGTAGGCTACCTAGTTAGTAAATGGAAGTCCCGCAGTAACTCTAGCATTTCATTAGTTATCGTGCCATCTAAAAATAGCTCGCTGACCTAAATATAACGCACAAGTGTGTAGCGAGGGATTCCGTGTGTTATCCGATTATCGTACGGTCATGTTTAAATTCGGAGATTACACAGATGTGTTTTAAAACCATAACTTACTCACGCTGCACGTGAGTCTGGAGTACAATGGCGTTTTCCAGGAGGAAGAGCCGGAGTATGTTGTTTTTCTTTACCAAGTCAAACAAATCCAAGAGGAGATCTATCGCAGGTATGTATTAGACAGTATTTACTCCCAATATAACACAATGCTGGCATAACGTATAATTTAGAATTACGTTAAAATAACCATAGTCGATCTCCAACGCGGAGCCGCGGCGCCACAGCGCCCTTGTCATACATTCATGGCGCCCTATTTTACTCTTCTGGCTTCACGGTTACTCAGATTTCAAGAAAACAAACTATTTTTATTTTGTTTTTTTTCGTTAATTTCTTTAGCACTCCCATGAACACGATCTTCCCAATTTTTCAATCGTATTTTATTTTGCAAACCATTCTGCTGCTTTCTTACCAAATTATCTGCTTTTTCACTGGAGAGAGAAAGCGTCGACATCTTAACTATTACTTTTGTTATTGATAACAGTAACAGTAGTAAGATAACAGTAACAGTAGTAAGATATTAGTAACAGTAGTAAGATAGCGGTAACAGTAGTAAGATAACAGTAACAGTAGTAAGATAACAATAACAGTAGTAAGATAACAGTAACAGTAGTAAGATATTAGTAACAGTAGTAAGATAACAGTAACAGTAGTAAGATATTAGTAACAGTAGTAAGATAATAGTAACAGTAGTAAGATAATAGTAACAGTAGTAAGATATTAGTAACAGTAATACGATAATAGTAACAGTAGTAAGATAATAGTAACAGTAGTAAGATAACAGTAACAGTAGTAAGATATTAGTAACAGTAGTAAGATAACAGTAACAGTAGTAAGATATTAGTAACAGTAGTAAGATAACAGTAACAGTAGTAAGATATTAGTAACAGTAGTAAGATAACAGTAACAGTAGTAAGATAACAGTAACAGTAGTAAGATATTAGTAACAGTAGTAAGATAACAATAACAGTAGTAAGATAACAGTAACAGTAGTAAGATATTAGTAACAGTAGTAAGATAACAGTAACAGTAGTAAGATATTAGTAACAGTAGTAAGATAACAGTAACAGTAGTAAGATATCAGTAACAGTAGTAAGATAATAGTAACAGTAGTAAGATATTAGTAACAGTAGTAAGATAACAGTAACAGTAGTAAGATAACAGTAACAGTAGTAAGATATTAGTAACAGTAGTAAGATAACAATAACAGTAGTAAGATAACAGTAATAGTAGTAAGATATTAGTAACAGTAATACTGTTTATGTTATCACATGGCTCCCGCGCCTCAATCATAGTTATCATTAAAAATCAAGAAGAGCAGGCTGGAAAGCCGCTGCCCAGTCTAAATTTATTAGAAAAGATTAAAAACATCATACAAAATATCTTCACCATCTTCAAAATGACATCTGGGACCATCGACGGTGCTACGGAGTTCGTGCACTTCAATTTAGATCTTCATGTGTAAGAAACAGATCGGAGCACACATGGTTACTCACGGAAGTGCAATGATGATGCTCCAATCACTCAATCAATCAATGGCTATCAATCAATTACACTCGAGTTATCAGTTATATGAGGACTATCATCATAGCATTCCGGATACGTTCATAGAGGTGCTTCGATCTCCGCCTCAACAAATCCAACAGCGTCCAGCGGCCCAACACGACAGTTCGATGTTGATTAGTCGATCTCTTTACATATTTAGTATGTCGTTCTTTTCGGGCTGCACCAACATCTACTACACACATCTCTCTTAATCTGATCAGCAACTGGAATTCACAACCCTAAAACTTCTCTGTTCTGAAAGATTTAATGCGTTAAGAATGTCATTTTGAGACCATTGTAGATAACTCGTATTTGAGTATGCATTCCAATATACACAAACGTTGGATAACACTGCATTACAGGCTGGTTATTGCTGTTCTAAGATAGTTCGAAACCTATAAGAACATTCACATTATGAATTGAGATATGATACAATCAATGAAGTGCCATGCCTGTCGGCGTAGGCGATCATGTCTCTCCACAACCCTCTCTCCTTCGTGCAGGTAATCAGTTCTGACGTCGAACATTTGTCGGACCAAGATGTCAGACCATCCAACATCTTCTCCCTCTGTCTTCTATGATCTCTCATTCCCTGAATTTGACCTGTTGTCATCAAATGTTCTAAACCTCCTCTTCACAATATATGCCCAAAGAACCTTGATTGTCTGATTCGTATTCGTTCTGATAATGTTTCTTTGTGTGCAGGCCTGATTTAAAACCTCTTCATTTGTTTTCTTCGCTGTCCATGGAATTTTCAGCATTCTTCTATAAAATCACATCCCTGTGGATTCCAATGATCTTATTGATTGTTTGTTCATTGTCCATAATTCGCTGCGATACATAAGTATTGGTTCAATATAGTGCGGGTTTTCGCAATGTCATTGGTATTGCATTCACGCGTAGTGTGTTTTTCATTTGTTTTTTTAAATCTGCTTTCACTTGAGCTATTCTACTCCTAATCTCTGTTGTACATCTTCCATCTGATGTTAGGAATGTTCCCAGATACTTGAATCGATGAACTTGTTTTAGTGTTGTGTTATTTATTTTGAAATTACATTTTGGTGTTTCCTGTTTCTTAAAGATAACCATAACCTCTGTTTTCTTTATATTTATGCTTAATCCTTTCTTGTCACTTTCTCTCGATATAGTAGAACTAACACTAAAACATCCTTGTTACCAGTAGTCTTTCATTTTATAACTATTGGATTCTCCGAAAGGAGTTAATTCTTATTGTTCATGTTTGTTGGTCTACACTGGGTATTGGTTACTAAACTGACGTCATTGCACTCCGGGCAAACCCATATGTGCTCAATTTTCCCCAAACAGATATCGAAGAGTATGCATACTGGTGGTTCCCATGGCACGCTGGTTAAAAACACTCCTCACTCTGCCTTTCATACATTCAGTTCTACTTGTACAACGGGTAGCTTCAAACTGCATAAATCGCTGAATCAATTCAACATCTATTTTAGTGTCCTCATCCAACAGACAGTCGCGAAGAGACCGAAGAACATACCCTTATCCATCTTCAACTCCCCAACAATCGATGCTGTCAATGCAAGCCTGTCCGCTCTCTCATTACCGCAAACACCCGCATGCTCAGGACAGTAAATCCACGTAAGCCTCTGGAGGCTAGAAACTTCTATAGATGACATCCACTCATACCGAAACCTGCCATTTAGGATCTTGTGAAGCATTGACTGAGAGTGGCATACAAGCTCTGATATAACCAAAACAAGGTTCGTCCTTAGGTTGAAAGGGCGTGCTTCGGCTTAAAGAGGCTCTAATCCCCTACGTAAAAAAAAAAAGTGACCAGTAGAGCATAGGGTTGCAACAGTCGCTCACCAACGAACTCTATGTTCTGCCTTCTCTAGTTTCGCTCTTTATTTAAACACCGATCGCATTAACATTCACTTCCACAGTTCTTCATCATGTAGCTTTTGGTCTCCCTACACTTCTATGTCTATGTTGGTTTCAGTGAAGTGTATATCTGGCTATGTTGTTTTGTTATTTTCTGAGAGTGTGTCCATTTCATTATGAGAAGAATGAGTTTTTTAAAGAACCCCAGAGGAAGCAACAGAAGCAAAGATTATGATCAACAAATAAACAATGTGCAGGTATGAAGAGCTTCTGAAAAAACAAATAGACAAACACAGGATTCGAACCACTTACCCTCATTTCTTACAACACCCATCACCTAGCCTAGCAATACGAGCGTCCTTACGAACACAACCTTACCACTTTTCTTCATTAACCTCCAGCTGTATTAGCTCTTGACCTGTTCTACCCCACAGTTCCGTATTTGTTATCACTTCTAGTTATTTGATACAGTCTGTGGCGGAGATATTTATGATTTGACATATGATTTCAAATATTTCAACGCGTATTTAAAAATTGGCAATTACGATTTGTTTTAGAAATCTGACATAATTCTATTTCTATGATTGCAAACTGACATAATTCTATGCTTTGGAAGCTGACATGTAGTAATTGTAATAGACTAATACTTAAAATCTGACATAATTTTCTTCTCTTCTTCTGTCGTACGCCCGCTGTTAATTCAGACGGAAAGTTATGACGCCCGGTATTTCGCTTCTGACTGATTTTTGCGTGAACCTATATTACCCTTTTACAGGCATCCCTCAACCATATGGACAGCCTCGTCGACTTCAGAGATACTTGATGTTGAGATCCTTCAAGAGTGATCGTTGCAGGAGACATGTTGTCCTTGTAACTCTTTCTCGGACAGAGTTAGTTAGTGAAGGCAGAACGGATGACTTCTCTATCGGCTTTCCTGCCTTTGGGTGAGGTCGTTCCGTACGCATCGTACGATAAACACTCTTTAATGATCTTTTTGTGCCGTAAATTTGGGCTGAGATCTACGCCAAAGAGCATTAGCTTACTTTGCGTTGACTGGGTGAGGTCGCTCCGGTAAAACCCGAGCGATCTCGACCCTTCTAGGGCTAGTCACAGGAACTGTCACCTTTTTTGTATTAATTACTCTTTTACGATCATTTTTCGCCGCATATATGGGCTTTTTATCTTCGCCAAAGAGTATGTCTACAATATGCGCACTTTCTGACTATATGAGACCCTTCCGCTGACATAATGATATGTTGTGTTTATAAATTTATATAATACATTTATGTGATTTACGGGAGTTGGAGGGGATATCAAGAGAGAGGAAGAGCTGGAAGAAGTTTGTTGAAGACCTGTGCTCGCTGGGAGCTGAAATGTGAAGAAGAAGAAGGAGAATTTATATGATGAAAATTAATTAATTCAATGATTACAAAAATATAAAAACTGTTGTAATTCAATGTTTGTTTGAAACTTGACATTATTCATGAGAAATTCACATAATACAAGACTTGTACAAATATTAACACAGTTTTTATAATTTGTATATGCCTGCCTGCCCAGCGTGTTCGTAGCGCATTGGATGACGGGTGACAAACTCCCTGTGAGTGCGGTTCAACTCCGCGGGCTGGCAGAAAAGCCACAGGTTCTCCAGATTTAAGGTGTTCGTGGCGCCGAACCGAAAAGTTACGATGTCCATGGCACCGAGCCGAAGAGCTGAAAGCTCAAGTGCTTCTGGATCGAAAAAGTAAATAATAATTTGTATATCATTTTATTATTCACAACTTGTGTACAGGTTGACATCACGCAATTCACAACTTGTGTACAGGTTGACATCACGCAATTCACATAATGTACAACATGGGAACACATAATTCTGAATTTGCATAGTAATTCGCATGTAGTATAGATCGATTTATTGATTGATTTATTGAAAGATTGCTAGGTTTAGTGAAATATTGATTGATTTATTGAAAGATTGATTGGTTTATTGAAAGATTGATTGATTGAATACTCATCGTTGCTCTTCAGTCAGTAACCATGTGTGTTCTGGCCTCTTTCACATGAAGGTCTCAGCGGCAGTGCACGAAAGTCGTATAACCGGTTAGGATCCCCGATATGCCCAGCGTGTTCGTAGCGCGTTGGACTACGGGTAACTAGTCCTCTGTAAGTGCGGGTTCAACTCCGTGGACTGGCAGAAAAGCTACAGGTTCCCCAGATTTACGATGTTCGTGGCACCAAGCCGAAGGGTTACGATGTCCATGACACTGAGCCGAAGAGCTTTCAGCTCACGTGCTTCTGGATCGGGAAAAAAAAAATATATATATAGATGAGATCGTCTTCCTAGATGGCCCAACCGGAGAAGGACGATAAAACGGAAGTCCTGTATTCAGGTCGAGCACGTAAAAGAACACTTGTCAGTTGACATTCGATAAGATTATGACGTAAAACCGCTGTTTGGGTAAAATTTATTAAAGAAAGATTAAAATAAAATTATCACAAAATTTCGATCTTCAAAATTACAACGGGGACCCTCACATGTGCTACGGAGTTCGTGCGTTGTCTCTGTGATCTTCCTGTGTAAGAAAGAGATCGGAGTACAAATGGTTATGCACAAAAGTGCAATGATGATGTTTCTATCAATCTATCAATCCATCAATCAATATGAACACATTCTGTACCAGATAAACGGCTTATGTAATCATGTTATGGGGTTGCAATAGGGACATATCAATAGGGATATAGCAATAGGGATATAGCAATAGGGATATAGCAATAGGGATATAGCAATAGGAAGATATCAATAGGGACATATCAATAGGAACATAGCAATAGGGACGTTTTAATGATTTGTCATCAAAGGTAAAAATAGACATCACCGTTCAGAAAGCAATGGTTAACTACTGAACGTATAGGTAGTGACTAAAATATCAACGATTCGTTTACTGTGGTTGATGGCTACGTCATGTAAAGCTTTTTTCAAGTCGTGATAAATAGAGCTGGATGCTTGAGGTATAGAGAGAGGAGTGTGTTTAACCAGCAAGCCACAGGAACCATCAGTATGTATAGCCTTCGACATCTGTTGGGGAGACTGAGCACCTATAGGTCTGCCCGACCAATTGGACAGAAAAAAACGCTTCAAAGATACTCTTAAAGTTTCTCTAAAATGCTTCGATAAAGACACCACATGTTGGGAGATCCCTTGTGCAAGATAGCCAAATGCGCCGCTGTAACAACACAAGAGAAACTCGCATAGCTGAGAATCGACGTACTGTTGAGGGGCAGAGAAAGCGAGCTACGCGAAAAGACAGAACACACAACACTCACATATCCAACCTTGATCATGTATGCGCTACCTATGGTAGGGGATTCTGTTCGAGGAGTGGACTTTACAGTCACTTTCGCACACACCAGAGAGGTGCAGCAGCACATATCTGAGACTGTTGTCATCATCGTTTGTGATAAACGTATGCAACACCAACCAACACAAATCTTTATAGAAGCAAAGACTCTCCTGAAACAATCTAATCATGTGGAGAAAAACAAACGGAGGATACAACCCAGAGCAGGACAGTAAATAAAAAGTAAAGGAACCCTTTCATACCTCGTGGTATATGGGTCAATACAGTGTTAGGTCTGTATTTTCATTGACCGTCGGCACACGATAAGTGATGTAGTCAGCATCACGCCGGCCGCCTTTACTTTCCCAGAGCATGTCTGGTACCCAGTTGAGGTTGGGTCGACCTGAGAGCCGTCGTGGTCGGGAAAATTCCACGCGCATTGCGGTAGCTGAACCCAGACCACCAGCCTTGCGAAGCGAGTTCACTAACAACTACGCTACAGTGGCTCTCAGAGCAGGACAGTGTAAATACAATAAACAGAAAAGCGTAGAGCACAGTCTTCAGACTTAGAACGGGACACTGCAGTCTCAGAGCACACCTCCATAGAATGGGTCTCAGGGACTCGGCTGCTTGCACCTGTGGAGCACCAAAGCAGTCCCCAGAGAACATCCTGCAAGACTGCCTCAGTCTGAGAAGTGTGAGAATGGAAATCTGGCCAACAGAAACAACCTTACAAAACAAACTATGGGGAACCGGTGAAGACCTCAAGCGCACCACCCTGTTTATGACACATACCAGTGTAGTCAGATAGCAGAAGTTGATCACAGAAGAAGAACCAATAACGATATATGTCAGGATGACCACATCTAATTTTTTTTTATACGGTTCTCAATTTGTTAAAATATTCTTCCAGAATCCAGATAATACAGATGTTATAGTTTTCCTTTCACATAGTTTCAGGGGATTCCAACAACTAATCTTTCTTCGTTACAAAATTTAACAAAAAGCAAAACATTGTGAAAACCTGAATTTTTGGTTGTGAATACAAAGAAAACTAAGATTAAAACCCTGACAAGACAAGATGGCAACTCAAAAATTACTATCAATAATAAAGACAGTGAAAATGTTGTTTAAATTGTGAATATTTTGGTTCCGTATAATTCAGATCGATGATGACTATACGAATGAAATCAGATGAAAATTAGCAATGTTAATTTATATGCGAGTTACAACCTGGCAGAGTGCAATATAAAGGCAAGAAAGATGGGGTTCATTGAGGTTAATCGTTGATGTGGAGACGGTACTTTAGGATGATGATGTTGGTGATGATGTTGGTGATGATGTTGATGATGTTGGTGATGATGTTGATGATGATGATGTTGATTATGATGTTGATGATGTTGATGATGATGTTGATGTTGGTGATGATGTTGGTGGTGATTATGATGTTGATGATGATGTTGACGATGTTGATAATGATGGTATTGATGATAATGATAGTCCCCACAATGTAGTGCTATTGATTTTGTAAGCTATGGTGTAGAGCTAAACTCTCAACATCTTGATGCATGTGTTCTGAGTTTATGACATTGCAAAGATCTATAACTTGTGTGTCAGTCAAAAACGTCTCGAACAGTTCTGTGCAATGCTTGTATATACTGAGCCGCATCTGACTGAGGGCTGCGGGGGGAACGAGCGTCCTGTAGTGATTGTAATACTACTAAATAAAATAACATTTCCCATAGCCTTTTTAAACCTTATGGTATGAAGTCACCTCACTTCCTAATTTCCAGCACCTTGTGGGCGACTGCAGCTTAAGCGGAAGTAAGTTCAATACCAACCCAATAGTATCTAGTTCAAACTCAGCGGCGGGCAATTTGTCAACAAATTTGTTCGGTTTGGATTTTTACGAACGGTAAATATAGACCGCATCGTTCAGAAAGCAATGAAAAACTACTGAATGTATAAGTGGTGCCTAGAAAATCGACTGGTTTACTGTGGTTGATGGCAACGTTCTCTATATGATATGTCGCGATGTTCATTTCCATTTTCAGTGTGCAAGAGGTAGGAGGGTCAATTCCTTCCCTCACATGTGGAAAGTTGGGTGTAGGATTGAACCCACAACCCTCTTGTGCCCGAGTCGTCGACAGACGAATGCTTATGCGTTACGCTAACCCGTCCCACCTGTAATACTACTACTAAAGTTAAAAGTTAATTGTATATCTTTTACAGGACTTTTCGAATCAACCCCAGCTTTTCAACGCTGTTTGTGATTTTTCTAGGTATTATTACGTTCAGTAGTTTGCCATTGTTTTCTGAACGGGTGGTGCCATCGTCCTTTGTAATAATCCATGCGAAACAAATTTGCAACCAAACTGTCCACAGCGGGATTCGAACTCAGAACGTTGGGGTTAACAAACCGAGTCACTAACCCCTAAGCCACTAATACTAATAATAATAATTATAAAGTAATGTTAATACAAATAATAACAGATGAGAACTGAACCCTGACTAAACGTTTAATTAAACCAAATATTCTTCTCACATCTTCACATTTAAGCTCTCAACGGAGCACAGGTCTTCAACAAACTTTTTCCAGCTATTCCTTCCTTGCCACGTATTTCAGCTCTTTCCATGTTTTACACGATGTCTTGATTTCCGTTTCCAACTCCTGCCTGCAGGTGTTCCTGTGTCTTCCTTTACCTCTATTACCCTGGGGATCCCATCGGAAGGCCTGTCTCGTGATGATGTCAGGAGGTCTTCTCAGTGTGTGTCCTATCCATCGCCTCTTCTGTCCCTTATCCTTGTTCCACCTGCTGTTGTCCCGCTCTATCCCCCAATTCATTGTTTGTGATCCTAGCATACCATCGCAGATGGAGTATCCTGTGCACGCATCTATTGATGAATGTCTGCAACATTTTGGTGTTTCTTTAGTCGTTCTCCAAGTCTATGCTCCGTACAGAACTAGGACAGTCTTGACTTTTGTTTCAGACATGTTTACATAGAAGTGATACCAAAACAAAACAAAAAATAAAAACATGAAATATACTGTTATTCAAAATTACTTTCTCTTTCTTTAAATTCTGATGAATATTAAGGCTGGGTAACACGGGCGCCATAGCTACCGCAGGCCATTCGCTTGATATCGGTATTCTAGAGTTTTAAATTTTTTTTTCTAGTTTCATGTTTTCTGATTCTGCAGATTTTCATTGTTTTTATTGCCTTTTTTTATTTCACATTTGAGGATTTTGGCGCCATCGTGATTGTGATGTGTCGGTTTAATTGCCCCTATTATCTTGGAATAGCTCTTGCATGTATTATGTCCATCAATTTTATATGCCCACTCTTTAACATATGAATATAGAGATCTCTATGGGGTATAGGATAAGTGCTCGCCTCTAGTTTCAAAAGTACTGGTCTGCTCCTCGTCAAGCCATCGGGATATGTTTTCAGAGATCCCTGATCTCAGTGTATGTGAGATCGAGTTCCTAGTCCTATCGGAGACGGACGATGAAACTTTGGTACCGTATTCAAATTGAGAACGTAAAAGAACCCTTGGCAGTTCAAAATCGAGAAGAACAGGCTGGAAAACCGCTGCCCGGGTAAAATTCATTTTTAAAAAAAATTTTAATTTCTACAAAATATTTTTACTATCTTCTAAATTACATCGGGGACCTCGCTGGTGCTACGGAGTACGTACACTGCAGCTGAGATCTGCATGTTTAAGAAAGATATCGGAGCACACATGGTTACTCGCCAATGTGCAATGATGATGGTCATATCAATCAGTCAATCATATAATATTTATCCTTTCTAGTTTGTTTTTTGTGTGTGTATTCTCTCCTCTCCTTCTTCTTCTTTGCGTTCGTTCTTTACGACCAATTTTAATCACTCTTTGTGATATGTTTGATCTTTGCCAAGAATGTGTATACGTTGCACATTGGTTTGATAGACCCCTAAACGCATAGACTTCTACATGTTTAGGACATGTGCATCCGATTTCAGCCAAACCTCATTAGGCGCCTCTTACGGCATGCCTGGCAGGTAACAGTGGTTCTATTGTTTACACCCCAAATTTGGGCCCCGTAACCACTCGGGCGATTTTGTATGCAATGTTCTTATTTTATATGGTTTTTTTTTAGTATTTGATATGTATCTGATTTCCTGATGTTTGTCTATTCTGTCTCGCTGTCTCTTGTGAGTTTGTAATCCAGATTGTGGTATAGACCATCAATTAAATCATGCTAAGTCTTTCTTGATTGATTGATTGACTGATTTATATGACCAACATCATTGCACTTCGGTGAGTAACCATGTGTGCTCCAATCTCTTTCTTACACAGGAAGATCTCAGTCGTAGTGCACGAACTCCGTAGCACCGGTGATGGTCCCCGATGGAATTTAGAAGATGATGGCAATATTTTGAAGGAATTTTATTTAAAAATTATTTTTTTTTACTGAATTTAATTTTTAATTATTTTATTATTCATTTTTGCTGGCTTATGTGATACCATACATACGTGTCTTTATCGTGAAATGCCAATGTTTTACGTATTACCGCAGCCTCCCTCGGTTTTCCCCAGATCTGATTTGATCCGCGCAGATTTGTAGGTTTCCACACACTGCATTGCATAAAGAAGCCTAATGCATCAAACTGGACACGAAGAGGATTCAGATAGATCTTATTAGATGGGTCAACGACGCTAGCCATTCAATGTTGTGGGAGACTCACACATAATTCACACAAACTAATTGCGTTGTGTGTGTGATATATATAGCATTGATAGGGCGATGTTTGATAACTTTCATGTGATTCTAGCCAGTTATCACATTTGATCAAAGGGAAATAAATCTTGACGTGAAGATTTTGTAAGACATTGCGCAGTTAAATCCCTTGAAACTGGCTCTTAATTTTACAACACATTTCTTTCATTCTCTCATTACAGTTTTTTTGCACTTTCTCTAGATCGTTCAATCACTCACTACTCACTCACATTCTCTGTCTCTCTCTCTCTCACTCACATTCTCTCTCTCTCATTCACATCCTCTCTCTCTCACTCACATTCTCTCTCTTTCTCTCACTCACATTATCTCTATCTCATTCAAACTCATTGTCCCTCTATCTCAATTCCTTCGCACTCACATTCTCTCTCTCGCACTCACATTCTCTCTCTCGCACTTACATTCTCTCTCTCGCACTTACATTCTCTCTCTCGCACTTACATTCTCTCTCTCGCACTTACATTCTCTCTCTCGCACTTACATTCTCTCTCTCGCACTTACATTCCTCCCCTCGCACTTACATTCTCTCTCTCGCACTTACATTCTCTCTCTCGCACTTACATTCTCTCTCTCGCACTTACATTCTCTCTCGCACTTACATTCTCTCTCGCACTTACATTCTCTCTCTCGCACTTACATTCTCTCTCGCACTTACATTCTCTCTCTCGCACTTACATTCTCTCTCGCACTTACATTCTCTCTCTCTCACTCATTGTCCATCTCTTTCACACATTCTCACTCACATCTTTCGCTTTATCAGTGTGTATTTTTCACTGACTATTTTCACTGCCACAATCTCTGTACATAACTTCTAGGATTGTTGCCGAAGCTACGGAGTTCGTGCTTTGTGCAATAATCTCGGTAGACAGCATGCCATCTCTGCCGACAGGGACGGGGCCATATGGGGAAACCCGGGGAATTGAAGTCAATCTTTCGCCTTGTTGTTTTGGGCACTTTACATGCCCTAGTCAGTTTACCATTTCAAGATACATTGTGCCTGCAACATCCTTCCCTCATCTTCTTAATCCGTATAGGTGACTATTTGCATCGTCATCATCATCATCATCATACTGGAGGTGTGTACACGTACACGCTACATACACATACACGCATATGTTATACATACGCACACACATATACATCATGCACACACACATGTTACACACACACACACATACACACTAATATATTATACACACAATCATGGCACACAAACACGCACATACACACATATGGCGCACACACGTTACACGCTTACATTATGAAAAACACACACGTGTATGTGTAGCCGTTCTGTTCACGAGTGAATTTTTTTTCCAGAGACGATTAGGATTGTTGACAGAGCTACGAAGTTCGTGCTTTGTGCAATACTCTCAGCAGGTGGCGTGCCATTTCTGCGGAGAGGGACCGAGCCATATGGGGTAAAACCCGGTGCAATAAAGTCAATCCTTCGGCTTAAAAACCCTTTATACACACACATACACACGCTACATACACATACACGCATATATTACATATCCGCACACACGTATACATCATGCACACAAACATGTTACACACACATCATGGGCATACACACACACACACACACACACACAGATGTTACACATACATACACACACACATGTTACACATACACGCACATACATATACATCATGGTGCACAAACAAATGTTACACACACGAACACACACACATATTACGCACACAATCAGGGCATACACGCACGCCTACGCAGATGTTACACACACATGTTATACACATACACGACATGACACACACACATATTATATACACATACACAAACATGTTACACACATATACATCATCACCCACACACACACGCAAATCACATTCTTATTGCTAACATTTCCTCTTCATCACAATAAACCGTTATTAATTAACCATCATATCGAAGAGAAAAAAAAACCCTTATTAATGGAAGAGGTATCCCTGTTAATCAAAAATGTCCCAGAATGAAAGTACAAATATGCCAACAAACAAGGCCGACCTCATCAGAAACATACTTTAACAAAATAAATATCTCTTGAATCACTGTTACTCCAATTTTGTATCAACCTCGTATTTCTTCAATATTTATCATCCAAATCAACGAGTTGGAATCTTGAAACAGCCGCAGGGTAAACTATTTACACGAAATGTAAACATTTCTCAACGTTCATTAACTTCGGAAGAAAATTAAATAATAGACTTTTGTAAGTAAACATTTGGGTAAAGTTTTTATTCGATTTTGATGTCTTTCCTTCCATTCGTCTTTTTGTTTTCTTACAAATACATCCCATTAACCAGCTCCAAGCTTTACAAATCAATTCACTTTATTTTTGGTCATCTTTGTAGCATTTTTATTTTAGTAACTTTCCTCTTTCCTATTTTGTACTATTTTTTTCTATTGTTTCCTTTTTTCTTGTTCATTCGCTCTGTTTCTCTTATTTATTTTCTGGATTTTCTTCTCATTTTCTTGGTTTTATTTTTTTTCTTCTTGTACTCATAATTTTATTATGTGATTATTTTTCTTGTATTTTGTCTTCTTCTTCTTCTGGTTCTTCCATTCATTATTTTGTCTTATTAATCTTTCTTTTTTTCTATCTCTTTTTTTCCTTTGTTTTTTCTTCTATTTTTCTTCTTCTTACGATTTTCATCTTTATTTCATCTCATTCTCTTTTTATTTAGAACTTGTTTTCTTGCCCGTACAAGAGCGTTGTGAGTTTGATCCCATACTCGATATTCCACACTCGATATTCCACACTCGATATTCCACACTCGATATTCCACACTCGATATTCCACACTCGATATTTCACACTCGATATCCCACACTCGATATTCCACACTCGATATTCCACACTCGATATTTCACACTCGATATCCCACACTCGATATTCCACACTCGATATTCCACACTCGATATCCCATACTCGATATTCCACACTCGATATTTCACACTCGATATTCCATACTCGATATTCCACACTCGATATTCCACACTTGATATTCCAAACTCGATATTCCACACTCGATATCCCACACTCGATATTCCACACTCGATATTCCACACTCGATATTCCACACTCGACATTCCACACTCGATATTCCACACTCGATATTCCACACTCGATATTCCACACTCGATATTCCACACTCGACATTCCACACTCAATATCCCACACTCGATATTCCACACTCGATATTCCACACTCGACATTCCACACTCGATATTCCACACTCGATATTCCACACTCGATATTCCACACTCGACATTCCACACTCAATATCCCACACTCGATATTCCACACTCGATATTCCACACTCGATATTCCACACTCGATATTCCACACTCGATATTCCACACTCGATATTCCACACTCAATATCCCACACTCGATATTCCACACTCGATATTCCACACTCGATATTCCACACTCGATATTCCACACTCGATATTCCACACTCGATATTCCACACTCGATATTCCACACTCAATATTCCACACTCGACATCCCACACTCGATATCCCACACTCGATATCCCACACTCGATATCCCACACTCGACATCCCACACTCGATATTCCACACTCGATATCCCACACTCAATATCCCACACTCGATATTCCACACTCGATATTCCACACTCGATATCCCACACTCAATATCCCACACTCGATATTCCCCACGTCAGGAAAGGAATTGTCTCTGTGGCTAAGTGGTTAGTCCCTTGCATTGCGTTCTGAAGGCTGTAGGTTCGAATCCGGACCGCGCCGTTTTGTTCACAAGTGTAATTTTTCCAGAGACTCTAGGATTGTTGCCGGAGCTACGGAGCTGGTGCTTTATGAAATACTCTCGGCAAGTGGCTTACCATTTCTTCGGACAGTAACCGAGCCATATGGGGTTAAAAACCGGGTGCAATGAAGTCAATCCTTCAGCTTTAGAGCACACTCTACGTTCCAGACGTGGGAAACGGAATTGTAATCTTGCACTCTAGCAGTTGAAGTGGAATGGTTTAAATGAAAATTATCTTTGCGTTTGTCACTTCACATGTTACACCAGGTATGCGAGAGGTAGACGACCATGTCTCTTTCCTCACCTGTTGAACTTCTGTTGCATGTATTATTGAACCTTCAATCTTTCTTTACTGGATTCGAACTGCGAACGGTTTAGATGTTGAGGTAGCGTCCTTTCACTGATAGGTTGTTGAGTTACTGGTTTTTATTTAGTTCAAATCCTACAACCTTTAGTTCTTGGTTACTGAACCGTACACTCCGGGCAGACCCATAGGTGCTCAGTCTCTCACAACAGATGTCGAAGGGTATGCATACTGATAGTTCCTGTGGCTCGCTAGTTAAACACACTCCTCACTCTGCCCTTCAAGCATCCAGTTTTACTTGTATAACTTGTAACTTCAAATTCCTTAAATCGCTGGATCGATTCTTCTCCTTCTTCGAACGCTCCATATCGACCACTTGTTAAACCACTCTTTGTGATCTGTATGTGATCTGAGCCTAAGAGCGATTGTATTTTGTAACAATTATGCGCCTACAAGTAGGTCAGCACATCCGATTTCTGCAACACTTTTTATTTACTAGGGTAGCTTCCGTAGGCCCCTATCTCAGTTACCTCTTACGACATGCTTTGTAGGTCGCAGTGTTACTATTCTTTGCTCCCTTGCGAGCCCTGACAACACACGGGTGCTGGGACGATTCAACATCTATTTTAATGTCGTCATCGAGCAGGCAGTCGCGAAGATACTAAAGAACATCCTCCTTATCCATCTTCAACTCCCCAACTATCAATACTCTTGATGCAAGCCAGTACACTCTCTCATTACCGCAAACACCTGCATGTCCCAGAACTGTATCCCCAATCTCTACATTCGCTCCCAAGAGTAACGATAAATCTACAAACTTACATTACAGTAAAATCGATCTAATTTCAGCCTCTAATAATCTTTACGACATAAAACTATTTCGGGGGCTTTCAAATTAGAAAATAAGACAGGAAAGATCAAGAGCTATTTTTAGCTTAACGAAGTCGGACATTTTATTTTTCCTTAGTCAAAACGTGTAAGTTCAAGGTTGGTAGGTCACTTCTGTGATATCAGCAATATTGGGGAAATATGTTATTATATATGGTAGGTTTGATCTGAATGAGAATTTGGTTTTACAAATGTGTGTGTTTGATTGGAAACACATGTGTTTGTTTGCTTTTACGAAGTGTAATAGCAGAGATAGTGAAAGTATTCAGGTAGAAGCGAAGCTGTCTGTGAGATAGTAAGTACGAGGTAAGATAGAGCATCAGATGACGCATAAGTAGCAAGCATATGGGGAGTGTTAGCTTCAACTATTCGTTATGTAGTTTTTATATGTAGATATGTATGATTTGTTACCAACATCACTTGAACACAGTGTGTCTGTCAATATCGGCTGGGCACAGTGGCAACATCGGCTGGGCACAGTGGCAACATCGGCTGGACACAGTGGCAACATCGGCTGGACACAGTGCACGTTGCAACATCGACTGGGCACAGTGGCAACATCGGCTGGACACAGTGGCAACATCGGCTGGACACAGTGCACGTTGCAACATCGGCTGGGCACAGTAGCAACATCGGCTGGACACAGTGGCAACATCGGCTGGACACAGTGCGCGTGGCAACATCGGCTGGACACAGTGCACGTTGCAACATCGGCTGGGCACAGTAGCAACATCGGCTGGACACAGTGGCAACATCGGCTGGGCACAGTAGCAACATCGGCTGGAAACAGTGGCAACATCAACTGGACACAGTGTGTGTGGCAACATCGAATGGAGATAGCGCGCGCGGCAGCATCAACTGGACACAGTGTGTGTGGCAACATCGAATGGAGATAGCGCGCGCGGCAGCATCTACTGGACACAGTGTGTGTGGCAGCATCAACTGGACACAGTGTGTGTGGCAACATCGAATGGAGATAGCGTGCGCGGCAGCATCAACTAGACACAGTGTGTGTGGCAACGTCACATCCATATCTCATCTATATTGATGCTTTTAATAGATGTGTAAATTTCTATTTCTCTAAACGCGCACATCCTTAATGATTTCAAACTTGATATGACAATAGAAATCCACAAAAGCGCAGTGGTTAGTGCTCTTGTTTGTAGGTACATGGCATGTTGCGGTATGAGTGGATGTCGTCTATTGAGGTTTTAAACCTCCAGACACTCACGCGGATCTAATGTCCTCGTCATGCGAGTGTTCGCGTCAGAGCGAGAGAGCGGACATGCTTGCACTGAAAGCATTGATTGTTGAATAGTTTCCCCAAGGAGGGCAGTGCCAAAGAGCAAATTTACCAACCCCTGTCTTTTCAAGTGGTCAAAACCCTCATACAGAGAAAATATGCAGTAGACTGGAAGACAAACACTAACTATGATTATGGAAAAGACTCCATCAAAGACCTAAGCAGAACAGACCAGGTCATTATATTTCGACTACGCGCGCCCGCCTGCCCAGCGTGTTCGTAGCGCGTTGGACTGCTGGTGACTAGCCCTCTGTGAGTGCGGGTTCAATTCCGCTGGCTGGCAGAAAAGCCACAGGTTTCTCAGATTCACAGTGTTCGTGGCATCGAACGGAAGGGTTATGATATCCATGGCACCGAGCCGAAGAGCTGAAAGCTCAAGTGCTTCTGGATCGGTAAAAAGATTTCAACTACGCACCGGACACTGCAGACTCAACAAACACTTATATAGACTAGGAATAAGTCAAACAACACTCTGCCAGTGTCAGCAGGCGGAACAGACACCGGAGCATATCCTGCAAGACTGTCCTCTCCTGGGTGACCTGAGAAGCAACATGTATCCACACCCAGACGACATTTAAAACTAAGCTTTGGGGAAACCTGACAGACCTGAACCTGACTGTCCAGTTTGTGGTTCACAGTAAATTAAGCGCATGACCAGAGATCGCTGAAGAAGAGGAATAGTGTAGGACGGATAAGGAGGATGTTCTCCCATTTCTTGACGACATACTGTAACGACATACTGTGACGACATACTGTGACGACATACTGTGACGACATACTGTTGGAAGAGTACACTAAAATTGACGTTGAACCTATCTATCTATTCTCTAATCCTGTTTGCCTTTCAGCGTCAGGTTGGAAAAGGAGACACCTGGAGCGAGCCTCTCTATGCACCTTGCCTTTCTTTCTCTTCTCCAATCCTGATTTGCCTCACAGTTTCAGGGTAAGAAGACATGCATTGAATCAATGCAAGGACAGTGCAGTGACTTCGGGAGTTTGAAATTACGCTTTGTGCAAGTAGAACGGATATGTGAAGGGCAGAGAGAGGAGTGTGTATAACTAAGGGGACAACAGGAACCATTTGTATGCATACCCTTCCATTTCTCTTGGGGGAGACTGAGCACCTATGGGTCTACCCGGAATGTTGTGACATCTGTGCAGTAACCAATAACTAATCGGTTAAAAGATTATTATCAATTACTTCCCTATCCGTGTTTATTTTCTGTCGAGTACATATTACGCAAAACTGTATTATATGGTGACATAATAATAATAATAATTATCCCTCGTACCGTTTTATACGTTACATAGGGCCTGCAAGCAATTTCTCCATACCGCTCTATCCTGGGCAACTCGCTCAATCTGCTCCATGGAACGTATGATGACATACGCCATTAACAATACCGATAATCACTAAGTAACGAGTACTGAATGAATGAAAATCGTGGTATATCCTTTGCAGGACGTGACCATCAACCACAGTAAACGAGTTATTGATTACCTAGACACCACTTATACGTTCAGTAGTTTTGCCACGGCTTTCTGAACAGTGAGGTATGTTTTTACCTTTTGTAAAAATCTCACGGAAATGAATTTGCTTCCAAACTTGCCCACCGTGGGGTTTGAACCAGGTACGTTTGGGTTCGTGATCAAGCTCACTACCACATGAGCTACAGACGATCACAAGTAACGAGTACTCATCAGCTGCCGTCTCCAGATCGAAGGTTGGCTGCAATGAATTTCCAGCATCTTCTGTCTTTCGCCTTGGTGTTGCACACTGCCAGACTGTAACCTGTCCATTTCTTAAAGTTTCCCTCCCACTTATCTCTCGGTCTTCCTCTTGCTCTTCCCCCTCAACTTTCCTCTCTAGTAAATGTTTTATCATGGTGTCATGTCTTTTTATGTGCCCAAAATACTTTACTTGTCTGAATTTTATTTCTCTTAATAATTGTTTCTTCATAACGAGTACTAAGTAACGAATATAGTTTGCAAACGCAGCGAATAATTATAAATACTTAACAGTAGCGGAAACATGTAAAACTCTTAAATGAACGTTTGGTAAGACTATCAGAAAACATCTCTTCTTTCTCACACTCAACTCCCTCCTTTTCTCCCCCCGCTTCTCCGCCCACATCTCTTCTCACTTCTATTTCTACCCAGCCTTATATCTTATCTGGTATTTCCACACTCCACATCTTCCTGCCATTTCCCTCGAGTGTTTCCCGACTTATGGAGTTTAAATGGTTAAGATTTTATTTTTCTCACTCTCTATTTTTCTCCCTCTTCATTCGCTGCTAGAATGCAACATAGACATATGCTAGCTTCTCACAAGCACTATTTTTTAACATTGTCAAATTACTGCCGGATTTTTAACCAACATTTGTTGTGTGGAAGTCTGCCAAATCTGAAGAGTTTAGATTATTCATGTCTGCTTGCTTCATAACAAATTATTTTAATGCTTTAATTAACGTTTGTACCGTTTCTCTTCTGCTTCAAAGCGACCTTGAGAAGACTTTTTAGACAGTAAAGTAATTATCACATGTGATATGAAGTGTTATATCAGACTGTTGTCAACATACAAGAAATGATAAATTGTAACAAACTTTTCGTTTTTTTTTTTATTCCGTTGCTTCATTTCTTCTATCTTGTTGTTAGAAGATGGTTTCCTATTTAGTAATGTTAATTACATAATCAGGGCCGTGCGGTATATTTTCTCAGTATGATGCAAGTCTTCTAAATTCCGCCCCATAAATCATTTTTCTTAAAAATAACCTTCAATTGTAATTTTGATTTTGCTGCTCATGCCCCCGCCCCTCCCTTACGGTACCGCCTGATGCGGTTTCATAGCACAGTACGGCCCTGTACATAATATATTACATATATTCCCCTTGTATCGTTATACGTTACATAGGGCATGCAAGTAATTTTTCGGTACCGCTCTGTCCTGGGCAACTAGCTCAATCTCTTCCATGGAACTGAGTCCTGATATTTCTTGCCTCTCTCAGTAAAGTTTGTTTCAGGGTTTCTCTAGGGCGTCCTCTCTTTCTTGAACAATTTGTCTCCCACTTCAATGCCTGCTTTTGGTATTCTTTAATCATTCATTCTCAGAGTATGTCTAACATATCTCCATCTTCTCCTTCTTATAACATTTGTTACTAGTGCTGACCAATTTCTTCTCAGAGTATGTCTAACATATCTCCATCTTCTCTTTCTTATAACATTTGTTACTAGTGCTGACCAATTTCTTCTCAGAGTATGTCTAACATATCTCCATCTTCTCTTTCTTATAACATTTGTTACCAGACATTTCTATGATTGTTCATTGTTCATTTAAGGATAATCTTCATCGCACATGGGATATGTCCATAATTGCTCCGATCTCCTCCCAAGCATGTATCTCAGTGTGTTTAGACAACTCTGGTTCTGCGTTGATTGATGTATCATCTACTGATGTTTCTCTCGTAGTCTTGTCGCACCTCTCGGTATTCTCTTGTCATGAATTCGTCCCATTCTTGTTACTTACACTCGTTAGTAACAAATATCACTTTTTAAAGACTTTGTACCTATCACTTATTATAATATTTGATATCATATCCGGTTCTATTTATAATTCAAATATGTAAATTGCATATTTCCAGGTTTACATCGTTTTGTAATTTGCAATATCTCTAAGCGTCAACGGTGCCCGCCTGCCCAGTGTGTTCGTAGCGCGTTGGACGACGGGTGACAAGCTGCCTGTGAATGCGGGTTCAATTCCGCAGGCTAGCAGAAATGCCACAGGTTCTCCAGTTTTACGGTGTTCGTGGCACCGAACCGAAGGGTTACGATGTCCATGGCACCGAGCCGAAGAACTGAAAGCTGAAGTGCTTCTGGATCGGACAAAAAAAGCATTAATGGGTGCTACGGAGTTCGTGCACTGTCGCCTGGTCCTCCAGCAAAGCAAGCAAGGAAATATGAATATATAGAGATGGATAGGAGAGAGGAGAAGTGGGCGTAAGAGGCGGGATGGACAGAGACAGTTTTGAAGAAAGAGCTGATAGGTTGGCTGGCTTGGCTACAATATCAGAAGGAGCTGCCATGGATCGAAATGACAGTCTTCACGCACTGAGAGAGTCTTTCCGAACAGAGGAGTTTCAGGGTTGTGAATCCCACTCGCTGACCAGATTGAGAGAGATGGATGTCGATATTGGTGCAGCCCGAAAAGAACGACATACTAAATATCCAAAGAGATTGATTAATCAACAACAAACTGGCGTGTTGGGCCGCTGGACGCTGCTGGATTTGCGGTGGGGGAGAACGGAGCCCCTATGGACATGTCCGGAGTGCTATGATGAGAGTCCTCACATAACTGATCTACGAACTGAATGTTGGAACTGTCGAAAGGCAAAACAACGAGCACCATTTCTTCAGAAGCTATTGTTATGCTATCGAGATCTTCATAAAAATTGATGCTGAAGCTATCCAGCGATAGATTCTAATACCAGAATAGAACTAAAATAACGACATTTGAATTTAAATTTCAGTAAACAAACTTTCACACATACATATACTCTATCTCTCTCTCTCTGTCTCTTTGTTTTTCAGAACTACCATTTGGTTGGGAGAAAGTTGAAGATCCACATTATGGTGTCTATTATATTGAGTAAGTACAGTGTATTTTATTTGTTTTTTAAACCCATTTGATATTTAATAAAAATACGGTGATTCGGTGTTGTATGGAACTGTAAGTTATATAGTATTAAAACTAAATTACAAGTTTTCAATTCAAATGTTGTATCAATCCTAACATATGCCGGCGAGAGTTGGAAAATGACTAAAGATATAGAAAGCAAGTTGAATGCATTTGAAAATAGATGTCTCCGAAAAAGAAAGAATATAAAATGGAACGAATTCAGGAGAAGTGATGAAATCAGAGACATGTCTGGTCAACCACTAGTGACAACTGTTATAAGAAAGAGAAGATGGAGATATGTTGGGCACACCTTGAGGAGAAATGATCAACGACTATCAAAGCAGGCATTGAAGTGGGATGCAAAGGGTTCAAGAAAGAGAGGACGACCTAAGGAGACCCTGAAACGAACTTTGCTGAGAGAGGCAGGACATATCGGTCTCAGTTCCATGGAGGAGATTGAGCGAGTTGCCCAGCATAGAGAGGTATGGAGAAATAACTTGTATGCCCTATGTAATGTATAACGGTACGAGAGGAATTATTATAATTCGGTGTTAGGCTCGTGTTTTTCATTGACCGTCGGCACACGATGAGTGATGTGGTCAACATCACGCCGGCCGCTTTCACATCCCAATGCTTTTTCCTGGTACCCAGGTTGAGACTTGATCGAACTGAGAGCCGTTACGGTTGACACAAATTCCACGCCCACTATGGATTTGAACCCGGACCACTTGCCTAAGAAGCAAGTTCACTAACAACTGGTAGACTGTATTAATATTATTATTATTATTTTTCTCTCTTACCGGTATACGCTACGTAGGGCATGCAAACAACTTATCCTGGGCAACTCGTGTATTCTCTTCCATAGAAGCTGAGTCCGATATTTCACGCTTCTCCTCTCAGTAAAGCTCGTTTCATGGTTTTCACAGGGCGCCATTTATATCTTGAACCCTTTGCCTCCCACTTCATTGCATGCTTTGTGATTTTTTTATCATTTCTTCTCAGAGTATGCCCAACATGTCGACATCTTCTCTTTCTTATAACAGTTGTTAAGACTCATTGTCCAGACATTTCTCTGATTTTATCACTGGTCAAAAAGCTACACCGAACTCTGTGTGAGCTACAAAAGACAGTGAAGTACATACAAGAGACAATGTTGCATATAACGACAATATTTGAAGCGAACAAAAGAGAATGAAGTATATACAAGAGACAATGTTGAATATAGCGACAACATTTGAAGCGAACAAAAGGAAGGAAGAATCCCTTCTCTTGAATTAGATGTAGTAATCTCATCTCAAGTGCCATGCCTGACGGCGTAGGCGATCATGTCTCTTCACAACTCTCTCTGCTTGGTGCACGTAATCAGTTCTGACGTAGATCTAGTGTTGAACTATGATGTCAGGCCATCCAGCATCTTCTCCCTCTGTCTTCCGCGATCTCTCCTTCCTGAATTTTACCTGTTGTTACCAAATGTTCTAAACCTTCTCTTCACATTATATGCCCGAAGAACCATGATTGTCTGATTCGTATTCTTTTGAAAAGGTTTCTTTGTGTGCAGGCAGGATTTAAAACTTCCTCATTTGTTTTCTTCGCTCTCCATGAAATTTTCAGCATTCTTCTGTAAAACCACATCTCTGTGGCTTCCAATGATCGTACTGACTGTTTATTCATTGTCCATGATTCGCTGCCATACATAAGTATTGGATCAATATAGCACTGGAGTACTCGTTTTCTTAGTGTCATTGGTAGTGAATTCACGCATAGTGTGTTTTTCATTTTCATAAAAGATGCTTTCGCTTGAGCTATTCTACATCTAATCTCTGTTTTACACCTGCCACCTGAAGTCAGGAGTGTTCCCAGGTACTTGAATCGTTGGACTTGTTTTAGTGCTGTGTTATTTATGTTGATATTACATTTTGGTGTTTCCTGTTTCTTGGAGACAACCATAACCTCTGTTTTATTATTAAATAGATAGATGTAGTAATACTATAGTTATAATGCAGTATTAGTGTAGTAATAATGTAGTAATAATGCAGTATTAGTGTAGTAATAATGTAGTAATAATGTAGTAATAATGTACTGATACCCAAGGTAGTAATATCAACTTATTATAGTATACAATTAGTTAGTTAGTTTGTTTGTTCCTTTCGTGTCAAAGGCGGCACATAGGGCAGAGGTTTTAGATCTCCATATGATACGGTTCTTTGCTAGCAGTTGCAGATCTTGTATGGTAGTATACAAATGGAACATATAAAATGGAACACATATGTGCTTTTGAATATAAGTGAAAAAGAGAACAAATAGATCTATCCAGAAATATCTATCCAGAAATATCTATCCAGAAATATCTATCCAGAAATATCTATCCAGAAATATCTATCCAGAAATATCTATCCAGAAATATCTATCCAGAAATATCTATCCAGAAATATCTATCCAGAAATATCTATCCAGAAAGAACTGGCTGAAGCTAGAAATAAGAAATGAGAAAATATGAGAAATATTTGGAACATATCAAAAAAAGACAAGAAGGGTTGAAGAAGATCATTATAGAAAGAAGCATCCTGACAAAGAAGAAGAAGATCATTATAGAAAGAAGCATCCTGACAAAGAAGAAGAAGATCATTATAGAAAGAAGCATCCTGACAAAGAAGAAGAAGATCATTATAGAAAGAGGCATCCTGACAAAGAAGAAGAAGATCATTATAGAAAGAAGCATCCTGACAAAGAAGAAGAAGATCATTATAGAAAGAGGCATCCTGACAAAGAAGAAGAAGATCATTATAGAAAGAAGCATCCTGACAAAGAAGAAGAAGATCATTATAGAAAGAAGCATCCTGACAAAGAAGAAGAAGAAGAGGAGTACCACGATAAAGATGGATTTAGGATGTAACTGATCGTTTGAGCATGACTGCTTCATTTATTGGACATCAGGTCTACGAGTGAGAGAAAGAGAATATACTCCATAGGACTGTTAGAGTGGTAGAGTTCTGCTCAGGACAAGCTACTAAATGATGATGATGATGATGTAAAATAAGTTTAAAAGTAAACTCCAGGTGCAGGGATATTGACCTACCTATATCTCACCTGTGATTAAACAAACTCTTTTACCTGGTGAGCGAGAACACCAGGTGCAAGAACAACATTTGTAAAAGACTGTAGGGATTTATTGCCTGGCTGTATATGTTAGGTCTGCGTGCCATACGGCACAGGGAAGTTTGAATTTCTTCTCTTCTTTTGGATTATTTGCTTGATAAAGGCCTTTTGGTTGAAACGTCGCTATGTATTATTTTTTTACTTTGTAAAACTAGAGTACTTTGTTTTCACATGTTTCGTCATATAACAGTAATAAAACATCACATATAACAGTAGTAAAACATCACATATAACAGTAATAAAACATCACATATAACAGTAATAAAACATCACATATAGCAGTAGTAAAACATGACATATAACAGTAGTAAAACATCACATATAACAGTAATGAAACATCACATATAACAGTAATGAAACATCACATATAACAGTAGTAAAACATCACATATAACAGTAGTAAAACATCACATATAACAGTAATAAAACATCACATATAGCAGTAATGAAACATCACATATAACAGTAATAAAACATCACATATAGCAGTAATGAAACATCACATATAACAGTAATAAAACATCACATATAGCAGTAGTAAAACATGACATATAACAGTAGTAAAACATCACATATAACAGTAATGAAACATCACATATAACAGTAGTAAAACATCACATATAGCAGTAATGAAACATCACATATAACAGTAATAAAACATCACATATAACAGTAGTAAAACATGACATATAACAGTAGTAAAACATCACATATAACAGTAATGAAACATCACATATAACAGTAGTAAAACATCACATATAACAGTAGTAAAACATCACATATAACAGTAATAAAACATCACATATAGCAGTAATGAAACATCACATATAACAGTAGTAAAACATCACATATAACAGTAGTAAAACATCATATATTGTGATCATTGTTGTGACGCCATCCAACTTGAAACCCTTTTCTCTTGCAGTCACGTAAACAGAAGAACACAGTATGAAAACCCAGCCAACTCAACCAAGAATCAAGCAGGTATGTGCATTCTCCTCTAGCTCTAACAAAATACAGTATGACATAAAACTGTTCAGGAACATTAGGTTTTAGTAACTCGTGGAGCGGATTAGCGTAATGCTTACGCATTCTCATATCGACTTGGACACAAGAGGGTTTTGGGTTCAATCCCACATTCGTTATTACATACGGGAGGAAAGGAATTGGTCCTCCTACCTCCTGCACACTAAGGTCTGTGAAGCGAAGTGATTTCATGCCCAAAGGTCTATGAAAGCTGCTATGGACAATTTAATTTAATTTAGTTGAGTGAGTCAGACTAACTTATATGGGCAAGATTCAATCAAGCGTATTAAACGCAGGGACGGCTCATTACCTTGCAATGCATCAGGGTCAACGATATCATACTGCAGCTCCCGCGGGAGCCTTGGTAGCAAACTGGTCTGATTAACGAAGCAAGTACCGACACGATCTTCGCTTTGATGATTATGTCTAATAGAGACACATAGAGTCATAAACAGTGAGAAGGAACAGCACTTTTTTCTCCAGCCGCGCCATGAGGTTATTGTAGTTTGTCATTTCACATTACATCTGCACTGCCATTAAGGTGTGCGTGAAAACAGTTTGCACAGTTAGTTAAGTGATTGATTGATAGAACCATCATCATTGCATTTCAGTGAATAACCATGTGTATCTAGTATGCAGGAGGTAGGTGGGTCAATTCCTTTCACCACGCGTGGAACGTCGAGCGTGGGATTGAACCTACATCCCTCTTGTGTCCGAGTCGACAGGCTAACGCTTAAACATTACGCTAATCCATTCCACACGCACACACACACATATTTATATGGGCGTCTGTAGCTTAAGCGGTAGTGTGATCAGTCACAACCCAAATGTACCTGGTTCAAAATTCGCGGCGGGCACTTTTTAAGCAAATTTGTTAGGTTTTAACAACGGTAAATATTAGACATCACCGTTCATAAAACAATGGCAAACTACTGAACGTATAAGTGATGCCTTTAAAAAATCAAACTCGTTTACTGTGGTTGATGGCTAAGTTCTGTAAAGGATATTGCGAAACACGTAATAACACAGTACTGTAGACATTCTACATAGTTTTACTGCTGTCTCCATCTATATTGTAAAGGATATGCCACGATTTTCATATTTTTTTTTCATATATATATATGTAGGTTTGTTATATATTTGTTATATTACATTCCTTCCATAAATAGCTCCCACGAGCACATAACTGATTATTTATTGAGTTATTTATGTTGTTTTCGTCGGTTACAAAAATGAAAAACTTGTTATCGGGAAAGTTGCTTCATCAAGTTGCTTGTGTGACAGGATTTGCACGCCTCTATCACCAAGAATAGAAAATGTATTAGTTTATCCAAGGGTGAACCTGGCTTGCATTTAGCGTCTCTGATATATCTAAATATTAGAGGGCATGGTCCCAGGACGCAGAGGCAGATACAGACCAAGAAGAAGATGGCTACAGGATATTAAAGAAACCATGAATATGACCATCGACGAAGTGGGTGAACTGGCTAGAGAGAGTGAATTTCAGATGCGTTGCAAAGAGAGCAACGTTCTACAGGGTGTTCAAGATTGGTAAGTTTATATTTGTCGACAGGGCTACTTTTATCTTGAACACCCTGTGATGAATGATATATTTAAATGTTTTAGTGTTTTTTCGCTGTAACTTATTACTTTCTGCTCCTCGTGGTGTATAGGGCCCCAACAGTTGTTCTCTTCTTTTACTGGTCTCTTGTTGTTTTGTTTATAATTTTATAGGATAGTTCAGTATCCTTCAGCTCCTCAAGAAGACTCCGTTTCTAGGTCTGCTCAGGACGTTCCTTTTTTCCATTTGCCTTGTGGCTTCAACTCAACGGCTTGTCTAGTTAAATTGACTGTGTCTTCCACAGGGTATGTCCAATCCATCGCTCTTTTTATCCTCTTAACCTGGGTCGTCATTGGTTCCTGATTAGCTGATTTATTGATAGGATTCATTGCACTTCAGGGAGTAATCATGTGTGCTCCGATCTCAATTTTATATAGGAACATCTCAACGACAGTGCACGAACTCCGTAGCACCGTCGAGTGTACCATTGGTTCTTGTCCTGTTCTTATCCACAGGTCTGTTACCTAGTGGCACTTGACTGTGTCTTCCACAGGGCATGCCCGACCCATCGTAATTTTCTCCACTTAATCTGGGTCGTCGTTGGTTCCTCTCCTATTCTTATCCACAGGTCTTGTGTTACCACTGTAAAGCTTGTTCAAACTCGTTATTTTAAAGCTATAACTTCTTATTATAATTTCCCTTGAATCTTCTTTGTCTTCCAAAGTTCAACCATGCATGTATCTGTTGTACATATTACTGTTTCTAAGAATATGCATGATAATATTTCGGAGTACATGTCTGAGACTTTTTTCTGAGAATATTTCTGAGTTTGTCCGCTAGCTTTTTTCCCTTTATTTTTAAATTTATAAACAAAATCATAACCATTATAGTTGTGGTCTGTACTTGTGTCGTAGTAAGTCCCTACGTAGAGCAAGATGTTATCATTTTCCGTCTACGACAGGGCACAATAGGCTGAGGTACCATCTGCTTAACAAGTACAAAATAGTAGTCTACGAACAGGGCACAATAGGCTGAGGTACCATCTGTTTAACAAGTACAAAATAGTAGTCTACGAACAGGGCACAATAGGCTGAGGTACCATCTGTTTAACAAGTACAAAATAGTAGTCTACGAACAGGGCACAATAGGCTGAGGTACCATCTGTTTAACAAGTACAAAATAGGCCCTTCTGACATATTCACATGTGGCACCAGCAAGGTGACAAAGACACACATACTGCAAGAATGTCCAACATACAGTGATCAGAGAGAAAACACATAGCCAATCCCCATATCAGTCCAAGACAGGCTATATGGAGATATACATGGATTCTGTTTGACCACTAACTACTTACGATATTTTTCTAGAGATTATTGATAGTGTAGGTGAGATCGAGTTCCTAGTGCTATCGGAGACGGACGATAAAAGGTAGTTCCCGTGTTCAAGTTGAGTACGTAAAAGAAGCCTGGACAGTTCAAAATCGAGAAGAGCAGGCTGGAAAGCCGCTGCCCAGGCAAAATTCATTGGAAAGGTTAGAAAATAAAATTCCTACAAAATATTTTTACCTATTGTCTATTGTCTATTCCCAGGTGGAAGATGTAGTTGACTGTCCACTCTTGTCGTTAAGCGTAGGATGGGAGCTTTAATTTGCGTTCTAGGGCTAGATGAGTCGACCTTGTTGTGTTGTATCTGTGTTTTGTAATGTGGTCTTGGTATTGTCTTTCCATCTTTTTCTTGGTCTTCCTTAGCTCTAGTACCCGATCTCTTTTATTATATGCTGTTATTGGTGGTTGGTTGTATTTCATTCTCATTAAATGTCCAAACCACTGCATTTGTTATCTTTCGATATATTTGGTGCATGATGTTATGCCCACTCTGCTTCTGATGTCCTCATTTCGTAGTCTGTCTTTCCTGGTGACTCCCACTGACTTCCTCAAGCATTTCATTTCACACGTGGTGAGCTTTCTGTGATGTGTTGCTGTAAGATACATTTTTTTAATTTGAATATTTTTACCATCTTCTAAATTACATCGGTAGCCTTCGCCGATGCTACGAGTTCGTTCACTGTCGCTGAGATCTTCCTGTGTAAGTAAGAGATCGTAACACACATGGTTATTCACGGAAGTGCAATGATGAAGGTCCTATCAATCAATCAATCATTATGACTACAGTTGAGATCTGTAGTTTTGACGTAGCAAGGCGCTACCGGCGTTTGAACTTGTCTGTTGATTGTGTATACTTTTCTCGAGAGCTTTACATGTGTTCTTGTTTGCCGGAGCTACGGAGTTCGTGCTTTGTTGAATACTCTCGGCAGGTGGCTTGGCATTTTTTGTAGAGAGGGATCGAGCCTGATGTGGTAAAACCCGGTGCAATGAAGTCAATCCTTCGACGTAAAAAACTTTTACACTCTTAAGACTTACTTGTCTGTGTGATTAGAGACTTGGGGGGCGGAGGAACTGGTACACACAGCATTCTGAGAACGCACCTTTATTTTTTACCTGGACACGCATGAGTCAGTCGGCCTTCTCTATAGAGAAGGCCGTGAGTCAGTAGTAATGAACGAGCTGATAGATTGGTTGGCATGGCTACAATATCAGAGGAAGGTGCAATGGACCGAAATGACATTCTTCACGCATTGCGAGAGTCTTTCCGAACAGAGGAGTTTCAGGGTTGTGAATCCAACTCGCTGATCAGATTGAGAGAGATGGGTGTCAATATTGGTACAGCCTGAAAAGAACGACAGACCAAACATGAAAAAAGAGTGATTAATCAACATCGGACTGGCGTGTTGGGCCACTTGATGCTGCTAGATTTATTGAGACAAAGATCGGACTGGCGTGTTGGGCCACTTGATGCTGCTAGATTTATTGAGACAAAGATCGGACTGGCGTGTTGGGCCACTTGATGCTGCTAGATTTATTGAGACAAAGATCGGACTGGCGTGTTGGGCCACTTGATGCTGCTAGATTTATTGAGACAAAGATCGGACTGGCGTGTTGGGCCACTTGATGCTGCTAGATTTATTGAGACAAAGATCGGACTGGCGTGTTGGGCCACTTGATGCTGCTAGATTTATTGAGACAAAGATCGGACTGGCGTGTTGGGCCACTTGATGCTGCTAGATTTATTGAGACAAAGATCGGACTGGCGTGTTGGGCCACTTGATGCTGCTAGATTTATTGAGACAAAGATCGGAGCACATATGGACACATGTCCGAAGTGTTATGATGATAGTCCTCATATAACTGATCAGTCTGTTTGGTGCAGGAGCCTGAAAGGGAAGCAACGAATAGTAACACTGCGAGCTACAACGCATGTCTGAGGTAGGGGCCTAGGGAACTACCCTAGTAAATAAAAAGCGTCGCAGAAATCGGATGTGCTGGCCTACTCATAGGTGCATCGCTCTTAGGCTCTGATCACATTCAAATCACACAGAGTGGTTAACAAGTGGTTGATATGGAGCGTTCAAAGGAGGAGAAGAAGAAGATATAACTGATTAGAGACACTGTAGTAGAACTCCGATACACTCAAGAACTCGATGAAATCTTTTGGCATAGATGTCAACAACTGGGAGAATACTGCTCAAGACAGATCAGCCTGGCGCACACTTCTTCGACACGGTTCCTCGGCCTGCGAGGCAGATAGAACAGCACGGATGGAGCAAAGACTTCAAAACAGAAAGGCAGTAAAACTTACCACAACTGCAAGTATACCTTGCCCACACTGTACACGAACATTTCAAGCCCGTATCGGGCTCATTAGTCATCTACGAACACACAGACAAACATAGCGCAACTACATTCCCTTGGATGAAAATTTGTGTGGTCATCATCACCCGTGATGGACGAGCATCATCAGTAGAACTCCGATTAATGCAAACTGTCTTCGAGTGATTAAGTATATTTTGTGGGATGCTTCTGCTCTGCACTGTAGTAGAACTCCGGTTAATGCAAACTGTCTTCGAGTGATTAAGTACATTTTGTGGGGTGCTTCTGCTCTGAGTTCGAATCACGCTGCGGACAGTTTGGTTACAAATTGTTTCGCGTGGATTTTACAAAGGACGATGACGCCACCCGTTCAGAAAGCAATGGTAAACTAATGAACGTAATAATGCCTAGAAAAATCACAAACAGCGTTAAGAAGCTGGGGTTGATATGCAAAGTTCTGTAAAGGATATGCAATTAGCTCTGACAGTTTGTCTGGGCGTGAGAAATTTATGTGGAACCTCAGGATACGTCTAGTTATCTTTCTGTGAGATATTTTAGTGGAGATCTTAACTGTGACTAATTATACGTGCTTGAACATGTTCTTAGAACTACGGAATAGAACTATTTATTGGTCTGTCTGTGAAATAGGAATCATGAATAGTTTTACTATAGCAAAGATACTTGTAATCTGGGGCTGGATAGGACACACTTTGGGAAAACCGAGGGAATATTCCACAAGCGTCATTTCCTGGAACCCACAGGGGCAGTGAAAGAAAGGGAGGCATATAAATACACGGAGACGAGACAGAGCGTCAACAATATAAAGAAGAGATGAAGATGACTGCAAGAGATAGCTAGAGATAGGAAGACTTGGCTTGAGTTGGTTGAGAACCTTTTCCCTAATCTGGGTTCAAAAGGCATGAGAAAGAAAGACACTAGTAAGGTCAATGAATTCATCGTATTGAGAAAAACACCTTTATCAGGCACACGAATATAAAGAACTCAAACAACGTTTTTATTTGGTGAAGCACAGACACGAGTACCGTCCAATTAGCCCTCGTTTTTAGGGAAACTTCCTATTTGTCATTTCTTTGTTCTAACTGCCTAGCCTTCATTGCGGGGCGCCTGTTCCAGGCTTCAATTCATTCTGCTTACAAGCAGCCTATTTGTGATGAAGCAGACTGCAGATTTTAACACGGCTCGTGCCGTGCTCTATATCAAAATATCTGGTGTGTTCCTGATCAGTTTTTCCTTCATTTTTGTAACCTAGATTCTGTACTTGTGCTCACGAGTCCACATTTTGTTACGTGCACGCTAGAGTCCTGGTTGTCTGCGAGTTCTTTCTTTCCCGTATCTTATCGTGTTATCATAGAATGATGAATGTGTAGGTTATATTTTTTAATGTTTTAGTTACAGCCAGGAGGTGAGAAGCATCGTGACATTTTCAGCGCTTGGTTATAACTAGAAAACCTGCTCTGCTAGAAAGTGTATTATTTCGTGCACAACTTATGGAATATTACTTTTTGATATTTTAACGACTTCAAAATATGAATCTAGACTTATTTCTATTTCAATTTACGGTACGTGCTTTTTTATATCATTAATCTTTCTTTGTGAACATGTGTTGATTTTGTCAAATATCTCTCTAAATTATGTTTTTTATGCGTATAGCTATGACATATGCTTCTCTATTCTTCTTCTCTTTTCTACTTCTCTTTCTTCTTCTTTTTCTTCTTCTTCTGCGTTCGCTAATTTTACCACGTATGTATTAGTCCATCTTTGTGGCCTGCATGTGGTTTTGGCAGAAGAATAAGGGTACTTTGTGCTGGTAGTTTACAGTCTAGGTTAAACAGCTTCGTGCCTGCCTGCCCAGCGTGTTCTACCACGTTGGACGACGGGTGACAAGCCCCCTGTGAGTGCCGTTCAATTCCACGGGCTGGCAGAAAAGCAACAGGTTCCCCAGATTGACGGTGTTCGTGACAGCGAACCGAAGGGTTACGATGTCCATGGCACTGAGCCGAAGAGCTGAAAGCTCAAGTGCTTCTGGATAAAAACAAAACAAAAAAAACTGCTTCGTAATTGTGCATGTACATTTATTTATCATGTTATATAATATGTACTAAATTGCATATTAGAAGACAACCAATGAAATGCGTCGTTCAGCTAATGAGAATGAAAGCAGATCTACTACCATCTCGCACCTATAACAACCGACAACCCAGACGCAGAGCCCGAGGAAGACCAAGAACCCGATGGATAGATAATATCACAGCTATCCTGCGACAACAAAGACTAATAACTACAGAGACAACCCACCTGGCACAGGATAGAAACGTGGAACTCCACAAGACGCTTCATGGCACATGTAGATAAGACAAGACTAAGTTGCACATTTTCAATTCCAATGTTCTTCTAATATATGCAAGCGAGAGTTGAAAAATAACGGAACATATAAAAAGTAAGTTGAATACATTTGAAAGTAGATGTCTGTGAAAAATTGTGAACTTAAAATGATACGAATTCAGAAGAGGGGTTGAAACCAGAGAAATGTCTGGTCAACCACTAATAGCAGCTACTTGGCTAGAGAAGATGGAGATATGTTGTGTGTACTCAGAGAAGAAATGATCAAAGAATAACAAAGTAAGCATTGAAATTAGAAGCAAATAGTTCAATAAATATTTGGACGCCCTAGAGAAAAATTGAAACGGATTTTACTGTGCGAGGCGTGAAGTATCACTTTCATAGAAGAGATGAACGATTTTTCCAGGATAGAGCGGTATGGAGACATTGCTTCCGGGCCCTACGTAATGTATAACGGGACGAGATTATTATATATATATATATATATATATACAGTGGCAGCTTGTCATTAAGGGTCTATGGGGCCGGAACCTACCAAAAATAATGTGAACGTGTATTTATTATTTTATAGATTAAAATATAACCTAACCCAGAACCATGATTTTTCCAAAAATGTTTGTCTGGCCCCACCAACAAAAATGACCACGATCCGCCACTGTATATATATATATATATATGGCCTTTTCGTCTTTACAGACGGTCAATTGGCAAGTGTTTTACTATGACAACTTTCGTTAGTTTTCGCTTGTCTCTCTTGTCTTTCAGCTCTTACCTAAGTCTCTCTTGTCTTTCAGCTCTTACCTAAGTCTCTCTTGTCTTTCAGCTCTTACCTAAGTCTCTCTTGTCTTTCAGCTCTTACCCAAGTCTCTCTTGTCTTTCAGCTCTTACCTAAGTCTCTCTTCAAAAGATTCTACACCTTTTCCCACTGTTGTTATATATATATATATATAACGTGTGTTATCAATGTAACGGACATTACAAGAAATAGCTTCAAGTTCCGATCTCAAGAAAGTAAAAAAGAAACTTCATCATCAACATCACAATGAAACAATTATACTTTTCCGGACAAATTATTAGTTAGAAAAAGTTTAGAAAACATAATGGCAACCGGTAAAAAATCATTGCAGCAGACGAATACACAGAGAGACATATTCTCAATGACTTAACTTCAAAGAATGGAGATATTTATAGAACCATCATTATCGCACTTCGGTGAATAACCATGTATGCTCCGATTTCTTTCTTACACAGGAAGATCCTAGTACACGAGCTCCATCGAGGGTCGCCGTTGTCATTTTGAAGATGGTGAAAATATATGTAGAAATTTTATGTTTAATCTTTCTAATAAATGTTGCCGGGAAGCGACTTTCCAGCCCGTTCTTCTCTATTTTAAACTGCCAATGATTCTTTTACGTGTTCAAATTGAACATGGGACCTACGTTTTATCATACGTCTCTGATACGACTAGGAACTCGATCTCACCTACACTGAGATCAGGTATATCTAAAAAAATATCTAGATGGTTCCACGAGGGAGCGAACCGAATACTTTTAGAACGAGAGGGAGCACCTAACCTCTACGCCACGTAGAACCTTTACAGTTAGTAGTTATGATACATATTTGTGCAGGTCCCTGATCGTCTACGCCAGCGGTAGTGTTCAAGTGTGATGATGATGATGCTGATATTCATAATTAGGATAACGTTTATTACATTTTGTCTTGTTACATTTGGATTATATCAGTGGCGGCTCGTCATTAAGGGTCAGTGGGGCCCGGCCCCACCAAAAATAATGTATAACGTGTATTTATTATTTTATAAATGAAAATATAGCAACGAAAAACCATGATTTATCCGGAAAAATGTCTGGCCCCACCAACAAAAATGATCACGAGCCGCCACTGGATGATATTATGAACATTATGTCTTTTATCTGTTTCACACACACAAAATCTTGTATTTGTTTGTATGGTGTCGTCACCGTTATTATTATTGTCGTAGTTGTGGTTGTTGTTGCCGCCAACGCTGCTGTTGTTACTATTGTCATCATCGTTGTCGTTGTTATTGCTGTCGTCGTTGTTGCTGATGTCGTTGTTGATATTGTTGTCGTCATCGTTGCTGTTGTTGTTGTTGTTATTATTTTTATTATCGTTGCTGTTGCTGTTGTTGTCGTTGCTGTTGCTGTTGTTGTTGTCATCATTGTTGCTGTTGTTGTCCTCGTTGTGGTTGCTGCTGTTGTTGCTGCTTTTGTTGTCGATATTGATGTTGTTGTTGTTATTCTTGTTGATGTTGCTATTGTCGTCATAGTTGTTGCTGTTTTAGTTGGTGTTGTTGATAACTAAAACGCTCTGTGAAAAGTAAAGTTGCAGAATATAGAAGGTTGTAAAAGCTAATAGCATAGAAGAGTTCTGGCATGAATTAAGCCAGAATTGTTCATTTGTGAAAGACAAGTATTTTGATTTGAGCAAATGTCCTATTTTTATATCACGAATATGTCACCCTCGTTATACTTTGCTGCTCCCTCTTCAGTCCCATCTGTATATAAATGTGCTTATTTGTTGGTGGTGTTGTATTTTAGAGAGGGAAATATGAGTATCCGAAACAGAGATTTCTAAAGTCAATACTCGTTACTTAGTGACCCAGAATCCATAGGGATCTTTTTGTCCGTTCGCAAGCACTGAACTCAGGCGTAGTCGTGGCGCTTAATATAGCACATCTGACTGATTTTTTTGCATTAAGGCTTGCTTTTATTTATCAGCTATGTCTCTCACAATTCCGACGAGCCTTATTCCGACTTCAGGAGTACTTGTAATTTAGATTACCAAGTAAAGAATAATGGTTTTCTGTAGGACAACCAGGTACTGAGTGTGCGCCGTGAATTTTTGGCCTAAGCTGACCTTGATCATCCCAATTTCTACTGTTGGTAGTCACTAATAAGAGAATATGAGCACCATCATCCAAAAGAGGCGCTGGAGATGGATCGGGCATGTGATACGCACGGAGACTAACTATGTAACGAAAACTTCACTGAGATGAACACCCGTGGGTAAACAAAAAAAGTGAAAGACCCAAAATGATCTGGAGTAGAACAAGAACTGAAAGAAATCAATCACAGCTGGAACACAATACAGAGAACGGCACAAATAGAGAAGAATAGTGTGAGTTTGTTGCTGCCCTAAAGGTCATGGGCGTCACATGCTAGGCAGAGAGAGAGAGAGAGAGAGAGAGAGAGGTCGCTAACGCAGTGTGTTATCAACTACACAATCGGTGACCCCCTACAATTGAATAGGAGCCATAGAAGATTCAGTGCAGGAAAGAGGTAATAATCAGATTGCTTGACCATCAGTCTTCAGGATCAGGATCTCTGTGGTGGTGAGGTTATGTGTCAGTCTTCAGAATCAGGATCTCTGTGGCGGTGAGGTTATGTGCCAGTCTTCAGAATCATGATCTCTGTGGTGGTGAGGTTATGTGTCAGTCTTCAGAATCAGGATCTCTGTGGCGGTGAGGTTATGTGCCAGTCTTCAGAATCAGGATCTCTGTGGCGGTGAGGTTATGTGTCAGTTTTCAGAATCAGGATCTCTGTGGCGGTGAAATTATGTGCCAGTTTTCAGAATCAGGATCTCTGTGGTGGTGAGGTTATGTGTCAGTCTTCAGAATCAGGATCTCTGTGGCGGTGAGGTTATGTGCCAGTCTTCAGAATCAGGATCTCTGTGGCGGTGAGGTTATGTGCCAGTCTTCAGAATCAGGATCTCTGTGGCGGTGAGGTTATGTGCTTGCTGCTAATTCCAAAGGTACTCGGTTTGCTCATGTGTAGAGCCATCGGGATATTTTTCCAGAGATCCCTGATCTCAGTGTAGGTGAGATAGACTTCCTAATCCTATCGGAGATGGACGATAAAACGTAGATCCAGTGTTCAAGCCGAGCACGTAAAAGAACCCTTGTTCAAAATCGAGAAGAACAGGCTGGAATGTCGCTGCCCTGGCAACATTCTTTAGAAAGATTCTAAAATAAATATTCCTACAAAAATATTCTCTCCATCTTTTAAATACATCGGGGACCCCTTCGCCGGTGCTACGGAATTTGCACTGCCGCTGAGTTCTTCCTGTATAAGAAAGAGATCGGAGCACACATGGTTACTCACCGAAGTGCAATGATGATGGTCCTATCAATCAATCAGTCTTCAGAATGTCTCACTTTTTTATGATGATGTGATCTTGTATTCCGTGAACAACACAAGATTCCTTTACTGTAAAACATATACATAATTAATCATACAAACAAACAAAAAATTGGAAGTGATAAAACATAACAAAAAATGTTAGGAATGTTGAATGATGAAAACGAAGATTGAATGTTAGATAACTTACAGTAACTTCTGTCCAATAAAAAAAGAGGCGTGAAATATGTCATTCTATTCGCTTTATATTACTGTAAACATGCTGTTAGTGTGAACAAATATGTTAGGAAAAAAATAGTTGGTTTAATTTATCTACCTGTACCATATAATTATTTGAATCGATGATATCATTGTATTTGTTGATCATCATTCTCTGTGGGGGTCTCTGTGGGGGTCTCTGTGGGGTCTCTGTGGGGGTCTCTGTGGGGGTCTCTGTGGGGGTCTCTGTGGGGTCTCTGTGGGGGTCTCTGTGGGGGTCTCTGTGAGGGTCTCTGTGGGGGTTTCTGTGAGGGTCTCTGTGAGGGTCTCTGTGGGGGTCTCTGTGAGGGTCTCTGTGGGGGTCTCTGTGAGGGTCTCTGTGGGGTCTCTGTGGGGGTCTCTGTGGCTGTCTCTGTGAGGGTTTCTGTGAGGGTCTCTGTGAGGGTCTCTGTGGGGGTTTCTGTGAGGGTCTGTGGGGTCTCTGTGGGGTCTCTGTGAGGGTCTCTGTGGGGGTCTCTGTGAGGGTCTCTGTTGGGGTCTCTGTGGGGGTCTCTGTGGCTGTCTCTGTGAGGGTTTCTGTGAGGGTCTCTGTGAGGGTCTCTGTGGGGTCTGTGAGTCTCTGTGAGGGTCTCTGTGAGGGTCTCTGTGGGGTTTCTGTGAGGGTCTCTGTGAGGGTCTCTGTGGGGGTTTCTGTGAGGGTCTCTGTTAGGGTCTCTGTGGGGGTCTCTGTGAGGGTGTCTGTGAGGGTCTCTGTGAGGGTCTCTGTGGGGGTCTCTGTAGGGTTGGGTCTCTGTGAGGGTCTCTGTGGGGGTTTCTGTGAGGGTCTCTGTGGGGGTCTCTGTGGGGTTTCTGTGAGGGTCTCTGTGAGGGTCTCTGTGAGGGTCTCTGTGGGGGTCTCTGTGGGGTTTCTGTGAGGGTCTCTGTGAGGGTCTCTGTGGGGGTCTGTGAGTCTCTGTGAGGGTCTCTGTGGGGGTTTCTGTGAGGGTCTCTGTGGGGGTCTCTGTGAGGGTCTCTGTGGGGTTTCTGTGAGGGTCTTTGTGAGGGTTACATCTATGTTGTACCTATGTTGTACCTATGTTGTACCTATGTTGCAGCTATGTTGCAGCTATGTTGTAACTATGATGTAGCTATATTGCAGCTATGTAACGTGAGACTATTCTGATATATGTTTGATTTTACTTATCCGTCTCCTCCTCCTCTCTCTCTCTCTCTCTCTCTCTCTCTCTCTCATCATTCTCTAGTCTAGCGAAAGGCAAATGTTATTTGGTTTACAGAACTGAGGTAATTGTATCTCTAGCAGACCAGCATGTGCCAAGTCCCTGTCACCAGATTGAGAACGTCATCAGTACAGATGTATCATGTCGCTGAGACCTGTACAACATTTTTTTTCTTTTATAAACGAAAATGTTAACAGCGAGTCACTTCTAGTCAGACTGAAAGAGAAACATCTGATCTTATATTTCCATTTTCTGATAAAGGCCGGATAATATTATGTGACGGGCCGCACGTAGCCTGCTGACCCAGAGTTACATATTCGTATTTATGTACAATTGTCTCTTTACAATTTTGTATGTGAAGTGAAATACTCTTTCTTGTACACATCTTTTTTTTTTACTTTAGCGAGTATAATAATATAATGAGATCCTTGATCTCAGTGTAGGTGAGATTTAGTTTCTAGTCCTATCGGAGACGGGCTATAAAACGAAAGCCTCGGGTTAAAACAGAGTAGAAGTAGCATTGCTCAAGCGAAAGCAGCTTTTATGAAAATGAAAAACACACTATGCGTGAATTCGCTGTCAATGACGCTGTGGAAAAGAGTACTACAGTGCTATATTGAACCAGTACTTCTGTATGGCAGCGAATCATGGACAATGAACAAACAATCAATGCGATCATTGGAAGCCACAGAGATGTGGTTTTACAGAAGAATGCTGAAAATTTCAAGGACAGCGAAGAAAACAAATGATGAGGTTAAAAAAAAAAGACCCTCACACAAAGAAACCTTATCACAATAATAAGAATCAGACAATCAAGGATCTTTGGGCATATAATGCGAAAAGTAAGTTTAGAACATTTGGTGACTACAGATACAATTCAGGGAAGGAGAGATTGTGGAAGACAGAGGGAGAAGATGTTGGATGACCTGACATTGTGGTTAGGGAAAAGATCGACGTCAGAACTGATTAACTGCACCAAGGAGAGAGAGTTGTGGAGAGCCATGATCGCCTACGCCGGCAAGCATGACACTGTGATTGATATAAACCAATGTTTTCTTGATACTTCGAGCAATTAGTGTAAACACTTCATCTATGTTGTGACAATTATTTTGTTTGTTTGAAGTTGGATGTCAACTTCCAGGTTGGCACGGATAGAGATTATGTTGTACAAAAATCAAGTTTATTCTTCTCTCAGCTCCCATTGAAGCATAAGGCATCACCAAATTCTCTCCAACCAGATCTGTCTTGGGCAAGCTACCTTAGTTAATTCCAGGTCTTTCCCGCATCTTCCCTTTCTCTATCTACAGTTCGTCTCCATGTCTCTCTAAGTCTTCCCCTATCCCTCTTTCCTCCCAGATTCCATTTCAAAGCCACATGTGGGTGTCTGGTCTTCTGTATTCTTAATTTATGTCTCAACCATTTCCATCTCCTCGTTTTATTTTTCCGTTGATATTGACAAAATCAAGTTTACTCAAGTAAATCAAAATCTAGAAGCGACCAAAAATGACACAAAAACAACTTTGAATTCTCGTAGCTGTTTTCCAAATTTGCTTTCCCTAATATCAACAAACTAACGTCATTTATTAGTTCATTAACATTTAATTTAGTTGTTTTTTTTTGTTATCTTTACTGTTGTATTTCTTTGATGAGATTTTTCACGAAAATATCTCAGTTCTACGCATGAGGAACAAACTGAATTGATGTCTTTAGAATTTGTGACTTGATTTGGCTTATTCCACTCCGCTCCTCGTGAAGCTTGAACTGTTGTTCGCTATTTCCCCCGGTTTCTAGCTGTTTTCTTAATGGTCTCCCAGAATAGTCGAGTATCCTTCAGTTCCTCAAGAAGATTTCATCTCCAGGTCTGTTTTCTTTATGGTCTCCCAGGATAGTCAAGCACCCTTCAGTTCCTCAAGAAGATTTCATCTCCAGTTTTTTAGGGCGTCCTATTTTCCGTTTTTCCTTACGGATGCTTACCTAGTTACGCTCGATTGTGTCTTCCGTAGGGTATGTCCAACCCATCGCCATGTTGTCATCTTAACCTGGGTCATTATGGGTTCCTGTCCTGTTCATATCCACAGGTCTGTGTTTGCAACTCTATCGTACCATCTCAGTCTGAGAATACGCAGAAGAGATCAGTTGACAAAGGTCTGAATCTTATTTGTATGTAGCTTGGTGGCTCACCACGTTTCTGAACCATACAGCAACACAGCTTTCACATTTGAACTAAATAGACGTCGTGCGGTCTCCTCGTCCTCCAGGCTGGGGGTTGTGTCATGGGCTAACTACCCATCCATTTCTTCTTCGAACGCACCATATCGACCACTTGTTAACCACTTTTTGTGATTTGTATGTGATTTGAGCCTAAGAAAGATTGTACGTTGTGCCAGTTATGCGCCTACAAGTAGGCCAGTACACTCGATTTCTGCGACGCTTTTTATTTACTAGTGTAGCTTTCCTAGGCCCCTACCTCAGTCGCCTCTTACGACATGCATAAAAGGTCGCAGTGTTACTATTCTTAACTCCCCATGCGAGCCCCGGCAACTCACGGGTATCCCACCCATTTAAAAAAGAACATAGTTGCAGAAACCAAAAACAAACCGAACTTCCCATCCCATATTAGTTTATTCAAATTAAATTTAACATTTTTATTTATAGTGTTTAATTTCTTTGATGTGATTTCTCAAGAAAAATTCTCTAGTTCTGCTCATGAGGAACAAACAAATGGACTGATGTTTTTTGAATTTTTGACCATTTTAGATGTGTGGGGTTTTTTTCTGGGCCACCGGAAAGAGATTTAAGAAAGTAATATACCGCATGTATTAATATTTAATCAAAGTGACGTGCGTGAGTACAGTAGAACCTGGACAGTCATCGCTCAGACCAGGGCTGTGACGGATAACCGAATAGACAGATAACCGAATAGACGGATAAGAGAAATATCTTAATATATATGTACAGTAATGTGATTTCACTGCTGGGCTTGAGACGAAAATGACAATAAAATCCTTGAAATGTGAATTGTATTTAGTGTTACAAAACGAGATCATTATAAACTTCAAAATTAGAGTAGTCATTTACACAAATGTATTGTTATATTATAAACCTACGTTACTAAAGCTGTCTTAAAACTGTATGGAGACTTTCTTAATACTGTCTTAAAGTTATCTTAAAACTGTCTTAACAATGTCTTAAAACTGTATGGAAACTTTCTTAATACTGTCTTAAAGTTATCTTAAAACTGTCTTAACGATGTCTTAAAACTGTCTTAGCGATGTCTTAAAACTGTCTTAACACTGTCTTAAAATTGTCTTAACACTGTCTTAATATTGTCTTAACACTGTCTTAAAATTGTCTTAACACTGTCTTAAAATTGTCTTAACACTGTCTTAAAACTGTCTTAACACTGTCTTAAAACTGTCTTAACACTGTTTTAAAACTGTCTTAATACTGTCTTACAACTGTCTTAACATTGTCTTAAAGTTGTCTTGTGTAACACTGTTACAGATGAAGAGGTGATTAATACATTTCCGCGTCATAAGAAATCAGAGAGTGGTACCAAGAGGTCAGCAAGCGAAAACAACATGCAAGGACAGATGCACTCCCCGACAGGTACGGTAACTTGCGTGTTTCTCTATTGTTGGATTTAGTGGGTTAATTATCTTTGTTTGTCTTTCTTATGTCTTTTGGAATATATATCACAGATCTATAAACAGAGAGAACCCAAAATCAAAGAAAACTTGCTGATGTTACGAATAAGAATGAGAAAATTGAAGTATTTTGGACATATAAAAATACATCTCACTATACAGAAAAATTACATAATTTGGTCACATCAAGCGTCACGATGGCCTGGAAAGAACAACACTAGAGGGCAGGGTCCCAGGATGCAGAGGCAAACCAAGAAGAAGATGGCTACAAGATATTAAAGAAACCATGAGCATGACCATCGACGAAGAGGGTGAACTGGCAAGAGACAGAGTGAACTGGCAAGAGACAGAGTGAATTGGCGAGAGACAGAGTGAATTGGCAAGAGACAGAGTGAACTGGCAAGAGACAGAGTGAACTGGCAAGAGACAGAGTGAACTGGCAAGAGACAGAGTGAATTGGCAAGAGACAGAGTGAACTGGCAAGAGACAGAGTGAACTGGCAAGAGACAGAGTGAATTGGCAAGAAACAGAGAGAATTTCAGATGTGCTGCAAAGAGAGCAACGTCCTATAAAGGATACGCACCTTGATGATGAAAAAGACATCAATGGTTGTAGAAGACCATCATGGAAGGAGGCATCCCGTCATAGAAGAGAAGAGGAAGATCACGGAGAAGATAGATTCAGGATGTAACTGATGATTTGATCATAACGGCTGCAGAGGCAGGACATCTGGCATATGAGAGAGAGAGAGAGAGAGAGAGAGAGAGAGAGAGAAATTCTGACGGCTGTTAGGGTAAGAAATTTATAATCAGGACAAAGTTTTTGATGATGATGATATATATTTATGTGTATATATATAAATGCAGAACGTTTTTGAAAATGAGTGGGGAGAAGAAAGAGATCTTCGACCACGCCAGCAGACGACAGAGATGGGGTGTGTGTGTGGAGAGAGGGTGGGTAGTAACTAAGAGAAACTAGTGCATATAACGTATCACGTGTAGATACAAGTACTCTTCATCTTCTTCTTCTTCAATGATCCAGCGGCACTTGAACTCTTACCCTTCGGTTCAATGCTATATAGTGGTATCTGCATGTGTTTGTAAGTTGTTCTTTTGTTCTGTATAATGTATTCCATTTATCTTGTCTTGGAGGAAGAAGTATCTTCTTGGCATCATCTAGCTCTTGACACCTGAAGAGGTGGTGGTTGTGAACGGTTTCATGATGATGTGGGCATTACCCGTGTGTTGCCGAGGCTCGCAAGGGAGCAACAATAATAACACTGCGACCTACAAGGCATGTCGCAAGAGTCGACTGAGGAAGGCACCAAAGGAAGTTACCCTAGTAAATAAAAAGCGTCGCAGAAATATGAAGTGCTGGCCTACTTGTAGGCGCATAACTGGCGCAATGTACAATCACTTTCAGGCTTAGATCACATACAAATCACAAATAGTGATTAACAAGTGATCAATATGGAACCTTTGAAGAAGAAGAATATCTTTCTTATTATCAATATCAATATCAATATTATCAATATTATCAAAATATTATCAATATTATCAATACCAATATTATCAAAATATTATCAATATTGCAGGACGGCACTTTTTTACCAATAATCCTGGAGAGTTGAAAGGAGAATTTACCCAAACATCACTTGTCAAATCTGCTAGAGGTCTGGGCTTCACAATCATAGGCGGCAACCAGAGAGATACACAGTTTCTGCAAATTAAGAATATTGTTGAGAATGGGCCAGCTTACATCTGTGGAAAATTCAGAAGTGGTAAGTTTTTCTTGTTGTTTTTGTTTTACTTCATGAAAGATTGAAGCTAGTTCTGTCTTTTTTTTTTCTTTTTATCTATCTATATCTATATCATCTTGCCAGGATCATCGCCGGTGCAACGGAGTTACGTGCACTGAACTGAGCTCCTTATGCGCTCTAAAAGAAAAAATACACTCTGAAGATTTCAACGAAGAAGATAAAGGGTATTCTCTATCTCGGTTGCGCAAGTTATGCATACCGATAGTTGGTGCGGCAAGACGGGAAAACCATGAGAGAAACCCCAGTAGATACATCGACTAACACATTACGGGAGTTATTAGTCTAAACACACTGAATTGAAATACATGCTTGGAAGGAGATAGAAGCAATTATGGACATGTGCGATGTCCGATGTGCAACGTCCGATGTGCAACGTCCGATGTGCGATGTCTGATGTGCGATGTCTGATGTCTGATGTCCGATGTGCGATGAAGATGATCATCCAATGAACAATATATATCCTATTCATGTCCAATTTGACACATAAGGCCTCCACAAGAGATTCCCAGTGTTGCCCGTTCTGCTACCTTTCTAACAATTGTTTCCCATGTTAGGTCACAATCTTTCAATTCTCTCTTTAAACAGTTTTTTCCATGTCTCCTTTTGATGTCCAGACTTTCTTATCTCTTCCGCTGTCCATTGAAGAGCTATCCTAGCCAATGCCTTTACTGGCATACACCATACATGATCAAATCAACCTGCATACACCATACATGATCAAATCAACCTGCATACACCATACATGATCAAATCAACCTGCATACACCATACATGATCAAATCAACCTGCATACACCATACATGATCAAATCAACCTGCATACACCATACATGATCAAATCAACCTGCATACACCATACATGATCAAATCAACCTGCATACACCATACATGATCAAATCAACCTGCATACACCATACATGATCAAATCAACCTGCACACACCATACATGATCAAATCACCCTCCATAATTATTAATAATTTGATCGTTTTAAAAGCTCTTTTATTTTCCTAACGTATTTGGCTAGAATAGTCGCATAATTCTTCTTAACCATTAATTTAGGAATGTTCCCAGCGTGTGTATGAAGTTTTAGGTCACTTTTCAGCACTCACTACTGTATAATTACACTCCCAGACCCTTCTATATATATTATGGTGTTTTTTTTAAAGGTTCAATACTTTGGTTTTCCAGATTTTTCCAGGAAAACAAAATCCTGAACTTCCTCTATGATTTCATTTTGTAAAATGATTTGAGTTTTCAGATTTTTGTTTATCCCTCATTACTTTTGTTTTTGCGATATTTATTTTGATTTCTATTGTTTGAGAAGTTCTGGAAAGTTAATCACATATCCGCCCGAGTGGTTACCGGGGCCCAAATTTAGGGTGTAAAGAATAGAACCACTGTTACCTGCCACACATGTCGTAAGGGTGATTAAGGAGGTTTGGTTGAAATCGGATGCACGTGTCCTAAACGCGTAAAAGTCAATGCTTTTAGGGGCCTACCAAACCAATGTGCAACATATACACGTTCTTGGCAAAGATCAAACATATCACAAAGAGTGATTAAAATTGGTCGTAAAGAACGAACCTCAAGAAGAAGAAGAATCACATATCACGATTTTGTCTCCCCTATCTTACGCTTGATGCAAGGGACATAACTGTGATAATTGAGTATTGAATAAAACAGACCGGATTAACCCCCTTATAGTTTCTGTAGCATGTTTTGGTGAAATAACAATGGGACTAGCTGGTACTTTACAGACTTATATTTTTTCACTCTAGATTCTATCTCTCTATCTAGTCTTCCATCTTATATGAATATGCTTGCTAAGTAAATTTGAATTCTTACACTTAGTTGATTGGTGTGCCATTAACATGGATGTTTAGTTTATTATGTTTATACTCTTCATATCCTAAGATTCTGAGAAAAGTTACGGGGAATTGTATTTTAAAACTCTGACGTAACATCTCAATTGTTCTAAAAATAGGCCTGACGTTTATCTTATTTACAGGTGATGTTCTTGTACGGGTCAACAACTTATGTGTCCTAGGATTCACGCATCAAGACGTTGTTCGCCTATTTCAATCGATCACTCCCGGAGAAACAGTTCAGTTGGAGACATGTAGAGGATATGCTTTGAACTTTGACCCCGATGACCCCAACACAGAAATCGTTACAACTGTAGCAGTGACTTTACCACAGTATGGAGGTACATCGAACGGTCAATCACTGACCACAAATAACGGCACAACCGATTATATAAATCACCACATCATGCAGGCAGGAATGAAGTCTTTGCCAGACATTACAAGGTCTGTGGTAGGTCAAGGACATAACTCCAACTGTAACCTATCCCCGTCGCATAGCAACGAAGATCCTGCAATGATGAGCTATGATGATACAATACCTGATCTTGTCTCCCTGTCAATCAATAACAAGCCAGAGGTCATGACAATTCCTATAATCAAAGGACCTATGGGTTTCGGTTTTACGATCGCTGACAGTCCATATGGCCAGAGAGTTAAACAAATTCTAGACCAAAGCAGATGCCAGAATTTGGCTGAGGGTGATCTTATTCTATTTATTAACTCTGTGAACGTCCGTGAGTTGCCGCATCAACAAACTGTCCAGATGTTGAAAGATTGCAAGTTAGATCAAGAAACTGTTATACTTGTACAGAGACGAGGTAAGCGATTTTTGCTGTCTAGTGTTTGGTTTGTGAGCGTGTTTGGTTTGTGGGCGTGTTTGGTTTGTGGGTGTGTTTGGTTTGTGGGTGTGTTTGGTTTGTGGGTGTGTTTGATTTGTGGACGTGTTTGTTTTGCTGTCTAGTGTTTGGTTTGTGGGCGTGTTTGGTGTGTGGATGTGTTTGTTTTGTGGGCCTGTTTAGTTTGTGGGCGTGTTTGGTTTGTGATCGTGTTTGATGTGTGTTTTTTGTGTGGGCGTGTTTGGTTTGTGGGTGTTTGGTTTGTGGGCGTGTTTGGTTTGTGGGTGTGTTTAGTTTGTGGGTGTGTTTGATTTGTGGGTGTGTTTGGTTTGTGGACATGTTTGGTTTCTGGGCGTGATTGGTTTGTGAGCGTGTTTGGTCTGTCGGTGTGTTTGGTTTGTGGGAGTGTTTAGTTTATGGGCGCGTTTGGTTTGTGGACGTGGTGTTTTTCTATTTATGAACTTTTTTTGGAGCTTAGATTTGTAGGCTTAAAGCTATCTGCTTATATTTAGGGGGCTTATATTTGTAGGCTTAACTTTGTAGGCTTGTAACTGTAGGCTTAAAGTTGTAGGATTATATTTCTATGCTTATATTTGTAGGCTTTAAAATATGATAGAACAATGCACAGAATGGCAAAGCAAACTATATATAAACTCTATTGAATTCGAAAACAAACATTTGATAGCGCATAGTCAGCGAAAGTCTTTGATGTATTCTAAGATGACATGGCATTCCGATGTTTTACAAACATCATGAAAAACTGCTACAGCAAATTTGCATGCAGTGTTGAAACCTCCGAGCTGAAGTTTGAAGTCAAAACAGGCGTGAGACAAGGATGTGTAATGTCAGTCCTACTCTTCCACATTGTCATAAACTGGGTGATGCGTAAAACATCTGAAGATAAGGCAAGAGGTATCAGATGGACTCTCACATCTATCATGGAGGATCTAGATTTTGCTGATGACATCGCACTTCTATCTCACGCAACGCACATCAAGATATCCAGGAAAGGATTTTTAATTAGTACATCCAGATGACTGAGCTGAAAATCAATCAAAGAAGTCGTAATAATGACTGGGTTGAAAATGGTCACACCAGCACCAATCAAACTAGAAGATAAACTTCCTTCCTAATACAACTAATTTCATAAATCTTGGAAGTGTTATCAGAACAAGGTCACACCAGCACCAGTCAAACTAGAAGATAAACTTCCTTCCTAATACAACTAATTTCATAAATCTTGGAAGTGTTATCAGAACAAGGTCACACCAGCACCAGTCAAACTAGAAGATAAACTTCCTTCCTAATACAACTAATTTCATAAATCTTGGAAGTGTTATCAGAACAAGGTCACTCTAGCACCAGTCAAACTAGAAGATAAACTTCCTTCCTAATACAACTAATTTCATAAATCTTGGAAGTGTTATCAGAACAAGGTCACTCTAGCACCAGTCAAACTAGAAGATAAACTTCCTTCCTAATACAAATAATTTCATAAATCTTGGAAGTGTTATCAGAACAAGGTCACTCTAGCACCAGTCAAACTAGAAGATAAACTTCCTTCCTAATACAACTAATTTCATAAATCTTGGAAGTGTTATCAGAACAAGGTCACTCTAGCACCAGTCAAACTAGAAGATAAAATCCCTTCCAAATACAACTAATTTCATAAATCTTGGAAGTGTTATCAGAACAAGGTCACTCTAGCACCAGTCAAACTAGAAGATAAAATCCCTTCCAAATACAACTAATTTCATAAATCTTGGAAGTGTTATCAGTCACGAAGGAGGAGCTGGATCTGAGATTAAAAGCCGACTGAGTGAGGTACGGAGAGCATTGATGACCCTTCAGACGGTCTGGAAATTAGCTCAATATAGTATCAGATTCAAGATTAATATATACAACAGCCGTGTGCTATCAACTTTACTATACAGATCAGAATGCTGGAGAAAGCTATCCACCTTCCATACAACTTGTCTGCGAAATATCTTACATGTGTTATAGACAAATACTATCTCTAACCAAGAACTGCTTGCAAGGGTGTCAACAACAGAATATGGGCATCATTATCTAAAAGAGACACTGGAGATGGATTGAACATGTGATACCCATGGAGAGACTTAATTCTGTAACGAAAACTGTACTGAGATGGACACCAGAGGGTAAAGGAAAACGTGTAAAACCCATAACGACCTGGAGGAGAACAGTAGAACAAGAACTTAAAGAAATCAATCACAGCTGGAACATAATACAGCGGACGTTCAAGAATAGAGAAGAATAGCGAGCATTTGTTACTGCCCTATAGGGGCGTCACAGACTAGAGAGAGAGAGAGAGAGAGAGAGTTTATTCCTAAAAATATATGTATTGAAATGTGTTAAAGCTGTATTCTTTTTCTATTCATTCAGGTATTCCTCCACCAACTAAAGGCAAAAATACATCAAAAAGGTAAGTACAAATTGCTGTAAGAGATTAACAGAATTATCATTGAATTGAATTATCATCAGGAGTAAGGCAGGGATGTGTGCTTTCGCCTATACTAATCGACACTCAGGGCGCAGGATCAGACAGACAGTCAGACAGACAGACAGACAGACAGTCAGACAAACAGTCAGACAGACAGACAGACAGTCAGACAGACAGACAGATCAATATTTTGCAGAATCTAAATTACAAGTACCTCTGAAGTCGGAGATAGCACCCGCCTGTATGACGGTGGATACTGATAATAAGGAAAGCAACCTTCACGCAAAAATCAGTTATTAGCGCCATATTAGGCGTCATGACTACGCCTGAATTCATAACGATCGAACGCAAGAAGTAGAAGTTGGAGAAGTAAAAGAAGAAGAAGAAGTAGAAGAAGAAGTAGAAGAAGAAAGTACAAATACATTGGGTATATACAGGGAAAAACCCCCACTGCGGAACATAATGAGAAATACACATGAATAAATCCCACAAATGAAGAGAAGAGGGAAAGACCAAGACATAAGTAGAGAAGCAAAGTGGAAGAAGATATAGAAGAATCATGGGCGGAGCTAAAGAAGGTAATCGTGAATAGAATTCTGTTGAGTGACAGTCGCAGCATATGATGACTATTTTAACGGGTTTTTTTTCCTCATTTCTTTTTCTTTTAACTCCCATTGCCGCCCATGTGGTGCTGGGGCCCGTAAGGGAAGCAAAGAATAGTACCACTGCGACCTACAAGGCATGTTGTAAGAGGCGACTGATGTACGACCTTGGGAAGCTATCCTAGTAAATAAAAAGCCTCGCAGAAATTGGGTGTGCTGGCCTACTTGAGGCGCATAATTGGCACAACGTACAGTCGCTCTTAGGCTCAGATCACATACAAATCACACAGAGTGGATAACAAGTGGTCGATATGAAGCGTTAGAAGAAGAAGAACGCCCATTGAAGCATAATGCTTCAACAAATTTCCTCCAACTAGATCTGTCTTGAGCAAGCAAGCTTAGTTCACTCCAGGTCATTCCCGCCTCTTCTCGAACTCTGTCTACAGTTCGTCTCCATATCTCTCAGGTAACCCCTACCTCTCTTGTCTCCTGATTATATTTCAAAACCACATGTGGGTGGCTAGTCTTCTGCATTATTAATGTATGCCCTAACCACTTCCATCGCCTACGTTTTATTTCCTCGTTGCTATTGTTGATGTCTGTGCGCCGGGTGATCTCAGTATTTATTGGTCGCAACAGATTCGGAGAATTCTTCAGAGACATATTCCTGTAAAGCTTTTTATGCGACTATCTGTCTTAGTACTAGTTTTCCATGCCTCTGATCCATACAGTAAGACTGAGCGCATATTTGATTTGTATATATTGATTGTAGTCAGTGTTTTTCATTAAATGTTCTTGTTGTTTCAGTCCCGTAGTTTTGACGACAGACAGCAACAGATAGAGAACAATGATATGCCACCAGGAGCACATTTTCTTCAAATTCAAGACCAAAATTTCAATGGTGAGTCACTTATACTTGAGAAATGTTTTTTGCTTTCGCTGGAAAATAAACTAGAATAGAATTCTTTGGAGAACATTTACAACCCAATATTTCACTGAGGAAAGGATAATTTAGTGGTAGTGATATACACTTCAATGTGTAGAGAGCTACGAATACCTGGGCTCAATAGCTAATAATAACGACGACTGCTCCAAAGAGATCTCAAGAGGATTGGCAATATCAATCAAGAAGTTAAACACAATGAAGAACGTGTGGTAAAGCACCAACAAAATATTAACATTAAAAATATTGAGAATATGCGTTAAGAATACCATTACAGTACATTGTTGCTCCTTCTAATATCGTAGCCATACCAGCCAATCTATAAGCTTGTTCATTACCCCTGACGCCTTCATGCCCAGGGACAAAAATTGTGATTTCTCTGATCCCTGTATGTATCAGTATCTCTACCCAGTTTCTTTTTAAGCAGTGTTTGGTTGTCAATCTTGTATCTTAATTTGACTTGTGCAAAGTTGCGTATAGTCCTGGGCTGCACTAGAGATACCCCATTGTGAAGATGAGATATATGCTTGGCCTTCTGTCACTATGCTCCCGTCATGAAATCGCCCAAACCAAGGCATATATGCGGGTTACTTCGGATAAGAGACATCCACTTCACAAGAACACTAATGATGTTAAGGGCACGAGAATCAAGCGTGGCATGTCGTGGATGGCCCAGGCTGAGAGAACAATTGGCCAGGTGACTACGGTTGCGACTCTACCAAAAGGGGAAGAATGGATCCCAACAGATGGTAGCATGATGAACTATCTCAACGTTATCATTACTCTTGGAAGAGAATGTAGAGATTGGGGCAACATGAAGGCTGATCTCGCAGTTAAGCAGCTGATAGAAGATAATGCAAGGGATGATGATGTTGTTGTATATACCGATGGGTCGGTTCAACGTGGTGAGAAATTCGGCTGGGGTTTCTTTGCTAATGCGCATGGTAGGGTTGTTGCAGAGCGAAGTGGGGCATACAGGACAACTACTTCTAGTATGAGAATGGAGGTTGAGGCCGTTACTGCTGCCCTCCATTGGATTTCTGGGACTTCATTTACTGGGGCAGTTGTTGTCTCTGACTCTCAGTCGATGCTTCACAAGATCCAGAAGGGCAGGTTTCGGTATGAGTGGATGTCGTCTATAGAAGTTTCTAACCTCCAGCGGCTTACGTGGATATACTGTCCTGGGTATGCGGGTGTTTACGGTAATGAGAGAGCAAACAGGCTTGCATCAAAAGCATCGATTGTTGGGGAGTTGAAGATGGATAAGGTGGATATTCTTCGGTCTCTTCGAGACTCTCTGTTGGATGAGGACACTAAAATCGATGTTGAATCGATCAAGCGATTTAAGCAGTTTGGAGTTACCCGTTGTTCAAGTCGAACTGGATGCCTGAGAGGAAGAGTGAGAGGTGTGTTTAATCAGCGAGCCACAGGAACCATCAGTATGCATACTCTTCGATATCTGTTGGGGAGACTGAGCACCTATGGGTCTGCCCGGAGTGAAATGACGTCAGTTTGGTAACCAATAACTAATAACCAATAACCAATTTCACAAATATCTCATTTTTTCTGAAATATGCAGCAGCCGTTTATGAGCTACTGTTATCATTTATATAAGGACTATCATCATAATTTGGTCAGATAAAGTCTGTCTTAGTTAGTGTCTTAATCTTCTCATTTATACATATAAAGTCAGTCTTAGTTAGTGTCTTAATCTTCTCATTTATAGATATATAGTCTGTCTTTGTTAGTGTCTTAATATTCTCATTTATACATATAAAGTCAGTCTTAGTTAGTGTCTTAGTCTTCTCATTTATAGATATAAAGTATGTCTTAGTTAGTGTCTTAATCTTCTCATTTATAGATATAAAGTCTGTCTTAGTGTCTTAATCTTCTCATTTATACATATAAAGTATGTCTTAGTGTCTTAATCTTCTCTTCTACAGATGGACAACATGAACACTTTGCAAACAACAATGGCAGTGGTCGTAATGACAGCGAGAATGGTTGTATTCCCACCTCTGCGCTTCCCCCACCAATAGAAGAAGCAGACGAAGGTAAGCAACCATTGAAGAATGCATAAGTGATATAGTTGTTATTGCTGACAACTGGAGACCAGTTTGTCTCCGTATACCAGGCGCAGGTGTGTGTGGGGTCAAACCAGGCGCAGACGTGTGTGTGGGTCAGGCATGTGTGTGGGGCCAGGCGTGTGTGTGGGGCCAGGCGTGTGTGTGGGACCAGGCATGTGTGTGGGACCAGGCGTGTGTGTGGGGCCAGGCATGTGTGTGGGGCCAGGCATGTGTGTGGGACCAGGCGTGTGTGTGGGACCAGGCGTGTGTGTGGGACCAGGCGTGTGTGTGGGACCAGGCATGTGTGTGGGACCAGGCGTGTGTGTGGGACCAGGCGTGTGTGTGGGGCCAGGCATGTGTGTGGGGCCAGGCGTGTGTGTGGGACCAGGCATGTGTGTGGGACCAGGCATGTGTGTGGGACCAGGCGTGTGTGTGGGACCAGGCGTGTGTGTGGGGCCAGGCATGTGTGTGGGACCAGGCGTGTGTGTGGGACCAGGCGTGTGTGTGGGACCAGGCATGTGTGTGGGACCAGGCGTGTGTGTGGGACCAGGCGTGTGTGTGGGACCAGGCGTGTGTGTGGGACCAGGCGTGTGTGTGGGGTCAGGCATGTGTGTGGGGCCAGGCGTGTGTGTGGGACCAGGCATGTGTGTGGGACCAGGCGTGTGTGTGGGACCAGGCGTGTGTGTGGGACCAGGCGTGTGTGTGGGACCAGGCGTGTGTGTGGGACCAGGCGCGTGTGTGGGACCAGGCGCGTGTGTGGGACCAGGCGCGTGTGTGGGACCAGGCGTGTGTGTGGGACCAGGCATGTGTGTGGGGCCAGGCATGTGTGTGGGACCAGGCATGTGTGTGGGACCAGGCGTGTGTGTGGGACCAGGCGTGTGTGTAGGGCGGATTAGCTTAATGCTTAAACGTTCGCTTATTTATTCCGACGCAAGAGGTTTGTGGGTTAAATCTCACACTCCACATGAGGAAAGGAATTGACCCTCCTACCTCCTGCTCACTAGGGTATGGACATAGAAAGTGACAGGCAATTCATACCCTAAGGTCTGTGAAAAACTATGGGGAATTTTATTTGTTATTTACCAGGCATGTGTGATTATCATAATCATATTGGCTGAATACAAGTCTAAAACAAAATATGGAAGAACAGCAAAGTTGTATAGTATTCAAACAAAGAATTACGAATGTACAATTCCAATGTTTACGAATACTAACAAATATATATGTCAGAGAGAGTTGAGAGAATGACTAAAGATATAGACAGTGATGGTGAATACATTTGAAAATAGATGTCTGCGAAAAAATAATGGATATAAAATGAAACGAATTCAGGAGAAGCAATGAAATAAGAGAAATGTTAGGTCAACTAATAACAGCTGTTATAAGAAAGAGAAGATGGAGATATGTTGGGCGTAATAATAATAATAGCAGTCCATCCCAAGCGATGATGACAACAGTCTCAGGCGTGCGCTGCTGCTGCACCTCTCTGGTGTAATGCGGAGGTGACTGTAGAGTCCAATCCTAGAACACAATCCCCTGCCACAGGTGGGGCATACATGATCAAGGTTAGACATGCCTTGCAGGTGGCTGTGTTACTATTCTTTGCTCCCAGTGTGAACCCCAGCAACACATGTGTGGTTGATAGCTTTTATGTTCAATTAATTACTGATCTATTCTTGATTGATATTCGATTTCATTAGCTGCCCAAGACATATTTCTTCTTCTTCTCTTCCACCATTTACTTCTGTATAGAAATGTTGGGGGAGTAGCGATCGTGTGTGTACTTGTTTTAAGGCAATCTGTATTCTGATATTCATTTTCGTAAGGCTGTTCTTGATGCCGTCGCTCCATCTTTTGCGTTCCTCTTGCTTTGTACTCATTACCTATTTACCTATATTTACCTATTTATATTCCTATTATTTTCTGTATTGATACCTTATAGCTTTATTCATTTGTGTTTACGTATGTGCATGTTTATCTGTATGAGAGAGAGAGAGAGAGAGAAACTGAGAAAGTTAAAGTAAGACCGTAAAGTACACAACGAAGCGTTCACACTGTTGCAGGAAAACGCAGTAATACCTTCATTTTTTGGTTCTATCTAATTTTTCTATTTGCCGCTTTAAAAAAACAACCAAAAGTGCATTCTCTTTTCCACTTAAATTCTATGTTTGATCCAGCTTACCCACTTACACATTTTCTTTGTTCTCTTATCTTGAACCATCTTCCCTCCGACTGTCTCTCCTTCTTCAGCAGTTTCATCTTCTTCCCTTCCTTTCTCATCTCATTCTCATTTCTCTCTCACACTTTCTTCTAATTTCATCTACTCCTTCTATTTCTCCTTCTCTTTTTTCCAATTCTTTCACGTCTTCACACTCATTCTGTCCTAACTTTTTCCTCCTTTTTCATTCCAGATTCCTCGTTAATTTTCTCCGGTTTTTCTCCTTTGTCGTCTTCTCGACGCCATCTTCCCTTCTCCTTCTTCCCTTCTCCTTCTATATTCCTACTATTCCTTCGTTATCTTCTCTGAGCCATTTATTTCAAAATTATATTGTTTTACAACTAAATTAGGAAATTTCAATTCTAATGTTGTATCAATCCTAACATATACTAGCGAGAGTTAGAAAATAATTATAGAAAGTAAGTTGAATGCATTTAAAAATAGATTTAAAAAAAAAAATAATGAATATAAAATTAGACGAATACAAGAGTGACGTTGGAGTCGAAGAAAAGTTTGGTCAACGATTAGTAACAACTGTTATCAGAAATAGAAGATGGAGATATGTTGGACATACTTTGAGAAGAAAAGTTTGGCCAACCACTAATAACAACTGTTATCAGAAATAGAAGATGGAGATATGTTGGACATACTTTGAGAAGAAAAGTTTGGTCAAAGATTAGTAACAACTGTTATCAGAAATAGAAGATGGAGATATGTTGGACATATTTTGAGAAGAAATTATTAAAGAGTTGCAAAGCAGACATTGAAGGGGGGATGATAAACCTTTTTAAAAACTCTTTGCCTCCCATTTCAATGCCTGCTTTGATATTCTTTGATTATTTCTTCTCAAGGTATGTCCAACATATCTCCATCTTCTTCTTATAACGATGGGGGTGGGGGTGGGGGAGTTTGATATTGCAACAGAGTAAATATAACAGTAACCATGTTTTTGGAATATGCATCTTAAAAGAATATCTTTTCAAGTTTCAAATAAAACCGTAGCTGTGTAAAACTTCCAGTTAACCATACATGGTACCCTCTCCATCCACAAGGCTGAGAACCGCTGTGTTAGGTTGTATGACTAGTGCTTGCATTCTTCCTTACCTGTCACGTTATGTATACGACTTGGTACACTCAACTGTAGGAATGCTTCAAGTCTGGGAAAGCTTACATTTTATATTCTATTATTTAATCTAGGGAGTCTCTGCGACATTTGCCTTGAGTTCCAACTGACATGGGTTCGAATTCTTCTTCTTCGAATGCTCTCCATATCGACCACTCTTTGTGATTTATATGTGATCTGAGCCTAAAAGCAATTGTGCGTTGTGCCAGTTATGCGCCTACAAGTAGGCCAGCATATTCGATTTCTGCAACGGTTTTCATTTACTAGTATAACTTCCCTATGTTGCTACCTCAGTCGCCTCTTACGACCTGCCTTGTAGGTCTCAGTGTTACTCTTCTTTGCTCCCCCTGTGAGCCCCGACCACCGCCGACCGCCTTTATTTCCCAGTGCATTTCCTGGTACCTAAGTAAGGCTCGGTCAACCTGTGTGCTGTTACGGTCGAAAAAAAATTCCACCCTCACTGTAGAATAGAACTCGGACCACTAGCCTAAGAAGTAAGTTTACTAACAGCTACGCTACTGCGGCTTTCACAGTTTGTTACACAGTCGTAACGCCCGTGTGTTGCCGGGGCTTATACGGGGAGCAAAGAATAACAACACTGCAACCTACAAGGCATGTCGTAAGAGGCGACTGAGGTAGAGGCCTAGGAAAACTACCCTAATACATAAAAAGCATCGCAGTGATAGGATGTGCTGATCTACTTGTAGGCGCATAACTCACACCGTAAATCGCTCTTAGGCTCAGACCACAAATAAATCACAAAGAGTGGTTGAATATGTAATCGATATAGAACGTTCTAAGCAGAAGTTAGTAGTAAGACACAATTTTCCAAATCTGTGTCTGTTCTAAAAGCAGACGCGCCGTGCTCACGCACCTTCCTATCCCGATCTAAGACGAGCACATTCTCCTCTATCTGCCAGGAAGCACTTCTAGTTTCACAAACCTCACTTACTGTATTTATTCCCTTTTGTTCGTTGTTCTGGTTAACTAAACAGTTCTGTTTCATTGTACTCAATACTTAACGTTTACATATTTAGATGTTACTGAAGAAGTTCGTGTTTACAGTATTTTATGGAACGCACCACTTGTCTTGTATATCAGAATATTGTGACACACAAACAGTAAACATGCTGTAAGATACAAGAAAGTTTATTCTAAGGCTGTGTTGTTGTGTTATAATGGTGAACCGGGGAAATATTTGGATATGGTTAAAGCATTTGTAACGAAGATGGTTTAGTTCAATTCCTCGTAGCGGTAGTTACTTTAATAACAATTGCGTTGTCTGCTTCCTCCTATGGAGTCTGTCGTTTTCTTGCTGTCATCGTCTGTCTACTGGAAGGATGTGGTGTATACAGGCCGTGAAGACAATTGATGGATGTTACGGTAAGCAAATGAAAGTTCAAAGTTCATGTCAAATATCATTCTTGTCATATTGTTGGAAGTTATAAAGTCCTTTTGCTCGAAACGTGGGTTTTTGTTCTTTGTAAATTGCCCTACTTACTACTTTGTAATAACTATCCTACTTACTACTTTGTACAATTACCTTACTTACTACTTTGTACAATTACCTTACTTACTACTTTGTAAAATTATATTACTCACTACTTTGTAAAATTATCTTACTACTTTGTAAAATTACCATACTTACTGCGTTGTAAAATTATCTTACTTACTACTTTGTAAACCTACCTTACTTGCTACATTGTAAAACCCCATTACTTACTACATTGTAAAACCCCATTACTTACTACATTGTAAACGTACATTACTTCATACTTTGTAAAACTAGTAAGAGACGATACCCCAACAGACGTAGAAGGGTTTGCATACTGATGGTTCCTGTGTTTCACTGGTTAGACACACTCCTCACTCTTGCTCTCACGAATTCAGCTCTACTTGCATAACGTCTAATTTCAAACTACTTAAATTACTGGATTAATTCAACATCAATTTTAGTGTCCTCATCCAACAAAAGATCGCAAAGTGACTGAAGAACATCCACCTTATCCATCCTAATCTCCCTAACAATCGATGCTTTCTATGCACGCATGTCCGCTCTCTCGTTGACGCGATCACCCGCATGCCCAGGACAGTAGATCCACATGAGTCTCCTGAAGGTTGGAAACGTCTATAGATGACATCCACTCACCCCGCATATCTCTTAGTTAAACCAGCTCATCTCTGTTCACCTTTCATCCGTTTGTTTATATCTTCTATTTGAAAAACGTTTAGATGTTTGTGCTGTTTGTAATGAGCTGTGCGAGGCCAGGTTTAGAACTAGTATTTTTCTTGAATTTCATGGCCTGGAAAAAATGCTTGTGTTTTTATTACTACAGGTATGTAAGTACGCTTTCTGTGTTCTTGTTTACTTCTTCTTCTTCTTCTTCTTCGTCGTCACCATCATAAACAATATCGTCTTTGTTATGATGGCAACGTATTCTTCATCTACTACTATTACCACTACTACTACTATTACCACCACTACTACTAATACTACCACTACTACTATTACCACTACTGCTACTACTACTATTACCACCACTACTACTAATATTACCACTACTACTATTAACACTACTGCTACTGCTATTGCCACTACTACTATTACCACTACTACTATTGCCACTACTACTATTACAACTACTACTACTACTACTATTACCACTACGACTACTACTACTACTGCTACTACTATTACCACTACGACTACTGTCACTACTACTATTACCACTACTTCTACTACTACTACTACTACTACTACTATTACCACTGCTGCTACTACTAAGTGATACCAATACTACTAACTACTACAACTGTTATTACTTACAACTGTATATCTATATATTAACTTTGGAAGACGTGACAAAAGTAGTTGTTAGTGCAATTGATTCGGAAGCGCGTAGTCCCAGGATCAAATTTCAAAGTTGAAGTGGTACTTGTTCCGACTGGAACTCTTTCTAGGTTAACCCAGCCTCTATTGGGTACCAGAGAAACGTTGGAGAAATAAAGATTGCAGGCGTGATAATAACCACACTACCCATCGTGCACTGCTAAAGAAGGGGGAGAGGAGGAGGGGGTATGAAAGATACGAGCCTAATACCTATTCATCACGATACTGAATGATATCAAAATTGGTTCTTATTTTAGATTACCACTTAAAAACTTAATAAATTGGATTCTCCGAGAAGATTTCATTCTTATTTTTCATGTCTGTTGGTCTACACGCCAATATAGCCAAAGCATGGTTCGCCTTTAGGTTGAATGTAGCGTGCCTCGGCTTATAGAGGCTATAACCCCTAACGTAACAAACAACAAATAAACACGTTTTCCACTTAACTCTTAGTAGACCAGGGCAAAAGCTATGTTTTTACAAGCCATTTGTTTTTAAATAAAAAGCTCCCTTTAGTGTGGCTCCTGGTAAAAGACGTTCAACACAAAGTCACATAGTGTGGTTCCTGGTAAAAAGACGTCCAACACAAAGTCACATAGTGTGGCGTTTGGTCCACAACGTCCTGCTTTGGTTGAGATTTGTGTATTATACAAGTCAATAGTATTGTCCGTATATAATTATTTCATATTAACATTCAAATATACAGTAAATATGGACGTGGTTATGTATGATACAGTATTATTAAGCAAATATACAGTAGATATGGGCGTGGTCATGTATGATGCAGTATTATTAAGCAAATATACAGTAGATATGGGGGCGTGGTCATGTATGATGCAGTATTATTAAGAAAATATACAGTAGATATGGGGGCGTGGTCATGTATGATGCAGTATTATATATCAAACATACAGTAGATATGGGGGCGTGGTCATGTATGATGCAGTATTATATATCAAATATACAGTAGATATGGGGGCGTGGTCATGTATGATGCAGTATTATATATCAAATATACAGTAGATATGGGGGCGTGGTCATGTATGATGCAGTATTATATATCAAATATACAGTAGATATGGGGGCGTGGTCATGTATGATGCAGTATTATATATCAAATATACAGTAGATATGGGGGCGTGGTCATGTATGATGCAGTATTATATATCAGATATACAGTAGATATGGGGGCGTGGTCATGTATGATGCAGTATTATATATCAAATATACAGTAGATATGGGGGCGTGGTCATGTATGATGCAGTATTATATATCAGATATACAGTAGATATGGGGGCGGGTCATGTATGATGCAGTATTATATAACAGATATACAGTAGATATGGGGGCGTGGTCATGTATGATGCAGTATTATATATCAGATATACAGTAGATATGGGGGCGTGGTCATGTATGATGCAGTATTATATATCAGATATACAGTAGATATGGGGGCGTGGTCATGTATGATGCAGTATTATATATCAAATATACAGTAGATATGGGGGCGTGGTCATGTATGATGCAGTATTATATATCAGATATACAGTAGATATGGGGGCGGGGTCATGTATGATGCAGTATTATATATCAGATATACAGTAGATATGGGGGCGTGGTCATGTATGATGCAGTATTATATATCAAATATACAGTAGATATGGGGGCGTGGTCATGTATGATGCAGTATTATATATCAAATATACAGTAGATATGGGGGCGTGGTCATGTATGATGCAGTATTATATATCAAATATACAGTAGATATGGGGGCGTGGTCATGTATGATGCAGTATTATATATCAGATATACAGTAGATATGGGCGGGTCATGTATGATGCAGTATTATATATCAAATATACAGTAGATATGGGGCGGGTCATGTATGATGCAGTATTATATATCAGATATACAGTAGATATGGGGGCGGGGTCATGTATGATGCAGTATTATATAACAGATATACAGTAGATATGGGGGCGGGTCATGTATGATGCAGTATTATATATCAGATATACAGTAGATATGGGGGCGTGGTCATGTATGATGCAGTATTATATATCAGATATACAGTAGATATGGGGGCGTGGTCATGTATGATGCAGTATTATATATCAGATATACAGTAGATATGGGGGCGTGGTCATGTATGATGCAGTATTATATATCAAATATACAGTAGATATGGGGGCGTGGTCATGTATGATGCAGTATTATATATCAGATATACAGTAGATATGGGGGCGTGGTCATGTATGATGCAGTATTATATATCAGATATACAGTAGATATGGGGGCGTGGTCATGTATGATGCAGTATTATATATCAGATATACAGTAGATATGGGGGCGTGGTCATGTATGATGCAGTATTATATATCAAATATACAGTAGATATGGGGGCGTGGTCATGTATGATGCAGTATTATATATCAGATATACAGTAGATATGGGGGCGTGGTCATGTATGATGCAGTATTATATATCAGATATACAGTAGATATGGGGGGGGCGTGGTCATGTATGATGCAGTATTATATATCAAATATACAGTAGATATGGGGGCGTGGTCATGTATGATGCAGTATTATATATCAGATATACAGTAGATATGGGGGCGTGGTCATGTATGATGCAGTATTATATATCAGATATACAGTAGATATGGGGGCGTGGTCATGTATGATGCAGTATTATATATCAGATATACAGTAGATATGGGGGCGTGGTCATGTATGATGCAGTATTATATATCAAATATACAGTAGATATGGGGGGCGTGGTCATGTATGATGCAGTATTATATATGAAATATACAGTAGATATGGGGGCGTGGTCATGTATGATGCAGTATTATATATCAAATATACAGTAGATATGGGGGCGTGGTCATGTATGATGCAGTATTATATATCAGATATACAGTAGATATGGGGGCGTGGTCATGTATGATGCAGTATTATATATCAAATATACAGTATATATGGGGGGCGTGGTCATGTATGATGCAGTATTATATATCAGATATACAGTAGATATGGGGGCGGGTCATGTATGATGCAGTATTATATATCAAATATACAGTACATATTTTGGGCGGGGTCATGTATGATGCAGTATTATATATCAGATATACAGTAGATATGGGGGCGTGGTCATGTATGATGCAGTATTATATATCAGATATACAGTAGATATGGGGGCGGGGTCATGTATGATGCAGTATTATATATCAGATATACAGTAGATATGGGGGCGTGGTCATGTATGATGCAGTATTATATATCAAATATACAGTAGATATGGGGGCGTGGTCATGTATGATGCAGTATTATATATCAGATATACAGTAGATATGGGGGCGTGGTCATGTATGATGCAGTATTATATATCAAATATACAGTAGATATGGGGGCGTGGTCATGTATGATGCAGTATTATATATCAAATATACAGTAGATATGGGGGCGTGGTCATGTATGATGCAGTATTATATATCAAATATACAGTAGATATGGGGGCGTGGTCATGTATGATGCAGTATTATATATCAGATATACAGTAGATATGGGGGCGTGGTCATGTATGATGCAGTATTATATATCAGATATACAGTAGATATGGGGGCGTGGTCATGTATGATGCAGTATTATATATCAGATATACAGTAGATATGGGGGCGTGGTCAGTATGATGCAGTATTATATATCAAATATACAGTAGATATGGGGGCGTGGTCATGTATGATGCAGTATTATATATCAGATATACAGTAGATATGGGGGCGTGGTCATGTATGATGCAGTATTATATATCAGATATACAGTAGATATGGGGCGGGTCATGTATGATGCAGTATTATATATCAGATATACAGTAGATATGGGGGCGTGGTCATGTATGATGCAGTATTATATATCAGATATACAGTAGATATGGGGGCGTGGTCATGTATGATGCAGTATTATATATCAGATATACAGTAGATATGGGGGCGTGGTCATGTATGATGCAGTATTATATATCAGATATACAGTAGATATGGGGGCGTGGTCATGTATGATGCAGTATTATATATCAGATATACAGTAGATATGGGGGCGTGGTCATGTATGATGCAGTATTATATGATTAAGGACAAATAAATGACTCTATCTGAAAAAATGACAACACTCAACGTTTCGACAATATGCCATTATCAACAAAACATAAACAGACACTAAATAAACTAAAACATTGATATAATGTTGGTGACTATCCTGAAGATTTTCTGACAAGATAGGTATCCAGAGTTTTCGTTCAAATCCAAGAGAACCGCTGGATTTAACGTATGGTGGACATTTCTGGTATATAGTTCAGAGTGAGAAACATTTTTTATCACCTGCTTTTTTAAATTAGAGTTAAAATGGTGGGGGAATGATGGGGAAAAGTTGGGTAGGGGTTCTTTTCTTATCTTCAAATGTGTTGCAGTTTGAAAAAAATGGGGAGAACCGTTGCTCTAGTCCCTAAGTAACCGAAACTGTGAGGCACGTTTATTCATCTTGAACATACCAGTTTTTACCTCATGTTTTTTTTTAAATAATAATAAATATACAAGGGTTAGTGGGTTTTTTTGGTAATGAATTTGCCTTTTTTTTTTTAAATGTCATTCCATTTGTAGGATCCCATTTTGACATCACGGAATGTCTTCATTCATTATAGATAACGTCTGCTACATCAGAACATCTACAGAAATAACTATCGGAACATTGCGTGCGGTACCCCTCAAGTTTATGACTGAACATTTCAGTTGTTATAATTCAAAGGGTGAAAGGGAGGAAAAGATGAGATTCTTTCTTTCTTTCTTTCTTTCTGTTCTATAATCCTGTTTTGCTTCACAGCGTCAGGATAAGAAGAGATTTCTGGAACGGGCTTTTGTGTGTGCTTCATAAAGTGTGTTTTTTCACCGCCTCTACTATTTCTGAGTTATACTTTTTACATGGACGGCCTTTTTGCTTTGTGTCCACTGTATCGGAGTAACATTACTCTTGGAGACACACTGTTTGTCTGTTGGTAATCTGCTTATGTGACCCGAACCATTTAATTTGTTGCTTCTTGATGAATTTCAGTACTGATGTTGTTGTACCCACTTTTTTCCTGATGTCTTCATTTCTTAACCAGTCCCTTCTTTTGATACTCTCAGCATTCTGAGTAGACACTTCATCTCTGTTGTGATTAGTTTTCTTCTATCGTTAGATACGATTTTTTTATGTTCTTTCAAAATCTAGTTTTTCATTGTGTCTCTTCTTTGTTTTTTTGTTTTTTGTTTTTTTATACATCATCATCATAATTATTTTCTTTTCTTGATAGTTTTCTCTATCTTCTTGATTTAGTTTCTTCAAAGTGTATTTTGTTTTGATCGTTTCTTTGTTGTATTCCTTTGTTTTCAGCAAGTGTTTTCTTCATCAATCGTTCTGTAGCTTATTTTGGGTATTTATTATGATTTTTGTCCATGCATGTTTTCTCATTAACCATGTTTTCTCATTAACTCAATGTTCAAACTTGAGGAAGAATGGAAACAACAGGTTAAGCTCGTCGTAGACAATGGATGGATACGCTGTAGAGGTCTAGGCGGACAAAAATCAGTTTGATTTTTGTGCCAGGACATGCAGGTGTAAGTGGAAAGGAACGCACAGATAGCATTGCAGCCATCGCTGCTATAAAAAAGCGGGCTAGAAATAGACCAGGTTGATATTCTGAATTCTTTAAGGGAGAATGGATGTGTAAATGATTCAAGTAATGGCGGTGAATATACAACATTAACCAAAATACAAGAATATCAAGTCAATTGTTGTGTAGTAGAACAAGAGCACTAGACTGGTAGCCATCATATGGAAGGGTCAGCCAGTGAGTGGATAGATTGAACATTTTGAACGCCTTCATAGAGTGTAGCCGCAGAGAGGATTTTTATCTGAACCAATCCACGTCAACTGCTAGACGGCAAGATTGAATTGTCAAGCAAAAAACAGAACAACAGGTATGTGTGTAGGCTCAATAATCAACATCGAACTGGTACAGTTAGTTGCTGGAAGCTGTTGGAGATATTACCAAGAAGATCGGAGCACCCATGGACATGTCCAAAGTACAGGGTGTTCAAAATAATTGCAGCCCCATTGACAATTCGAAACTTGGCAGGTACACATTGAGCTGTGTTTATTTACTATTTAAACCGGTTCTGACTAGCTCGTCCTACGTCACATTTGTTCATCGCCCCTTCCCGCACTACAATTACACACCGTCAAACAACCTTGACCTATACTACGTCATAACTGAACCTTCTCATTTCCATACATATATGCCAGATTAGCTCCATTCACGGGCTGCTTTTAAGTTGAACACCATGTATAATAAAGATATTCCAAACTGAAAATGAAAGTCAAATAAGAAAAGTAAAACAACACAACTAGTGGTGTTAGTTGCCACACGCTGAGAGACATACTGTAGAGGAGATCGGAGCATTTAATGATTAAACGGTTCGACGTGCAGTGATGATGATCCGACGACTAAACTAAACTTATTATTGATTAAATGGTACGATGTGCAGTGATGATGATCCGACGACTAAACTAAACTTATTATTGATTAAACGGTTCGATGTGCAGTGATGATGATCCGAAGACTAAACTAAACTTATTATGAATTATGTCATCGTTCCCTAACTTGTTGGTCATTAAATGTTACCATAACAACCAAACACAAAATCTGGAACTAAGTTGTACACACTACATAGTCATACTTCCATCTTCTACAGTGTGTTCAACTTAAAAGCAGCCCGTGAATAGAGCTAATCTGGCATATATGTATGGAAATGGGAAGGTTCCGTTATGACGTAGTATAGGTCAAGGTTGTGTGACGGTGTGTAATTGTAGTGCGAGAAGGGGCGATGAACAAATGTGACGTAGGGCGAGCTAGTCAGAACCGGGTTAAATAGTAAATAAACACAACTCAATGTGTACCTGGCAACTTTCCAATTGTCAATGGGGCTGCAATTATCTTGAACACCCTGTAGTTGGAACTGTAGCAATGTGTTATTAAGTGCAACAGGAACCGGAAATTACCATTGCGCGGATGAATGAGACATATTTACTTACTACAATCATACTTACCGTTCAGAAAGCAATGGCAAACTACTGAAAGTATAAGTGGTGCCTAGAAAATCAACAGCTCGTTTACTGTGGTTGATGGCTAAGTCCTGTAAAGGATATGCCACGATTTTCATTTCATGATCACAGTCATACATGCAGTCATACATACAGTCATACATGCAGTCGTCATACATGCAGTCATACATGCAGTCATACATGCAGTCATACATGCAGTCATACATGAAACCGTTGGACGGCGTCGATAGAAACAAGTTGTAGAAAGTATTGTCAAACTATGGAGTTAATGACCACTTAATTAATCTATGCCAGATCCTCTATATAAACAGCCAGCGTACGGTTAGAACAAGCACAGGTCTATCAGAAAAGTTCCACATTGGTTCAGGAGTAAGACAAGGATGTGTACTATCACTGCTGCTGTTCATAACTTATATTGCTCGAATCTGTAAAATGGCTAACACCAGTGAAGGAAACAACCTTGGGGAACTCTTAAATGAATTTGTTTTGTTACAATCGATCAGGCAATCATATCAACAACTACAGCAAAACAGTAACAGACTCCAGTTCACATGCAACAAACCAGTCAACAAACCACATAACAAGCTAGAAAACCTAACTTTGTGAAATTTAAACAATTTTTCATATCTATTTAGACTCTCCCTCCCCCTTTCCCCCACCTCTGGCCCTCACCCACACACCGACTGCCACAACTACACACAAAAATGCGACTCAACACACTGCAATTTCATCATCACTTTCTGGTCATATTCTTCATTGGGTGATTTTTACGATCGCTATCATATTTCTGAACTTTGAAGCAACACCTGTCAAGTTTATTTATTTTTAGAACGCCCCTGATTTCTTAGTTATAAAAATACTTTTTTTTTAACGATATTTGAAAGTAAGAAGCGTGTTCAGTTTTTTTTTAAAAACCTAAATTATAATTTTTGTGATGATTTTAATCATTTCTGTGACCTTAGCATCTTACAATTTGTACCGATAAAAATAAATCTATCATTATTTTAAAGCACGCCTTTTTATGCAAGAACTTCATCAACATTTTTCAGGAAAATTGTTTTTATTTTAAAGTAAAATTTGGCAAGAATATAATTCTTTTAAGTGATGTGTCCTTTATAGCGTTGATTGCCCGCCTGCCCAGCGTGTTGGTAGCGCAGTCTGTCCAGCGTGTTCGTAGCCCAGCCTTTCCCAGCGTGTTCGTAGCCCAGCCTGCCCAGCGTGTTCGTAGCGCGTTGGACGACGGGTGACAAGCCCCTGTGAGTGCGGGTTCAATTCCGCGGGCTCGCAGAAAAAGCAACAGATTATCCAAATTTACGGTGTTCGTGGCACCGAACCGAAGGGTTACGATGTCCATGACACCGAGCTGAAGAGCTGAAAGCTCAAGTGCTTCTGGATCAGAAAAAATAATATTGAATCTGTTATATATTTCTCTTAAAGTGATATGTTCTTTATAAACCGTTTCATAATACTATTGTTCTTTGTTCTTTCGGTACTAACCACGTGATAAATTACTTGTAGTCAGAATGTGATTTGCGACTTACAGCGTTAGTTTCTTGCGTCGGCTAGGCGCATACAGAACTGTAGACCGGTACATCCCGTTTCTACATTGTTTTATTTTTATTATTCATGTTCGACTCCCTCCGTAGGGCAACCAAAATAAACCCTGACCTAGGGAAGTCCATCTTCGTAGACGAAGCAGTCTCGTTAGCCTTTGACCTTGCGGTGGTCAAAGTTTCCCCGTCTAAACCTCAAAGAGGTGGGGTCGGCATGTGTGTTCGTTCTACTGATCATCAACAGGATACTAATTTTCACTTTTCGTTCTTCATAAGCATTATTCAACACGATATTTCTTTCAACATTATGCTACCATTGCCAAACGTAGACGCTGATATTAAATGATAGAAGAAAACTAGTCACGACAGAGATGAAGTGTCTACGCAGAATGCTGGGAGTAACTAGCAGAGACCGGTTGACAAATAAAGACATCAGGAAAAAGTGGGCACAACATCAGTACTGAACTTCATCAAGAAACAACAAATTAAATGGTTATGCCACATAACCAGATTGTAATCTCCTAGCAGAACCTCTTAGCATAACCTTCTAGCAGAGTCCTGGCAGAATCTCTTAGCGTACATTCAGAAATGAGAACAAAATGCGATAAGATCATCTCTTCAACGAAGGATGTGATAGTAATTCCTGCTGGATAATGTGATAAGTACAGTAACATAATGTGACAAGTACAGTAATATAATGTGATAAGTGCAGTAGCTTAATGTGATAAGTGCAGTAGCATAATGTGATAAGTACAGTAACATAATGTGACAAGTACAGTAATATAATGTGATAAGTGCAGTAGCTTAATGTGATAAGTGCAGTAACATAATGTGACAAGTACAGTAATATAATGTGATAAGTGCAGTAGCTTAATGTGATAAGTGCAGTAACATAATGTGACAAGTACAGTAACACAATGTGATAAGTACAGTAACATAATGTGATAAGTACAGTAACATAATGTGACAAGTACAGTAAAACGTATCTTGAAATGTTCCCTTCTATATTCTAAATTAACAATGATAACAGATCCCTGTTATGAAATGAAGACATCAGGAAAAAGTGGGTACAACTTCAGTACTGAACTTCATCAAGAAATAACAAATTAAATGGTTCGGCCACATAAACAGATTACCAATAGATAGCGCGCCTCAAATAGCAATGTTACTCCGAGACGTCGGTTACAAAGCAACAGGTTGTCCACGCACAATGTGGTCTCATAGATAACAGACACCTGTGTTGCCGAGGCTCTCAAGGGGCGCAAAGAATAGTAACACTGCGACCTACAAGGCATGTCATAAGAGGCGACTGAGGTAGGGACTTCTCGCACTGGGAGCAAAGAATAGTAACACTGCAACCTACATGGCATGTCATAAGAGGCGACTGAGGTAGGTGCTAGGGAAGCTAACCTAGTAAATAAAAAGCTTCGCATAAATCGAATATGCTGGCCTACTTGTAGAAGCATAACTGGCACAACGTACAATCACTCTTAGGCTCAGATCACATAAAAATCACACAGAGTGGTTAACAAGTGGTTGATGTGGAGCGTTCAAAGAAGAAAAAAGAGATAACAGAAGCAGTAAAAAAAAAGCACTATTTATGAAGCGCATACAAAAGCCCGTTGTAGAAATCTCTTCTTATCCTGACGCTGTGAAGCAAAACAGAATTAGAGACATGAAAGTAGAAGAAACAGCACCCATTTTATACCCTGTACGATTTCAAGTTATTTAAAAACATTCTTAACAAAACAGTTTACAGCAAACGTCTACAGTCGTCTGCTAAAATGTGTATCCGAAATACCTTTCTATCTAATTTTCTTTGTTTCTGCACATCTCTTCTCGTTTCTTCAAACTATTAATTATTGCACAGCTACAAAGCGTGTACGCACACTATCACACAACCACAACACACTCACTGTCTGTGGATAAGTAGTAGAAGAAAATAACATTGAGACATTGTGCATGTGTGCTTCTGCCAAGGGAAGCAATCACAGATTGTGTATATAGCTTTCATGTTTTCTTTTCAAAACCACTAGATGTCAGGTGAAAATTCTTCAAAAACTTGTCCCAGTCTCTGAAAATAGCTAGATATCTGATGCCTGCACGTAAAAACAAGCAGAGATTTCTGGGTGAGCCAGGAATATCATATCGCAAACACCAAAGTGGAAACAGGAAGGGATTGGTTAGACGGGGAGAACTGTGGAGGAAAGGAGAATTGATGAAACAGTGAGATTTAAGTGACAATGGAGTGCCTTGAAGGGGGAAAGGCTCGACTTGGTTAAGATCAAAGTGTAATGCCCACTTGATGGCTGCCAAAGTGTGGGAGCTTTCATTAAACGCAAAATGACACAACAAAACACATTTAAACAAAATCCGAGCGCTCCTATTAGAAAGATTGTTGACACTCAGATTTTTAAACGTTTCCCTGTTCACTCGTACTGGGTCCACCCGTTGTGGCACTTCTGAGTAGGGCCCATAATTTTTTTAAAACAAAAATAAAGGGGGGAAAGGAGTTTAAAGTTGAAGGATTGCCTTCATTGCACTGGGTTTTACCCCATACGGCTCTGTCCCACTCCGCAGAAATGACAGGCCACCTGCCAAGAACATTGCACAAAGCACGAACTCCGTAGCTCCTGTAACAATTATACGGATCTCTGGAAAAAATATACCCGTGGACAGAACGACGCAACCCGAATTCGAATACACTTCTTTCGAAACGCAACGCAACGGCGTAACCACTTGGCCACAGAGATCCCAGAGAGAGAGAATTGCGGAATTAGGGAGAATTTTGCAGAGGAGAAGATTGGGGATAATGGAAGTTTTGGGGATGGAAAAATATGGAGGGGGAGATTGTGGATAAAACAGGGATTGGGTAGATGAAGTTAATTGGGTTGGTGGGCATTATTGATAACGAACGGAGAAAACGAGAATTTGGAGGGCAAAGGTACTTTACAACAGGTCTGCCAGAATACACAATGGCCAAGGTTGCTTATCCCATTAAATAATTCGGAGAGAGCAGCTCGCCGCTTGTTCATTGTGTCTTATGATTTTGTTGTTCTTGGGCCCTACCCGGAAGTGCCACAATGGGAGAATCCAGCACGGTTGAACTTGTAAACTACAAGCGTCGTCATTCTTTCGGATGAGAGCGCTCGGAGTTTGTTTAAGTGTTTTATGATGCCATGGGACGTATTTTTGATTATTCATTACCTTACTATTTAATGTGAATAGTTTGCAAATTTTATGGTGTATCACTTTATACATGCTACATTTTTTAACAATATTGTTTCAGAAGCTGACGATGCAGATGGAGAGAAAGTGCCGAGTAAAACACCATCCCAGGACTATCAGAGGCCACAAACGCCTCTGGAAAATAATCGTTCAACGACTCCCTCAAGTAAAATTGGTAGTCCTAGACAGCAGAACTATATGGATATGCAGGTAGGCAGAAGAGATTATCAAGAATCGAATGAATTCAGCAAGTTCAACAACAACAACCATTCTCGGGTTGAAGTTGAAGGAAATAGTATGGGTCGGCCACCTAGAGGTCCCAGCCGACCCGACTTCTTCCCGCGTTTTGATCCAAGGCTCAGAAGCGGAGATGCTCGTGGGGATCCTTTTCAACGATCAATGTTAGCCATGCAAAATCACAATGGCATAGGCGATGAGAGATGGGTGCACGGTGGGCGTGAGGTAAAACCAGGACAGTTTCGCAGCCGTACACCTGGTCCAGAATTAATGGCGAGAGGGGGTTCTGGACCCGATAGCAGTAGACCAGACAGTCACCGCCCTAAAACACCCACAGCTGCTGACATGCGCAGTAATGGTAAACCACTGACTTCCTTCGGGACAGGAGATTTCAAATCTAGTGGACGTTTTACACCTAACCCTTCATCAGAACAAGGCCGCCAATACAGATCACCATACCAAGATCATGGCCGCAATTGGCCAGAATTCTCTTCTCCACCACCTCTAGCAAACTACGAACCTTTTGATAACAATTCATTAAATAGAAACTACGTTGGAGAGTTTCCCAAACCTGCATTTCAAAATTCTGTTGGTCCAGGAAGGCCTATGAGACAGAGTACATCATTTGAAAGCGATAAACCTACACCAAGCATACTAACAAAGGTGCCTCGCAAACCACCGCCACATCCGGCATTCCAAGGCTTGTCCACATTGTCACAAAACAGAGTCATCACTGATGAGAATGGCGTACATATCATGGAGATGTTTGTGACCTTGCATAGACAGGCCAGTGGCTATGGTTTCCGCATTATTGGAGGCACCGAAGAGAGCTCACAGGTAAGTCAAGGTTTTGTAAGTGATTACTACCACACACACTACAGACACAGACAGACTATCATCTTCCTACTCACGATAAGACATAACAGACACCTACACAGGCTACGATTGTCCCCATCCCCTCTGTGTCCCTGTGGCACCGCTGATCAAACCACATAACACGTCCTGCAAGACAGTCCCCTGTTTGTCCTCCCTAGAAAGGAATGATGGCGCTACAACACAACACTATATTCAAAAGTACATGGCACCAGAGATGAGCTGCAGACAACAGCTGACTTCATTATAAGAACTCGTCTAACGGTATAATCATCAAAATAGTGATCGAAAAGAAGAAGAAGAAGAGTGAAGGTTTTGAACATTATCTTACATTTGAACAGGTACAAATAAAATTATTTATTACGACAACCGCGATAGTACAGAGGTTAGTGCGATTGCTACCTAGACTCATAGTCTCAGGTGGGGGTGGCGTACAGGTTACATGCTCTCCTCTCGGTCCAGGGATACTTGGTTCGCTCTCTCGTGGAGCTATCGGGATATTTTCCAGAGATCCCTGATCTCTGTATAGGTAAGATCGAGTTACTAGTCATATCGGAGACGGACGATAAAACGTCGGTCCCTTGCTCAAGTTAAGCACATAAAATAACCATTAGTAGTTCAAAATGAGACGAGCAGGCTGGAAATCCTCTGCACGTGCAAAATTCATTAGAAAATATTTTTTAAATAAAACAAATACCTACAAAATATTTTTACCATCTTCTAAATGACATCGAAGACCCTCGCCGGTGCGAAAGAGCCCGTGCACTGTTGCTGAGGTCCTCCTGTAAAAGAAATAAATCTGAGCACACATAGGTACTCACCAAAATGCAATGATGATGATCGAATAAATAAATAAATGTTTTCAGGTTGGATATCTCAAGTTTCAATCGGATTTTTTCGACTGCAACGGCGCTCGTGTCGACCCAGCCACAATTTGGTACCAGAGAAACACTGGGAAGTAAAGGCGAGCGACATGATGTTGACCACATTATGTACTGTATACTCTTGGTCAAAGAAATGTACTGGCTTAACACCTTATTCATCAATATACCACACGGTATGAAAATGAGATATTTACTTACTTGACTTGCACGTAAAGAGGGTGAGGGAGTATGAGATCTCCTTGACTACGAGGTACGACATTTTATTTTTGTATTTACACAAGGAACATTTAATTATTCGAGACACTGAAGTGGGGTAGTATCTAAGAAAGGTTGAGATACACTGACTCTAGTAGATCAAAACAAACAAACGTGGATCATTAATCTACTAAAGGGGACGCATCTAAATAACATCGAGAAAATTCCGAAGTTTAATGACGTCAATTCTGTAAACTATAACTGAAATCCTTTCGTTTTAAAATTAAACTTGACCAGTTTTCTTTCATTTCTTTTTTATTTCTTCTTATATAGACTTCTATTAAAATCCATTCAGTGTTAGTATTCTATTTTAGTTTGCCTCAAACATTTTATACTGCATGAATTCTCCTGGTTTTTTTTATTTCATTTTAATTACTCTATTATTTGGTTGAAATAACGTCGCATTGTTTTATGTGTATCGTCACGTTAAACTTAAGCGGCGTGGTGTACTTTTACCTGGCAATGTCGAATCTGTTCTATAAATAAGCTATTAAATAAAAAAAGAGAAATACACACATAACCTGTTCTATTCTTAAACATCTTTTTTAGAATTCTTTAGTTTTGGTCTTCAATGAAATAAAAAAAAACCCAACATTAAGCTGTACCCCTTTATGTTATTATGCTTTCTGGAACAAATAACATTAAATTTTTGTGATGTTCTTATATTTATGATACATTTTAATTTATATATATCTTGAAAGAAAAGCAGATCCTACCAAAGTACGCAATGAAATTAAATGAAAGGTGGATAAAACAAGTTCATACATTTAAATACGATGGAACTCTGATGGCAACATCAGATGGTAAATGAACATAAGAGACGAGTAGAATAGGTCAAATACAGCATTTCAGAAAAATGGAAATGCAACAAATTTTTACATATTGAAGTCAGAAAGAGAGTTCTTCAATGCTGCATAGGTGAAACACGTGAAAACAAAGTAATATATAGGGGACAGTGGGGCCGGACTCCACCAAAAATAATGTGTAACGTGTATTTATTATTTTATACATTAAAATATAACCTAACCGAAGCCATGATATTTCCGAAAATTTATGTCTGGTCCCACCAACAAAAATGATCACGATCCGCCACTGAGTGATCTTGAATAGTATAGTGAATAGTATTAAAATCTGATCTGCATTTAAAGCCTTGTTCTGAAGAAGGATTAGGTAGAGCCAGTACTGATATGTTAAAGAAAAGGATTTTCTTCTTCTGCGTTCTCACTAGATTGGAATTTCGGATTCTCTGACAAAGGAAGCCGTCTGCCTCAGATTGTCAGTCACTTCATACAGTTTGTCTTCTGCGTTCTCACTAGATTGGAATTTCGGATTCTCTAATAAAGGAAGCCGTCTGCCTCAGATTGTCAGTCACTTCATACAGTTTGTCTTCTGCGTTCTCACTAGATTGGAATTTCGGATTCTCTAATAAAGGAAGCCGTCTGCCTCAGATTGTCAGTCACACCATACAGTTTGTCTTGGACGCTGGTGTAAGTGGACCACCTCTTTCTTCCCAGGAATGCGAACTGGGGGAGGGGCAGTTCTGTAGGATACACACAAAAGAACACACAACGATTTTAACTGTTTCATCCATTTAATTGTCCAGGTGGGTGGAATGGATTTCTGGATAGAAGGGTGGTGGATTGCACTGACTATGTAACCTCATTGTGCTAATAATTGAATTTAGATAACTTTTCTTGTTATGCGCTGGCTTCTAAGAAGTAAGGGGGAAAGATAAAAATAAAACTGCCAGTATCTTAGAACAGTATATATATATATTAACATTCTTCCCATTCAACTCATTATTTTTCTTGTAAGCATTGTTATCATGCCCACATTTAATAATATCAACATGTTTGTTCTTTGATGGAGTGTCTCGGCTTAAAGAAAACTTGGATTCCATATAAAAGAAACAAACAGTATACAATTTTAACAACTTTACGTGTTTACCATATGTAGCTTCAGAAATGCTCTTTATCTGTGATTGTTAATTTTGAAATATATTTCGCATTTTAATTCCTTCACGAAACAAAAGAAACAAACAAAAGGAAATATTCCCTAGCTTTTTCCAGACCTAGGGTATGAAGTGTCTGTCACGTCATATTTCTAAGCCCTTGTGTACAGGAGGTAGAAGGTCCAATTCCCTTTCTCACCTGTGGAGCGCCGAGTGTGGGAATTGAACCCACAACCCTGTTGAATTCGAGTGGATAGGCGAACGTTTACACCAATCTGTTCCACTTCATATAATTATATTGATTGATAGAGAGAAATGAAATATGGTTGTCAATCAACTTTGGATATGTGGTCCACTTTTATAGTCACACCACGGGTTCGACGATAACACAATGTGTTAGTGACCGTGTGCCAAGTTCGAGACCAGCTTAAACCCAATTTTTATTTTTGATGTGCACACATCACGATGTTATACTACACGTCACGATGTTGTACTACACCTCACGATGTTGTACTATACGTCACGACGTTGTATTACACGAGGGGTTACTTTAATTTTTCTTATTACTTCATAGTAATTTATTATTTTTTAAATAAATAATTAAAACATATAAACTAAACTTGGTTTATCAGCAAAAACAATATCTTTTGAGAAATGTGGTAAAATATTATGACAACACGTTTTTTTCTGTTAAATTAAAAAAAGATAACCCTGATTTAGCTGGATCTCCGCCTTAAAATCATACACAAAAATAACTGTTTGCCTGTACAGCAACTATATAGACTTTATTCGTTTGTTAATTGTTGTTTCTACAGTAATTTGCTTTGAAATATAATAATTGTTAGCACAATCAACAACCAACTTCATTCATAGTTTGACTTGTGCGATGAGACAAAGTATTATTAGTTGCGTCTATATGGCCCATGAGATGCACAGACGCGCAATAATCTAAATATTAATGGAACACACCAAGATTAGATTATCATAATTATGGAGAACCATTAGAGACGTGCACGTTGCAGAGAGTTTTATTATGAATCAGTTTGAGTATTGTGTCTCTTACGAGAAATTTCGCCTCAATGACTGCTTTCCTATATCGCATCTTGCACACATCTTCTCCTTCCGGTCTTTTTATTTCCTGGTACAGAAAGTAAAAGAACTCCTTTTCATACCTCGTGGCATATTGGGTAATATGCTGTTAGGCCCATATTTTTCATTGACCATCGGCACACGATGTGGTCAACACCACGCCGGTCGTCTTTACTTTCTAGAGTTTTTACTTGTACCCAATTCAGGCTGGGTTGACCGGAGAGCCGTTACGGAAAAATATTTCACTCCTACTGGAGAATTGAACCCGGACTACGCGCATAAGAAGCTGATTCACTAATTGTCAGATATATATACCTCCTTAATTGTCTTCACCAATCCTTCAGGAAGTTTTACGTGACCAAAATACTTCACATTTCGTTGTCCTATCTTTTACTGAGTCAAAAACAACATCCAATTTGGCATACCACCTGCAGAAATCCCGCTACTAATCAATTATTCCCGCCGCCAAATTATACAGACAAAGCTAAAGGTCAGTCAAAAAGATAGATTACTTTAGAACCAGCGGCAATTACCACAAGTCTAAATGCAGACACAATCACGGCGACAGACAGACACCCTTTCTGTTTTCTCTCACCCTGATATGGACATTCTCATCATTCTGCCTTTTTTTAAACGTACGAAAGACAAGAATTATCTGAAATATGTCAAAGACAAATATCTGCTTGTAAAAACATGCTCTGCAAAACTAACTTTACCAGTAGTGTCATAGATTCATTACAAGATAGCCTAAGGTAAACTTAAAGTCACACTTTCAGTGTTTGTTAGAGAACAGCTGTTTTGCAAGTTGGAAATATATACTGTACATGTCATACTGCAGCAGAAAAAAACTACAATTAAGAGAAACACACACAAAAACATGTAAAATGATCTTTTTTTTTCCTCGTTTTTTTCTTCGTCAAAAGTACAATCATTCTTCCTGATAGTATTTTTTCTTTCTGGTAGAGTTTCTTCTTCCTTTTATTTTGTTATGTTTTTCTGTTTTTTTCCCCTGGTTGTTGTTTATCCTCTAGAAGCCTTTACTTTAACTCTTTCCACGCTTTAAGCTGCACACTGCGCCACGGCGGAAGTCCGTTGCACGCTTTAAGCCGCACACTGCGCCATAGAGTTGCTTCCCTTATAAGAAGTCTTTCTAGTTTTACTTCTACTATTTTACTTCGACTACTTTTCAACCTTGTTATTCTATTGGGTTGTCCAGTTTTCTTCAATTTAGTATATAATAATATATATATGTTTATTTATTGACGAGTAGTTGGGATCGTAATTTTAAAAAAATTTTTTACTTCCCTTGAATTAACTGCTTAAAAATTTAGGAAATAAATGGGCGTGGAAAGAGTTAATCTTGTGTTACCCTTTAATATTGTGTTAAAACTTTCGAACTTCAAGTAGTAAGCTAACTTACCAAATCCATGCCCATCTTACCAGTTACAAAATGTGAGGTAAAAGTTTGACAATCTGTGGGTATTCTCTACTTACAATAAACAGTGCGTACAACAAGGATTCTCAACCTGATATTTTCCTGAGTCACATTTTTGAAACCATAGATACCATCAGCACACTACACACACTTCTTATTATCTGTCCATGATCTACAGATCTGCAAACTAGTGCTATGAGAGAAGTTCAATAACAGTAAAATAGTTTTTTTACATTTCTGTTTGATTTTATCATTGTCAGGTATTATAGATATAAGAGAAGACTACAGGAAAGCCATGTAGCAATGACCAAATATGTAAAAACAAAGTACTGTAGTTTTACAAAACAATGATGATTGATACAGCGACGTTTTGACTAAAAGACCTTTATCAAGCAAAGGATACAAAAAAGCGAAGAAATTCTTCGAAGGATTTCTTACACGGCAGACATAGCAAATACAGTCAGACAATGAATCCCTAGCGGCACTAAAAATGTTTTGGTTTTTAACGTGTTTCGTCATTGTCAGGCATCAGTTCTGTACATTTCTATTCAAGTGAGCACATCACAACATCCCTGGACAGAGTGCAGAATCAGGGTCTCAGGTTTATATGTGGGGAATGAGAACGACCCCAACTGCTGCTTGTGAAATCGACACTAACATCGAACCACTAGGTATTAGGAGACGAAGGGCACTAATAGAAGCAGTCGAGCGATATAAAAGAATAGAAAACCATCCCGACAGACAAACTATTGACAGGTGGAAATCCAATCAAAGAATCCAACAAAAATCATTGCTGGAAGTTGGGAAAAATCTCGAAGAACATTACCATCTCCCAACTGACATAGAACCGATCACAAGATGCCCTGGCCCACCACCATGGCTAAACAAAAAACAACCAGTAATTCAGAAATACCTTATTGACAAAACTATAAACAAAGAAACACTTGCACCGATCTTAAAAACCTGTGCACTGGAGACAATAGACAGTTATTAAACTTCCTCTATCCATGCCTACACTGATGGTTCAGCTTTTAAAGCCACTACTTACACTGGCTTCGGCATATACCTGAAATATCCAGATGGAACTACCTATAGTTACTGTTCTCCTTGTGGTAATATATGTTCCAACTATGAGGCAGAGATTATAGCCATAAAGACCGCTGTAGAACTAGTCCACCAGCAGTTTGAGCTTGGAGAAAGTATTGTCCAATCATGATAGTATTCACTGACTCACAGTCCACACCACAAGCTTTAGAAGAACAGGAGAATCAGTCAAGCGAGATCCAGTCATTGGCTTCAGTCATCCACAATCTGATTTCCTCCTTTGATATTGTCATTCTACAGTGGATCCCTGGGCACACAAATTATCCCAGGAAATGACAAGGCAGACCATGTGGTCAAACAGGGATCATCAAAACCACAAATAGACAAAGCTGTTAGCATAGAAAGTGTAAAACAGATTCTGAAAAACATCTCCAGAGAAGATTGGCTGAACCGATGGGCTTTGGGGACGACTGGTTGGGACATGTATGCAGAGATGAATAGACCAAACCCCAAGGACAATATAAATCTGCTACAACGAAAAGATCAAAGCACTATCTTCCAGTTAAGAGCAGGACATGTTGGATTGAATTACCATCTACACAGAATAAACCCCACACACCTACCACACTGTAGAAAGTGCAGTCACTCATGTGAGACAGTACAGCATATCTTGCTTGAATGTCCTGGACTACATAAAGCTAGACAAGAATTCCTCCCACCACACTCATCTGTTCATAACACACTTTACACTAGTCTTCCACAATTACAGAACATTTGCAGAATCTACAAATTGGCATTGGCTGCTCAAGAGTGAAAACTCGCAGTCCTGGTTAGAAGAAGAAGTACATTTCTGTTTGATTTTATCATTGCCAGGTATCGGTTGGCCACATTGTGCCAGGAGGTGCAGCAGATTTAGATGGAAGAATACGACAGAATGATGAGATTACACATGTTGATGGTTGCAGTGTCCTTAGTGCATCTCATCATAGAGTAGTCGAGCTTATGACCAATGCTGCCCTGAATGGAAGAGTAACACTGACAATCAAAAGAGTCTTGGAACCAGGTGGGGGCTGTGTGAAAGAATAGATATTTTATACTTGTTGAGTGAAATCTATTTTAAATTTGAGAAACAAACCAAGGTTAGGATAGTATTTAAATACATGAGATATTTGTTAACTTCAATTGGTTATTGGTTACTAAACTGACATCATTTCACTCCAGGCAGACCCATAGGTGCTCAGTCTCCCCAACAGATATCAAAGAGTATGCATACTAATGGTTCCAGTAGAGTAGCTTGCTGGTTAAACACACTTCTCAATCTGTCCCTCATGCATCCAGTTCTACCCGTACAGCGGGTAACTCCAAACTGCTTAAATTGCTGGATCGATTCAACATCTATTTTAGTATCTTCATCTAACAGGTAGTCTTGAAGAGACCTAAGAACATCCCCCTTATCCATCTATTGTGTTTCAAAGGTCATGGGTTGGAATCAGGGCCACATGTTTTGTTCCCAAGTGCATTATTTCAGAGGCCCTTCGGGTTGTTTGCAGAGTTCGTGCTTTGTACAATACTATCGGCAGGGGGCCTACAATTGCTGTGCCGAGGGATCGAGCCATATGGGGTAAAACTAGGTAGAATCCTTCGACTTTAGATCCTTTAGAGCTAGGTCAATCTTTTGTCTTTAGACCCGTTTTAATCAGTATGTATAACTGTGTTTTTTGTTATACTTAAAATATGTCTTGTATTTACCTACTCCAGCAGACTCCAAACCAAATGAAGATATCGTCCCACAGTATCCATATGATGTAGTTGTTTCACGAAGAGAAAATGAAGGATTTGGTTTTGTGATAATATCCTCGGTTAACAAGATGGGTGCTAGTGTGGATGAGTTTATCGGTAAGTTTACTAGTTGTTTCTGTTCGAGTCTTATCTGTTTCATAAATTTAGTTATAAAGTCTTTGATGAAATGAGATATTGTTTTGATAAGATTTCCCCTTCATACTGCTGTTATTTCATCTTTGTGATGTTATACCTTTCATCTTCGTGCTGTTATACCTTTCATCTTCATGTTGTTGTATCTTCATGTTGTTATACTTGTCATCTTTATGATGTTATACAGGGTGTTCAACTTAAAAGCAATCTATGAATGGAGCTAATCTGGCATATATGTATGGAAATGAGAAGGTTCAGTTATGATGTAGTATAGGTCAAGGTTGTGTGATGGTGTGTAATTGTAGTGCGGAAGGGGCGATGAACAAATGTGACGTAGGACGAGCTAGTCAGAACCGGTTTAAATAGTAAATAAACACAGCGCAATAGGCTATCTGGCAACTTTCGATTTGTCAATGGGGTTGCAATTATCTTGAACACCCTGTATCTTCATGTTGTTATACCTTCATCTTTGTGATGTTATATCTTTATGTTGTTATACCTTTTATCTTCGTGTTACGCCCGTCTGCCCAGCGTGTTCGTGGCGCGTTGGACTACGGAGACTATCCTCTGTGTGTGCGGGTTCAATTCCGCAGGATGACAGAAAAAGTCACAGATTCCCCAAATTTACGGTGTTCGTGGCACCGAACCGAAGGGTTACGATGTCCATGGCACCGAGCGAAGAGCTGAAAAGCTCAAGTGCTTCTGGATCGGAAAAAAATTAAAAAATCTTCATGTTTTTATACTTTTCATCTTTATGATGTTATACCTTCATGTTGTTATACCTCAATCTTCATGTTGTTATACTTTTCATCTTTATGATGTTATATCTTCATGTTGTTGTTATACTTTTTATCTTCATGTTATTATAACTCCACCTTCATAGTGTTATCCTCCATCTTCATCTTGTTATACCTTTCATCTTCATATTGTTGGGCGATATAGATGAAGACATGTATATTACTGTATTAAATTAGCAAGGAAAAGTAAATGATTAAATTTGAAAAGATGACAACACTCGATATTTCAACCATGGGTCTTTATCAAGAAAACATACACATACGAAATACTAAATGAACTAAAACATAAATCTAAAGTGAGTGTGAAATGAAACGATCTGATCTAATCCTAGATAGTATCCTTGTAGAAATAGAATTGTGAATATCGGTCCAACTGAAACCCTAGTGTGGTCAAATGTTTAAAACCAAACTATACCAATAAAGGCCTGGTGACCTGAAGCCTAACATTGAGTCACTATACACTAGCAACCTGTAATATTACGTAAGGGGACAGGAGTGTCCAGCGGCCAACTGTATGTAGGGGGAAGGGGAAAAGGGATTTGGAGAAGACGGGAGCGATAACTACGCTCTATCCTAGTATAAAGGCACTGGCGTGGAGAACAAACCAAAAACCCGAGTAGATTTGTGCTCTGCTTGGCTAATATGGATCCAAACATTCCGGAAAGTGGATAAGTCAGAATCCAATGTCATATGGTTAGTAGCTGACAGCCATTAGTGTCTTTATCTTTTAATTAATTTGTTATGGTCATTGATGTATATATCTTATATATACTGAGAGCAGAGCATATGTAAACAATTCAGTTTTGAATGATTAATTACAAAACCAGGTATTCATATTGAGAAGGCCGACCAGACTCATTGCAAGACTGGCACTATTTTGGAACCCACAGAGAAAGAAGAGAAGGGGAAGGGAGTTGGAGATAGATTTTAAAAGGATAGGCAAGATGTGAAAAGAATTGGAGAGGATGGCAAGAGAGAGAAAAAGCTGGACGAAGTTTGTTGAAGACCTGTACTCCGTTGGGAGTTCAAAGGTGAACAAGACAGTATTCATAATAGATTGATATAACCCACACAGTGTTACTCCGGACATGTCCATAGGTGCTCCGATCTCCGCCTCAGCGGATTAATGTAATACACACATTGTTGCACACATGCCAGTGTGTTGCCAGTACCTGCAAGGAGAGCAAAGAATAGAAATGCTGTGACCTACAAAGTATGTCGTAAGAAGTGGCTAAGGTAGGGGCATAGGGAAGCTACCCTAGTAAATAAAAAGCCTCACAGAAATTGGAGATGCTGGTCTACTTGTAGGCGCATAACTGGCACAACATAAAATCGCATTTAGGCTCAGATCACATACAAATCCCAAACTGTGGTTGATATGGAGCGTTCGAAATAGAAGTAGTTACACACAATTTCATAAGAGATTAATAGTGAAATTTGTTAAAACGAAGTTAGGTAGTTTTAATAAAGTACTAGAGCTTATTAAGAAACAACAAACCAAATGGTTCGACCATATAACACCTTACACCCCAACGAGCAGATATACAATGGTTTCAAGGCTAAAGGTCGCCCACCTAAACGATGGACCACAGAAATATCAGAGGCGATAGGAAACACCATATATGAGGCGCACTCGAGGGGACTTGTCAGAACACTTGGCATACCCAAGAGTGCTGAAATGCACAACATGATAAAGAACAGAAAAAATAAGAGTAAAATGATATTACTACATTTTTATTTGTTTCACATTTGGTGCTTGGTTTTAGTACAGTCTAATTAATGTATAATTTACCAAAACAAAAAGAAAATTGTGGACTTAGCCATCAACCTCAATTAACGAGTCATCCATTTTCTAGTCACTACTTATACCTTCAGCAGTTTGCCACTGTTTTCTAAACAGAGAGATCTATTTTTACCGTTCATAAAGATCCACGAGAACAAATTTGCTACAAAATGGCATGACGCAGAGTTTGAACCACGTACGCTTGGGTTGTGATCGATCGAGTTCACCACTGCTTAAGCTACAGACGCCCATAATTGAGAATAGATTAATACAAAACACAGTGTCAACTAGATGCTAATGATCAAAGAAAACTAGTCCCGATAGAGATGAAGTATCTTCGCAGAATGCTCAGAGTATAAAGAAGAGACTAGTCACAACAGAGATGAAGTGTCTTTGCAGAATGCTGGGAGTATAAAGAAGAGACTAGTCACAACAGAGATGAAGTGTCTTTGCAGAATGCTGGGAGTATAAAGAAGAGACTAGTCACAACAGAGATGAAGTGTCTACACAGAATGCTGGGAGTATAAAGAAGAGACTAGTCACAACAGAGATGAAGTGTCTACACAGAATGCTCGGAATATAAAGAAGAGACTAGTCACACAACAGAGATGAAGTGTCTACACAGAATGCTGGGAGTATAAAGAAGAGACTAGTCACACAACAGAGATGAAGTGTCTACACAGAATGCTCGGAATATAAAGAAGAGATCGGTTTAGAAATGAAGACATCAGGAAAAAGTGGATACAGCATCAGTACTGAACTTCATTAAGAAACAACAAATTAAATGTTTCGGCCACATAAGCAGATAATCAGCAGACAGCGCACCTCAAAGAGCAATGCTGCACCGATACAGTGGATACAAAACAAAAGGCCGTCCATGCAAAAGATAGCCCACAGAAATAACAGAGACACTTTTTATGAAGTGCACCAAAAAAAGCCAGTTCTAGAAAGTCTCTTCTTATCCTGACTCTGTGAGGCAAAACAGGATTCCAGAACAGAAAGAAGTGTCATACAAAAGTTAGTGAAATATTAATGAAGTAGGCGGTGTCACCTGGAAGCTCACCACAGGTGAAATGAAGTGTTTGAGGAAGGTGGTAGGGGGGGTCACCAGGAAAGATAGACTGCAAAACGTGGACATCAGAAGCAGAGTGGACACATATATGCACAAAATACATTGAAAGACAACAAATGCAGTGGTTATGACATTTAATGAGAATGGAATACAGCCAACTACCAATAACAGCATACAATAAAAAGAGATCAGGTACTAGACAATATCAAGACCACACTAAATAAACACAGATATAACACAATGTCCCTCATCTGGCCCTGAAATGCAAATTAAGCTTCTATCCCTATGCTTAACTGCAAGCGGGGACAACCAATTCCATTATCCAACTGGGGGAAAGACAATAGACATCACTAAGATTAGTTTATGAGAACAAATAATAATAATCCCTGTAATCTGTAGTAAAATAACAATTATTGGCCTGACTTTTTCAAGATAAGACTACTCCAGTTTCAGATGGTAACTGCAGTAAGTCAACTTCATCAGTTGTCTATCCTTGGATTGGTGAGACACCTTTCTGCTGTGGTGTCGTTGTCATTTTATTGTCAACTAACCGTAATAATCTGATTGATTTTTGTGTGATTTTTAATCATGTATTAATTGTTCATTTTCCCAACCACATTCCAGAGATATAAAATGATGTCATTATCAAAAGTTTAAACATTAACCCAGTTGGTTTTGTAGATATGGCTCTTGCAATATGACAGTTACAAAAATATTTGTTGAAATATTCAACTTAGAGCAGGAATATCTCTGTTTATATACCGTTTAGAAAAAAAGTGGAGGTTCACGCTATAATTATGGGTAATATGCACATCATATGCTGGTTTGGCATTCTTGGCACTTCTTGTATACGTGAAATCTACTCCTCGAATGTTAATGGTTATTTATTATTTTATTTACAATTCATAAACTCAACTTTGTTTATCATCAAAAGCAATATCTTTTTTGCCACTTGTGGCCACATTTTATGGCAATATATTTGTTAGTTTTTTTTTCTGTTAATTAAATTTTTTTAAAAGGTCCTGTTTTGGCTGGGTCTCCCGCTTTAATAGACATAAAAGATCCTGTTTTGGCTGGGTCTCCCACCTTAATAGACATAAAAGATATTTTTAAAATATAGATATTACTTGGATTTGAAATAACTAACAAAGTTGAAGTTGAATAGTTTTTCTTTCTTCTATTCTCTGTCTTTACTTTGAGTTATAATATGAATCTCCTTCTTTCAGCTTGAAAATTGTGTTTGTTATTTAGTGCTGCAGTTTATAGTAAGACAACAATAACTGACATTCTGCCTGATATATCCATTTTCAGTATTGAAATTTTGCAGTTAGTTGTGCGTTATTTTCCTCTTGCTTTGTATTTATTATATTTTTCAATGTTGTTCTCTGTGGGAGATGACAATATGGCTTTCTTGTCAGGTGTCCAAACCATTTAATCTATTGTTCTTTTATGGATTGAATGACTTATTTCATTCCTAGTCTTCTTCTAATTTTTTGACACTTCTAATGTCTGTGTTTGAATGTATGAAAACAGTATATTTCTCTTAATTTTTTCTTCTTCTTTTGTTCACACATTGCTATCACATTGTTGCCCAGTGTCGTGGTTTTCTGTTTTCTCTTGCGCTGTTCTGGTGGCTTGGGTGATTGTTAATTTTGCTATGCCATCTAACCATTTTTTTAGTGGTCTTCCTCTCGTCTTCTTTCCTGATGTTCTGTTGTAGAAGACACTGTATACTGTGGAGTTTGGATGCATTCTTAATAAATTGCTAAAACCCTTGATCCTTTGTTTCTTAATGTAATTCAAGCAAGGTTCTATGCTAACTTTCTTTCTTATACTGATGTTGGTGACTGTCTTTTCTGGTGTTGGTAATAACTTTTTTGTCTGAATGTATGAAAACAGTATCTTTAAATAGAACTACTACATAACCCATCATTATGCATAATTTGTGCCATTAACTGAATGAGCATCTACAAGAAATACCAGTTATCAGTTATATGAGGAATATCATCATAGCACTCTGGACATGTCCATAGGTGCTCTGATCTCCGCCTCAGCAAATCCAGCAGCGGCCAAACACGCCAGATCGAAGTTGATTAATCAATCTCTTTGCAAGAAATCCCAGATTTCTTGGAAGTCCGTTCTGTTAAGCATTTTGTTCTAGGAATAATTTCATTTCCTGGTTTTTCCATAGTCATTTCCATTAGATCTGGCAATGCATGCCCTGCTATGTTTTGACTTTGATGTTGTATAGATAAACTGACAGCTGATCTTAATTAGGTTTTTGTTTTGTTTCTTTTCAGAATGCACTTTTTAAACGTGTGTTTTTGTCTCTTCAGTTATGCATGATATGTATGTTGTTTTGTTTTTATCTGGCTTCTCCATTGCTATTATTATTAAAGTTAATGATGCTTCTAATTCTCCTGTGGGACACAGTTGTGACTGTAACGTTAACCATACTGTTACTTGTTACAAATCTGGAGTGCAGGGTAACGAACATGCTGACTTTCATGTAAACAATGCCCTGACTCAAGCGGGTAGAATAGAGTCAATGTCATCAATGCAATACTCATATCATATATGTGATGTGGACGAGTCTAAGGCACTGGAACGAGTGCAAGAATTAAGAGTGAAGGTTGGACATGCCATACAGTGTCGTCATCTTGGTAGAGAGACAAGATATATTACTAATCAACTTCTCTTGAGTAGGTGAACTTTGGGATGGCTGCTGCAGCGGAGGACATCACTTGCATGGGAATGTGCCACGACGTTGATCGTATAACATAACATAAATTGTTAGCACTAGTCAGTGTAACTTGTTCATTGTAAATATTTGCTAGGGACCAGAGATAGCAATGTTGATAACATCCTGCACTAATGATCATGTGCCAGTAGTTTAAAATTATAAAGATAATATGAACTTTAGCTTATCAATAAAATATAAAGTTCAAATCATCACGAGAATGAACTTGAATTTATCGGCCGATACTTTGTTCACACTAACATTGTGGCTGTAGTGGTCAGTGAGACTGTTTATCTTAAATTATTCTAAAATATATATTTTACCAGAAGGGATTGCATCTTACTCAGAAAGTTAGCTCTTCTGGTTAACCCTTTCACTCCGTAATTTCTTTTTATCTCTGAACGCATTTATATTACAATTTATACTAAATTAGCCGGTATATTAGCTCAGAGGAGTGAATAGGTTAAATGTGAATATTTGTTTGTTTTAAAACTATTTACAAGTTACGGTACTTTGATACAATTTCACCGGATACTGAAGATTCTACTTGACCTAGGTCACGGAACGTTACTAGGTCAGGATAGGTGACCGGTGTTCAAATGTCATCCCTTGCATGTAGTAATAATAAGATTTGTGTTTCAATAAGAAGTGTAACCCTAAAAAGGACTGTAAGTAGACAGGGCAACGGGACTGTTGGTGGTTTAAGGTAACTGTGGAGGCTAGAAGCTTACAATGTCTGCCATAATTGCTTCAAATGGGTCCAAACCTTTTGAAATTGTTTGATGGTGCCACATAAACTCACTCATGTACGAATGCAAGAGATGTCGAGGTGTTCCATTTTGTTTCTTGTTTCGTTCCTTCACCGTATCCCGGCCAATTTGATATTTTCTCCTGCTGAAGGGGCTCTCATCTATTTCAGCAATCTGATCTGGGCCTCCAATGCAAACAGGTGTCTGTATTAGTGTGTTTACGCACACCTCTCTCAGAATATTGTTCCACTTAACTGCTGTTCTGCTGCACATATGCAACTGTTCGTTGCCTTGTCTGACGGTGATGTCCTAGGCACAGCAACATTTCCTTGCTGAATGTAAAATTTCATGATCTTATAGATAAACAAGAAGTAGTAATGTTGACCTAGTAATGTTCCGTGACCTAGGTCAAGTCGAATACTCAAGTATCCGGTAAAATTGTATCAAAGTACCCAAGTTACTCTACCACAACAGATGAATTTGATGTTATTTTTGGTAGTTTTCATGTCTGGATTATTTTAAAGAAACCTGCTTCATTTTTAGTCTACTATATTTAAAAAATGTTTATTTCAGGTCATATTCAGGATAACAGTCCAGCTGCTCGATGTGGGAGACTTCATATCGGAGACAGAATTTTGGCAGTTAACGGAGTCGATACATCTAACATGCATCATAAGGATGTTGTCAGCCTAATCAAAGATTCTGGTTTCTCAGTGGCACTGACTATTGGACCACCTCCAGGTTAGATCATATGTCCAGTTTGTTGTGTTATCAGTAAGATGTTAGTTTGAGATGCACTCTTTCTTATTTAGTTCTTGCTTAACATATTTCAAGGTACTTATTTCTAGGTGCTTTCTACTTATTACAGAGAAGAGAACAAATAGATCTATAGAGAAAGAACTCAAAATCAAAGAAAACTGGCTGATGCTACATATAAAGAAAGAAAATTTAGATATTTTGGACATATAAAAAGACATGAAGGGCTGGAGAAGACCATCATGGAAGGAGGCATACCGGCAAAGATAAGAAAAGGAAGACCACAGAGAAAATGGATTCAGGATGTAACAGTTGATTTGAACATGACAGCTGCAGAGGCAGTACATCTGGCCTATGAGAGAGGGAAATTTGATGATGACTTATATTACATCGAGTGACTAGCATCACGAGCAAATATCATACCAGGAGGTCAGCCAATGGTTAGAACTGACATTCTGAACGCCCTCATAGAGTGTGGCCGCAAAGAGAATTTTTATTTAAATCTTCTTCGAACACTCCACATCGACCACTTGTCAACCACCCTGTGTGATTTGTATGTGATCTGAACCTAAGAGCGATTGTACATTGTGCTAGTTATGCGCCTACAAGTAGGCCAGCACATCCAATTTCTCCGCTGCTTTTTATTTACTAGGGTAGCATCCCTAGTGCCTACATTAGTCGCCTCTTGTGACATGCATTGTAGGTTGCAGTGGTACTATTCTTTGCTTCCTTGCGGGCCCCGGCACCACACAGGCGTTTAATTTCAATAAATACACAACTGCTAGATTGCAAGAGTTTGGATTGAAGATTGGAGGGACCAGAAAAGAACAGCACAACAGGTATTTTAGTAGGCTCATCAATCAACATTCAACTGGTACAGTTAGTCAGGGGATGCTGTTGGAGATATTGCCAAGGAGGTTGAAGCACCTATGGACATGTCCAGATGGCATTGAAGATATTCCACACTGAAACTGATTGATACATTCTACAGAGTAGAGAACAAACCTTCTGAAGTAAAGAGGCCATCACAAGAGTGCAGATAACTGATCGCATGATTAAACTTGTTCTTTCAATGATCCGTTTGTGCTCTTCTTTTCTGGCCACTACAATCTTCAATCAAAACAATTGCAATCTAGCAGTATTTTCTTCCATAACAAGTTTTTATCTGAATTTTATCTGAATTTCATGCAAGAAATTAATTATCTGATCGCCAGTTATTTTTTGTTTTTGTCTGTTAATAAATGTAAACTTCTTTATTATTTCTGCAGATGATAACACAAGTACATACCAGAAGGTAAGTTTTACACATATTTTACTCATAATTAGTTTTACTATTACAATGCTTGTCTACAATGGGTTTTTTTAATTAATTGATTGATAGGCCCATCATCATTGCACTTCAATGAGTAACCATGTGTGCTCTGATTTCTTTCTTACAAAGGAAGATCTCAGCCGCAGTATATTAACTCGGTAACACAGACAAGGTTTCCTGATGTAATTTTGAAGATGGTGAAAATATGTAGAAATGTTTTTATAAAAAGAAATATTTTTAATGAATTTTCCAGGGCAGCAGTTTTTGAGCCTGCTCTTCTCGATTTTGAACTGCCAAGGGTTCTTTTATGTGTTCAACTTGAACGTAGGACCTACATTTTATCTTCCATCTCTGATAGGACTAGGCACTCAATCTCAAAGCACTAAATTCATGGATATCTGGAAAATGATCAAGATAGCTCCACAAGGGAGCAAACCAAGTACCTTAGGAAAGAGAGGCGAGCACCTAACATCTGTGCCACAGAGACCTCCAATATGAATGGGTTTTATTGTTATTGGGGGCCCATTCATTTCTTTTTTGTTTTATATACATACATAAGAAAATATATCTGCAACCTGATTGGGAACATATTGTTGCACAACCCCCCCAAAAAAAAAAACTACAGGGTGTTCAAGATAATTGCAGCCCGTGAATGGAGCTAATCTGGCATATATGTATGGAAATGAGAAGGTTCAGTTATGACGTAGTATAGGTCAAGGTTGTGTGACGGTGTGTAATTGTAGTGTGGGAAGGGGCGATGAACAAATGTAACGTAGGTCGAGCTAGTCAGAACCGGTTTAAATAGTAAATATGCACAACTCAATTTGTACCTGGCAACTTTCGAATTGTCAATGGGGCTGCAATTATCTTGAACACCCTGTAGTAGTGAAATAATTGATTCTGAATTAAGTTACAAATATTTCACATTTATCTACATCTTCTTGGCTTTGTTTCAAGAATATCCACATTTAAACCATTGTGTGGTTTTATTTTACATTTATGAAATATACAGGAGAATATTTTTTTAATTTATATGTGCTCAATCTCTTTCAGCGGATATAGAAATGAAATGCTTGCTGATGGTTTCCATCACTCACTAGTTATACACCAGTCTTAACCACTGTTATATTGACCACTATAATCTTATACCATGATTTGTGTGGCTAAGTTGTTAGACCCTTGCCTCGCGTTCCAAAGGTCGTGGACTAAAATCCGGACCAAGCAGTTCTGTTCACTAATGCATTTTTCTAGAGACCCCTTGGATTGTTGCAGGAGCTACGGAGTTTGTTCTTTGTGCGATACTCTCGGCAGGTGGCATGCCATTTCTACGGAGAGGGACTGAGTCTTATGGTCTAAAACACGGTGCAATGAAGTCAATCCTTTGGCATAAGACTCTTTAGACCATAATTGGTTCCCTATCATGCCACACTTGGTTCTTGTTCACAATTATCACATTGTTCATTTCTATCCTTCTTTGTCTGCCGAGTCCCATTCTGATTAATAATAATAGCTGTTCATCGTAAGCGATGACGATAACAACCTCAGACTGGTGCTGCTGCACCTCTCTGGTGTGTGCAGAGGTGGCTGTAGAGTCCAATCCTCGAACACAATCCTCTACCCCAGGCGGGGCATGCATGACCTAGGTTAGACTTGTGAGTGTTTGTTTTGTCTTTTCGCACAGCTCGCTTTCTCTGCGCCTCAACGGCATGTCGATTCTCAGCTATGTGAGTTCCTGTAGTTACAGCGCCACATTTGGTTATCTTGCAAATGGGATTCCCAGCACATGATGTCTATCTATCTACTATATATCTATTCTCTAATCCTGTTTTGCCTTTCAGCGTCGGGTCGATAAAGGAGTCACCTGGAGCAATCCTCTCTACACACATTGCCTTTCTTTCTCTTCTCCAAACCTGATTTCCTCACAGCTTCAGGACAAGAAGAGATTTCTAGCACAGGCTTTGTGTGTGCTTCATAAATAGTGTCTTTCATCGCCTCTGTTATCTCTGAGATCTACCTTTTGCGTGTCCTGCCTTTTGCTTTGTATCCATTGTATCGGAGCAACATTGCTCTCTGTGGTGCACTTTCTGTTGATAATCTGCTTATGTGGCCAAACTATTTAATTTGTTGTCTATATCGAAGCATTTTAGTGACAATTTAATAGTGATTTTGAAGCAGTTTTTATGTCCACCTACTGTTAAGTCTGCTCTTCAAGCTCGTAATGTGTTTATCAGGGAACATTTGAATAACAGCATATCACACACAATACTAACGTATGATTTATTGCGAGGAACTTGATAATACAATTGTTTGATATTCTAATTTTTCTCGCACAAGTTTATTTGTTCTTCTGACATTAAATTACATTTTGTCTTGGTTATAAACAAAATGTGGTTGTTATTAAATAGCACTGTATTTTTGGTTCTTCAGAATTCACAAGTTCCTGCAGTTGGTGCCACAACATACCCGGCTGATAAACCTGATATGAACATCCAGTCATGGGAAAGGTAAGTTTGACTTCTGCTTTTCTCGAATCCTGTTTTGCCTTACAGTGTCAGGATAAGAAGAGATTTCTAGAACTGGTTTTGTGTGCGCTTCATGAATAATGTTTTTTGTCGCCTCTATTATCTCTGAGGTCCACCTTTTGCTTTGTATCCACTGTATCAGAGTAACGTTGTTCTTTGAAGTGCAATGTCTGTTGATAATCTGCTTATGTGGCCGAACCATTCAATTTATTGTTTCTTGGTAAGTTCAGTACTGATATTGTACCCAATTTTTTCCGGATGTCTTCAATTCTAAACCGGTCTCTTTTTAATACTCCCATCATTCTACGTAGACATTTCATTTCTGCTCTTTTAGTGTTCATGGTGACATGTTTGTATTACAAAGTAGGTTTGACTATCTGTTGCATTCTCTCACATACTATTTTTCCCCCTCTAAATCGCTTGTCTTCTACAGCCGGGGAGTAGAGGTCACTCATTGATAGTTACAGCCCTCTACTATCAATTTCAAATGTGAATATTAACTAAGGTGTAAAAGAAGAATGAGAGCTGCAGTAGTCTAGTTGTTAGTTGTTAGATATTGTCCAGGTTCAATTTCACAGTGGGTGTGAAATATTTCGACATTAACAGCTTTCAAGTCGACCCAGCCTCAATTGAGTACAGCCTCAATTGAGTACCAGATTTTTTTTTTTTTCCGATCCAGAAGCACTTGAGCTTTTCAGCTCTTCGGCCGGTGCCATGGACATCGTAACCCTTCGTTCGGTGCCACGAACACCGTGAATCTGGGGAATCTGTGGCTTTTCTGCCTGCCCACGGAATTGAACCCGTACACACAGAGGGCTAGTCACCCACAGTCCAACGCGCTACGAACACGCTGGGCACGCGGGCGAGTACCAGATAAAGCACTGGGAAGTAAAGACGGCAGACATGATGTTGATCACATCACTCATCTTGTGCCGATGATCAATGAAATATACGGAACTAACACTGTATTAGAAAATATACAACTAAGTATGAATTCCCCCAAAAATTCCCAAAAGGGTTCCTTTACTTTTCTAAAGCAAGGATGAGTGTGCGATATTACACCTGAGAACTGTTATCAAATTAGACAGATCAAGAAGTATAGAAATCAGAAAAATTATAACCACCTGCGGTGTTGTCGATAGCAAAGATAATAATGCACTGCTCTAGTGACCGAATGCTATGGAAATTCTGAAGTTCAAGGCCAGCTTGGACTAAACAAAAACAGAAATAAAGAGACAAAGAAAGCTCATCATCATCATCATAGGAAAGTAGGCAGTCATAAGATTTTATGCATGTCATGAGAAAATGAGGCATAGAACATATGGTGTCAACCAGCCAAATCTATTGGGCAACGAGACAGCAGACAACAAAGAGAAAATTCTGGACATTCAAACTTCATGGCATAGTTAAAAGTCAACATCAGAACTGATGTGATCAGTACTCAAGATAGACGCTTGTCGAGATCCATAATCGCAGATGCTAGCAGACATGACACATGATGATGATGATAAGTGGGATTAAATATTTCGGGTTTAGTTTTGTTATAACATTCTTAAATGAGGCTGTCATTTATAATTTCAGAAGTCATCCAGGAATACCCAGAGATACAAGCCGACCCAGAGTTGCTAGTAATAAGGTATGAAGAAATTGTTTTATGTGGCTTGAATCTGTACACTTTGTTTCTCTACTATTCTTTCTATTCTTCCCATCCATCTTTTCTTTGATCAAAGATGGACGAAGCAATCAGTAACTATAATGAAGCCACTCTAACTAGTAAAGTCAAATCAGAGATGTTGTGAATGAAGACAGCAGTGGTTTTGCAGTGACTGCAAGCAGTCACACTATGGAAATCATGTCAGTAACTAAAGCGATGGTCTGGCTGGAGTCACAGGCTTTTGTCCATGCATGTTTTCTCAGTGACTCAATGAGTATGCTCAGGAAGGGAGACAGTGGTGGTTTTGCTCTGACTACAAGCAGTCACACTATGGAAATCATGAGTAACTAAAGTGATGTTCTGGCTGGAGTCACAGACTTTTAATCCATGCATGTTTTCTCAGTGACTCAATGAGTATACTCTGTAGTTGTTCTCCATGTTTCTGACCCATACAGCAGAACTGCTTTAACATTAGAGTTTAATATACTAATTTTTTGTTCTAGATTTGATTTCTTTATACTCATATATATTGTACTTATATTTTTATAATCTCATGCAGAACTCGGATGAATGCAATGAAATTTATCAAGTTGAACTTAATCGTGGCTCTCGTGGATTTGGATTCTCTATCAGAGGAGGTAGAGAGTTCAACTCAATGCCTTTATATGTCTTGAGGATAGCAGAGGGTGGAGCTGCTGATCTTGATGGAAGACTAAGAGTCGGGATCAAATTCTGAAATCAACAGTTTCAACACAGAAAGCATGACACATACAGACGCAATAGAAATCATACAAAATGGTGGACTGATTGTGAAGTTGTTAATGAGACGAACAAATAAACCACCTCCAATTTTTGGTAAGTTTAATTTTCTGAATTGTGTACATTTGTAAATATTATATGGGAAAGTTTTGTTTTGCTAAATTATATACAAATATTAATAAACAGCTTTCCACTGCCTTTTGCATGAATTTCTGCTTGAAAAATCACTGTCAACACATGCTTCACTAGTATCGGTATCAAGCAACTTAAAACAAGTATTTCGCCTGTTCATCAGTTAGACAAGGTGTACAAGGGCTATAACACTAACACTGGTTGCCATGGTAAATGATTTTCTATGATTTTGTACAAGCTTGAAAAATATATAAACTTGATCAAATTAACCATTTTTACCAAACCTTTAAATCTATCCATGATACAGAATTTGATAGTCTTGCGGTAGATTGAATGCATTAAATGAGTCTAAAGTCAAAGGGTTGATTTCACAGCAACCGGTTTCCCATATGGCTCTGTCCCTGTTAACAGAGATGACATGCCATCTGTCGAGAGTGTTGCGCAAAGCATGAACTCTGTAGTGCCAACAACAATCCTAGGGATCTCATAAAAAAATTTCACCTATGACTTGGTTGGGACTTAAACCCACAACCTTCAGGCAAATGTCTTAACCACTTCACCATTGAGACCCCCCTTGAATGCATTCATGCACATATTAACACTAATTTAAAATAAAACAATGCTTGTCACATGCTGCAGTATTTGGGTTATTTTAATAGGAAACCTTGGCGCAGTCTGTGGCAGTTAGTAAGGAATGTGTTAAACTATAAATTAAATTTGTGCATGTAGGTTGTTAATGACATCTGACCATACTTTTACTTCTGCAGAAGGTCCTCCAGCTTCTCCAAGTGGTCTTGCTTCAAGTGGATCCTTCCTTCCAAATATCCCACCTTTGGCCAATGGTCCAATTAGTCACAGTTCTCCTCATATGTCTCGACGACAACTGCAGCAGCATCAACAGCCACTTCCACCACCACCACCGGAACTTCAGCTACAAAATAATGATTACTACCGCAACTGTCCATCACCCACATCTGCAGCACAGACATCACTATCACAACAACCTCGTCAGCGGTTCCAAAATTACTAATGAATTTATGTGACTTGACATTGAAACCTTGGACACTAATATACATGACTGTTGAGCAGTAGCAAAAATATAACTCATACATACAACAAGAGTTAGTTTTGTGTCTAAGTTAAATTGTAAACATTTCTTGTGATGTCATCATAAACCATGGGATGCATTCGCGTAATGCATAACTGTTCACCTATCGACTCGGACACAAGAGGGTTGGGTTCGGTTCCACACGTGAGGAAATGAATTGAACCTCCTGCACACTAAGGCATAAAAATGTGAAGTGAAGTGATTTACTTAGGGTTTGTTTAAATGCAAACCTAAATTGCTTAGTTAGTCATGATTCTGAACAATCTCCAGTTCTTTGTGTTTTTGATAATTACATTTACGATTAGTTAATCAAAATGATGTTACTGCACTTCTGGCAGACACATAGGTGCTCTTCACTACACTTCTGACAGACACATAGGTGCTCATCACTGCACTTCTGGCAGACGCATATGTGCTCATCACTGCACTTCTGGCAGACGAATAGGTGCTCATCACTGCACTTCTGGCAGACACAACATAGGTGCTCATCACTGCACTTCTGGCAGACACATTGGTGCTTAGTCTCTTTCAGCAGATGTTGAAGGGTATGCATGCTGATGGTTCCTATGACAAGCTGGACTTAGAAATATTTCATCTTTGAGGAATCAAACTGGTCACTGTTGTGCGAAATTCATCTAGTCAAATCACATCAATTATATGAAGACTATCATCATGGCACTCCGGACATGTCCATAAATGCTCCGATCCCCGCCCCAACAAGTCTAGCTGACCAACACTCCTGTTCAATGTTGATTAATAATTCTTTTTGCATACTTGGTATGTCGTTCTTTTCTGAGCCAAATCATTGTCGTAGAAAAGAAAGTTCTGGAGATACCCTAGTATGTAACCCCATTATCCATATCAAACAGTCAGACTGTATGCATTTTATTTTAGAGCCTGCTCCTTACCACAAACCACTTTGTTTCCAAGTTAGTATCTCTTTATGAGAGTCTGGAGACTTGAAGTCACTATAACTGCCATCCACTCAAGACACAGTCAGTCATTTCAGGGTCTCTGTGGCGTGGATATTAGGTGCTCACCAGTTGTTCCAAAGGTACTTGGTTCGCTCCCTTGTGGAGAAATCAGGATATTTTTCCAGAGATCCCTGATCTCAGTGTAGGTGAGATCGAGATCTTATCTGAGACGGACAATAAAATGTAGGTCCCGTGTTCAAGTTGAGCACATAAAAGAACCCTTGGTAGTTCAAAATCGAGAAGAGATGGCTGAAAAGTCGCTGCCCTGGCAAAGTTTATTAGTAAGATTACAAAATAAAATTTATACAGAATATTTTTACCATCTTCTAAATTACATCGGGGAATACTCGCCTGTGCTATGAAGTTCATGCACTGCCACTGAGATCTTCCTGTGTAAGGAAGAGATTGAAGCACACATGGTTTACTCACATCTAGTTTATGTTTAGTTTTAGTCGTCGAACCAATTAGTCCCTAAATGTTCCAATTCCCTCAGTATGTCCCTCGGCGTGTGGCGCCTAATTACACCGGTTCTATGTTGGTTTACTATTCTTCTTTGTCTACCAGCATAGCATTCTTGTCTAGCTACATCACACTTGACTTGGAATTATTCAGTCTGGTTAGTGTTGTAGATTCACCACTATTACTTGAATCATGTACACATCCTCTCTCACTTAGGGAATTTAGAATATCAGCCTGGTCCATTACTTGCCTGCTTTGTAAAGCAACCATATCTGCAAGCCTATCCGCACGTTCATTCCCCTTACACCTGCATGCCCTGGCACAAAAATAAACTGATCTTTTAATACTCACAGTTTGTGTGTGAGTTTTAAGTGTACATAAGGGCTCGTTCTATAAATCTCTTCTTATCCTGACGCTATAAAGCAAAACAGGATTGGAGAAAAGAAAAAGAAAGAAAAATGGTTACTCACCAAAGTACAACTCTCGGTGGTCCTATGAATCCAATCAAAAGATCTTTAATGAATAAAAATTATTTTACCTAAGTTTTTTCTCTAGATTCATTGTGGATGGAATACGAGTGCCTCATAGTTAAAAAAAAAACACGCTTTTGTTAAGTGTCTCACCCGAGTATGACACAGTAGAAGTAAACATATTCAAAGTGTAAATTAAACAAATTAATTGTGTTTGTAAATTGAAACACTTGATTCAAAATATTATTGTAAAATGTATTGTTCATTATAATGTACTGATAATTCATATATTTGTTCACTATGATTGTTACATATAAGAGGCTAGATAAGGTGCAGATGGATAGGACACACACTGAGGAAACCTCCTGGCAGCATCACGAGAAATAGAAAAGAGGACCCCGATAGAACCTCACAGGGTAATAGAGACTAGGAAGTTCCCAGGAGCACCTAGAGACAGGAGTTGAAAACAAAATGCAAGAGAATGGTAGAGTGGAGAGATCTGGAAAAGATGGCAGAAGATAGGAGGGCTTGGAAAACCTTGGTTGCGAACCTATGCCTTCCTAGGGGTGAGGGGTGAAGAAAATGGCAGTGGATAGGAGAGCTTGGAAAACCTTGGTTGTGAACCTATGCCTCCCTAGGGATGAAGAAGAGGGCAGAAGATAGGAGGGCTTGGTTGTGAACCTATGCCTCTCTAGGGGTGAAGAAGATGGCAGTGGATAGGAGGGCTTGGTTGTGAACCTATGCCTCTCTAGGGATGAAGAAGATGGCAGTGGATAGGAGGGCTTGGTTGTGAACCTATGCCTCTCTAGGGGTGAAGAAGATGGCAGTGGATAGGAGGGCTTGGTTGTGAACCTATGCCTCTCTAGGGATGAAGAAGATGGCAGTGGATAGGAGGGCTTGGTTGTGAACCTATGCCTCCCTAGGGATGAAGAAGAGGGCAGAAGATAGGAGAGCTTGGAAAACCTTGGTTGCAGACCTATGCCTCCCTAGGGGTGAAAAAGATGGCAGTGAATAGGAGGGCTTGGGAAAACTTTGTGCGACCCTATTCTTCCTAGGGGTGAAGAAGAATTGTCACATATGTAATCATTTGATTAATTGTCATTGTGCAATCATTTTTATATTACGATATCAAATTTGTAAATTTGTTATTTAAAAAGATTTTATTGGCACTAAACTGGAAGTGCCACAATGAGTGGACCGAGTTACGGTTAAACGTGTAAACACTCGGAGCATCATCTTTCTTTCAAATAAGAGCTGCTCAGAATTTGTTTAATTAAATGTATTAAATCGCCTATTGGCTTTATGAAGGTTCCTTGCCCCGATCAAGTGGGCACTACACTTTGATCTTAGCCAAAAGGCTTGTTTGTATGTTTTAAAAAATGTCAAATTTGTGCTCGTGGCTCATCCGTTGTATATACACACATATGTTGCAAAGGCAGCTTTTTACAATGTTGCGCAAATTTTGTTTCAGTTATTATTTAATATGAGCATATGAACATATATTTATATGTGAAGACAATATTTCTATGTGGTTGTTGTATGAATGACAGTTGTGAGGAAAAACATCATATGGTTATCTACTGGGATAGAATTATTGATGTAAGAGATGACTGCAGCAAAACTATATAGCATAAGGAAACATGTAAAAACAAAGTAATATAGTTTTACAAAGCACAGAAATAAGATAAGCAAAGTTTCGACCAAAAGGACTTTATCAAGCAAAGGATACACAAGAAGCGAAGAAATTCAGACCAGATTTACAGACACGCATACAAGTTGAGTGGGCCAGATTTAGCAGACTTTTATACAAGCAGAGTGGGCCAGATTTAGCAGACTTATACAAGCTGAGTGGGCCAGATTTAGTAGATATACATACAAAATGTGACAGCTCATACATTAGTCTTTCATATTATATTTTGTCATCTTTGAGATGACAGACTGATTAGTTATTAGTGAATGTCTGTTAAGAACTTCGCAATTGAAGAAACATCTATACTGCCATTTAACTCTTTCCACGCTGAGTTATTTCCTCAATTTTTAAACAGTTAATTCAAGGGAGGAAAAAATTAATCCTAACTACTCGTCAATAAATAAACATATATATTATTATATACTAAATTGAAGAAAACTGGACAACTTAATAGAATAACAAGGTTGAAAAGTAGTAGAAGTAAAACAGTAGAAGTAAAACTAGAAAGACTTCTCATAAGGAAATGGCGCAGTGTGCAGCTAATGGCGCGCAACGGACTGCCGCCGTGGTGCAGTGTGCGTAAGCGTGGAAAGAGTTGCGAAATTTGGAATCAAATATTTTACAAGTTGTACTGTATGTCTGAGGGACAGGAAAAGAAATATGTTTAACTAGTGGACCATCTATTAGCGTAACATTTTCTGAGGGAGACTGAACACCTATGGGTCTATCCTGAGTGCAATAAGGTTGATCCAATGATACATTTACTTAAACTAGACAATTAAAATATAATTTTTAATTACTTGTGTTTTGTATATCTTATCTTATAATAGTACACACGCTCTCTGCTCAGAGTGGGTTACACCTTGTAATAACATAAACATTCACTGCTCAGAGTGGGTTACACCTTGTAATAACATAAACATTCACTGCTCAGTGTGTTATGCTTATAACACAAGTGCTCACTGCTCAAAGTGGGTTATATCTTATAATAGTACACATGCTCAGAGTGGGTTATATCTTATAATAGTATACATGCTCAGAGTGGGTTATATCTAATAATAGTATACATGCTCAGAGTGGGTTGTATCTAATAATAGTATACCCGCTCAGAGTGGGTTGTATCTTATAATAGTACACATGCTCAGAGTGGGTTGTATCTAATAATAGTATACCCGCTCAGAGTGGGTTGTATCTAATAATAGTATACATGCTCAGAGTGGGTTGTATCTTCAAATAGTACACATGCTCAGAGTGGGTTGTATCTAATAATAGTACACATGCTCAGAGTGGGTTGTATCTAATAATAGTACACATGTTCAGAGTGGGTTGTATCTAATAATAGTATGCATGTTCAGAGTGGGTTGTATCTAATAATAGTATACATGCTCAGAGTGGGTTGTATCTAATAATAGTACACATGCTCAGAGTGGGTTGTATCTAATAGTAGTATACATGTTCAGAGTGGGTTGTATCTAATAGTAGTACACATGCTCAGAGTGGGTTATATCTAATAATAGTATACATGCTCAGAGTGGGTTGTATCTAATAATAGTATACATGCTCAGAGTGGGTTGTATCTAATAATAGTATGCATGTTCAGAGTGGGTTGTATCTAATAATAGTATACATGTTCAGAGTGGGTTGTATCTAATAATAGTATGCATGTTCAGAGTGGGTTGTATCTAATAATAGTACACATGCTCAGAGTGGGTTATATCTAATAATAGTATACATGCTCAGAGTGGGTTATATCTAATAATAGTACACATGTTCAGAGTGGGTTGTATCTAATAATAGTATGCATGTTCAGAGTGGGTTGTATCTAATAATAGTATGCATGCTCAGAGTGGGTTGTATCTAATAATAGTATGCATGCTCAGAGTGGGTTGTATCTGATAATATTATACCCGCTTAGAGTGGGTTGTATATAATAATAATAGTATACCCGCTCAGAGTGGTTTATATCTTATAACGTAAACATTCACTGCTCAGAGTGGGTTATACCTTGTAATAACACAACCGCAAATATGCCCGTACAACATAAAATCAAACTGGTACAACTCATAATGTACTGCATCTCTGTCTCATTACAGAAATGCTGATTGCTCAAAGTTATATCTAACATAATAGTTGCAATGCATAATATGTTCATGTAACATACACATAATATATGTCCATTTTTTGTTACCTAATATTTAAAATAATAAAAATGTATGTCTAATGTTTAGTGACTGTACTTAATGTAAATATTTTGTTTCATCTGGAAAATTGGTTAGAATTGGCATACCTGCCATTCATGGCACACTCATATGTGCTCAGTATCTCATTCAGCTTGCTGACATGTAAGCATTTACGCAGTAGCTCATACATCTACTCTGATTTTTCATAGCATATTGTCAGTGTTGCAGGATTCACTCACAGATTTTTAAACTGTCGTTACTGACTGTAGTACCGCTTTTTAGGGGTGCAGAACAAGAGCCTGAGGAATTTAATGACCGCATGGCTAGTGCAGAGAACAAGACAGATTCCAGTGAACGAACAGGTTAAAAAAGACACTGGCGCTGGATAGGACACACTTTGCAAAAACCGGAGGGAATATAACAAGAAGGGTCCTTGCCTGGAACCCGCAGGAACAGCGAAAGAAGGGTAGGCCGAGAAATACATGGAGATGAGATTTGGAAGTGGAGATCAACAATATAAAGAAGAGCTGGAGGGAGCTGCAGGAGATAGCTAGAGATAGGAAGACTTGGCATGAGTTGGTTGAGGATCTATGTCCCAACCCGGGGTAAAAAGGCAAAGAGAGAGAAAAGAGAGAGATGGCTAGTGCAGTCGCTGCAAAACTATTCAGGTTAGGATTTTTCTTTTATGCCCCCGACAGAATAAAAATCCTTATCCTTAACGTGGATTGAACACGGGTCTCCCACATGGAAGTCGAGCTCTAATCCAATCGGTCAGACACTTGTCACAGATTTACTGTTTTAATTTAAGACACAATTAATTCATATCTCTACCAAGCTGGACCTATCTCTCTTAGTCTTCTTTTACTACATGCAAGTGTAGACAGTAGTTCTATTCTTCACTACCTAAGAAACCAACCACATGCAGGGAGTTCTGAAGCTTACACAATCAGAAAGATGTATATTATTGAGCACCTATGGGAACACTCTGAGTTGATAGATGACGATTCTAACCATTTTCCGCTCCAATGTCACACAAGAATGTCTTTTATTTCTGCAATGACCAGCAAACACATATGTGGTGCATTTACTTTCTTTATATAAATATTCATTTTGTACATTGTAATTTATTGTGTATTTCTTTTATGTATAAGGTTTACTGTCCACTCACTCCACGTTCTTGATGTGTTATCATTAATTATATTCCTTGTGATTACAAATAAAAATTTGCAATTATTTAACCACAACGATGAATTTGATTTTTCAACGATTTCAGCTTTCAGATACCAATTTCAGTTTCCACATACCGATTTTAGTTTTCACATACCAATTTCAATTTTCAGCTACCAATTTCAGTTTTCAGATACCAATTTCAGTTTTCACATACCAATTTTAGTTTTCAGATACCAATTTCAGTTTTCACATACCAATTTCAGTTTTCAGATACCAATTTCAGTTTTCACATACCAATTTCAGTTTTCACATACCGATTTCAGATACCATTTTCAGTTTTCACATAACAGTTTTAGTTTTCAGATACCGATTTCACTTTTCCATAATTTCAAATTTCACTTCAATAACATTTCATTCATTGCAATGATCTTTATGTTAAATTTCATGACTTCTCAACGAATTAACTTTTAAATTATTGTTCAATTTCTGATATACATATTTGTTTAAATTAATGATTGTTATTTGTTTCCAACCACATGTCGTTTTAAATAACTAGTTTCCTAAAAATGTTCTGTTCATGGTTTGAATTTTCAATTATATTTTTGTTGAGCGACTTGTTTTGTTTTAATGACTTTACTTTTCTAATTTTTCTGTTCAATGCTTTGTCTTTTTAAATGATTGTACTTTTCTACAGTTCTTTTGTTCAATAACTTGACTCTGTTGTTTTATTTAGATATGTCAATATCTCATGTACAAGAACTCACAATAATAAATACATCATCATGATATGATTCTCATGACAAAAATATAACAACAGCCTCTTGTGTTTTCTTTGACTAGACAATGTAAAAGTGTCTAAAGATTGACTTCGTTTAAACCAGGTTTTACCCTGTATGGCTTGGTTTCATATTTTGAAATGTAAACATGTCACCATGAACACTTAGAGCATTGTACAACACAATCTTTCTCCCAACATTATACTATCAGTGCCAAACCTGGATGCTGACATCAAATGATAACAGAAAACTAGTCACCATGAACACTTAAAGAGAATTATACAACACAATTTTTCTCCCCACATTATGCTATCAGTGCCAAATCTGGACGCTGACATCAAACAATAAAGAAAACTAGTCAGGGCAGAGATGAAGTGTCTACGCAGAATGCTGGGAGTATCTAAAAGAGACTGGTTTGAAGACATCAGGGAAAAAATTGGGTACAACATCAGTACTGAATTTCATCAAGAAACAACAAATTAAATGTTCTGCCACATAAGCAGATTACCAACAGCTTCAAAGAGCAATGTTACTCTGATACAGTGAAGACAAAGCAAAAGGCCATCTACACAAAAGGTGAACATCAGAAATAACAGAGGTGGTGAAAAACACTATGAAGCACTTTATATAAATCGTTTCTTATCCTGACACTGTGAAGCAAAACAGGGTTAAAGAAAAGAAGAAGAACAATGGTACAATAAGACTTTAACTAATGATTTTTCATTGGCAGTTATGCAATGAGTTCACAACACAAAGATGGAAAACAAACTATAATATTTATTAGCCCAGATAAAAATTATATTAGTAAAGATGATTCCAAATTGACATGTTCCATTGAAATATTATCACTGTGAATCTACAACACTAACCATCATCAAGGTGCATATCCTTTATAGGACGTTGCTCTCTTAGCAGCACATCTGAAATTCACTCTGTTTCTAGTCAGTTCACCCACTTCGTCAATGGTCACATTCATGGTTTATTTAATATCTTGTAGCCATCTTCTTCTTGGTCTGCCTCCTGGAACCCTGCCCTCTAATATTGTTCTTTCCATGCCATCGTGACACTTGATGTGACCAAAGTATCTAATTTTTCTGTATAGTATGTTGTTTGCAACATTAACCAGACTGCAAAAATTCCAAGTCAAATGTAGTGTAACTAGAAAAGAGCACTATACTGGTAGACAAAGAAGAATAGTAAGCCAACATAGAACCAGTGTTGTTAGTTGCCACACGCTGAGAGACATACTGAGGAGACCGGAGCACTTATGGACTAAATTGGTTCGATGTGCAGTGATGACGATCCGACGACTAAACTAAACTGAGAGACATACTGAGGAGGAGATCGAAGCACTTATGGACAAATTGGTTCAATGTGCAGTGATAAATGATCTGATGACTAAACTAAACTAATGATCACTAGGTTGTATAGTAGTTTCTTGTATGGTAACAGTCAAACGTGAGATGTATTAGCCTAATGCATAATCGTTTGTCTATCACTCAGACACAAGAGGGTTTAAGTTCAATTCCATACATTAGGATAGAAATTGGCCCTCCTAACTCCTGCACACTAGGTGCTAGAAATGTGAAGTGACTTCATACCCTAAGGTCTGAAAATGCTATGGGGAAAATGTATTTACTTAATGGTCAAAAACATAATCAGAAATCATCATCATCAAGTAGCTTGTCCCTTCCGGAACTTGGCTCCCATGATAGCAGTCCTGAAAAATATTCTATTCTGTGCAAGAGAAATACCTCATATAATTTCTCATGGACATAAAACTCCTGGTAATAATTTCAGTTTGTCATGTCTTATCCATATGTGCTGTGAAGTGTCGTGGGGAGTTTCAGTTTTCTATCCTGTGCCAGACATGTTGCATCTTTAGATATCTTTGATGTCGCAGGGTATCTGTGATATTATCTATCCATCAGGTTCTTGGTCTTCCTCAGGCTCTGCATCTGGGTTTCCAGTTGCTATAGATGCGAGATGGTAGTAGATCTGGTTTCATTCTCATGAGGAGAACAAACTATTTTATTTGTTGCTTTCTAAAATGTCAGATGTGATTCATGCATGGTGTGATTCCAACAAAATTTCTCATTTCTTAATCTATCCCATCTTGTAACATTGACGGCTTTTCTTAAACTGTACATTTCACAGGTTGTGTTCTTTCTTTCTTGGAATTTAGTTAAAATCTTTTTGTAACTGTTTCATTTCTTCTGGGCACAAATTTCTTGAGGTAACATTTCATTTTTTCTGTACACGAAGCTCTCTGAAACAGGGATCACAAACTCTTGCTGGTTTCTTGACCAAAGGAATCTGTGCTATCTTGCTTGAGCAGTCATTGCAGAAGATGAGGCCGCAGTTTCGACAGTGGTGCTGCAGTAAATAATTTTATTACAAGTTGAGAATAGAGACATTTAAAAATGCATGTGGAAACAGAATTATCAAAACACAACTTTCTCTCTCTCTCTCTCTCTCTCTCTCTTGCGATCACCTAAAGACCGATAGATCTCTCCATAAATTCATTCATGTGGAAATCTGATTCATGCAGCCTTAGCATGGGTGGGTTTCGTCACATCTTCAGCGCCATTTGGAGCTCTGGTGCTTATCCTTCGGAGAAGTATCCGGATTCAGCCAGCGTTTACTCGGTTTGCTCTCCGTTAGCCTTTGGCTGTCCCCAGCCGTGCAGCAATGCAGCATGTTGACTTCTACACATTTAGGACACGTGCATCCGATTTCAGCCAAACCTCTTACGACATGCGTGGCAGGTAACAGTGATTCTATTCTTTGCACCCCAAATTTGGGCTCCGGTAACCACTCAGGCAATGTTTTTATCAAAAGATCTTCATTAAGCAAAGGAAACAGGATGTTTGGAACAAAGAATTATATACAAAAGAAAAAACAGTTCAAAAAACAAGAAAAATTAACATAAATTTTGTAAAATATATATATGTAGTATTGCAATGTGTAGACTTGCCTTCCATCATGGGCATGCCCAGGAGTAGAAGACTAAGATGGCTAGGGCATGTGAGAAGAATAGACAATTGTTGCATACCAAAACTGATGTTGTTCTGTAAACTTTTGGAGGGGAAGAGGTACCCAGGCAGACCACTACTCAGATATAAGGATGTCTGCAAGGCCTCAATGAAGAACTTTTCTATAGATCCCAGCAAATGGGAAAAACTAGCTGATGACAGAGTTGTGTAGAAAGCGACATTGCGCAAGGGCGCAGTCTTTTGAGAAGAGACTTAGAGATGAGTTGAAAGACAAGAGAGAAAAGCGAAAACTCAGATGTTGTCACAGTAAAACACTTGCCAGTTTACCGTCTGTAAAGAAGAAAACGGACATATATATATATATATATTTTTATATGTGGATCTCTGTGGCTAAGTGGTTACGCCTGTTGCCTTGTGAGTTGAAGGTCATGGGTTCTAGTCCGGACAGCGCCATTCTGTTCACGAGTGCAGTTTTTTCCAGAGACCCTAGGATTGTTGCTGGAGCTACGGAGTTCGTGCTTTGTGCAATACTCTCGGCAGGTGGCGTGCCAGTTCTGTGGAGAGGGACCGAGCCGTATGGGGTAAAACCCGTGCAATGAAGTCAATCCTTCGGCTTTTAAACCCTTTTATATATATTTATATATATATACATTCCTCGCATACCGTTATATGTTACATAAGGCCTGCAAGTAATTTTTCCCTGCTGCTCTGTTCTGGGCAACTCGCTCAACCTCTTTCATGGAATTGAGTCCGATCTTTCTTGCCAATATGAAAATATGATGCCATCTCTTTGAAATATATTCTACAGATTAAAATATGCTACAAGAAACCACTAGTTTAAGGAAACAAAGATTCTATGGTTTAAAAAGGTTGCATAAAATAAATTATTGTGTGAACTGTAGAATATAAAAGAGACAATTGTGCATAGTGTAGCATATAAAAGAGACTATTGTGCAAAAGATTGTGTGTATAAATGTGACTATTGTTAAGGGATAGTTTATAAACAAAATAGTGAAAGACATTGTGTAGCATGCCCTCTGCAGAACAGCCACCTGAAAGACTCTCTTCATGTAGCATGCCCTCTGAAGAACATCGCTCTCATTACAGCCCACCTGAAAGACTCTTCATGTAGCATGCCATCTGAAGAACATCGCTCTCATCAGTCCGCCTGAAAGACTCTCTCCATGTAGTATGTCCTCTGCAGAACATCACTCTCATCACAGTCCACCTGAAAAACTCAGCAGAACATCTCTCTCATCACAGATCGCCTGAAAGACTGCAGAATATCACTCTCATCATAGATCGCCAGAAAAAACTCATGATCTAGCAAGTTTTCTCGCCTACTCCAACAGAATGTCTAATGTTTCTTTAATGTCCTGTCTGTTGGATGAAGACAGACGCAACTATACAAAAATAGATCCAGACAGACAAAGATAGCCAGTGGAGACGAATGAGGAATCATTTTCATACCTTTCTCAAGGTTATTGAGAAGATTTGACCACAAGATGTGCACTCTGTTATATCAGTGTCATCAGCCCATTTACGACCTTGAACTTTTGTTGTGGTCATCTAAGAGAAACAGATTTAGTCGACATTTAAACATCGGTAGTGATTCTACTTAAACTGGTACAATCAACTTTTGATTATCAAGGGTAAGAGTATCAAGGGTAAGAGTATCAAGGGTAAGAGTATCAAGGGTAAGAGTATCAAGGTAAGGGTATCAAGGGTAAGAGTATCAAGGGTAAGAGTATCAAGGGTAAGAGTATCAAGGGTAAGAGTATCAAAGGTAAGAGTATCAAGGGTAAGAGTATCAAGGTAAGGGTATCAAGGGTAAGAGTAGTGAATCCATGTTCGATGCTGAAACATTAATTAATGATCTATACTCCCTTAACCCATTCCCAGATAATCAAGAGTTGACTAAAAATGATTTTTATAATCAATAATCGACTGATACCTTGAGTCACTACTATTAGCGAAACATGTAAAAACAAAGTACTGTAGTTTTACAAAGTACAAAAACAAGATATGGCGATGTTTCACCAAAAAGACCTTTATCAAGCAAAGGATAGAACAAAAGCGAAGAAATTTAGACTTCCTCTACGGCAGACATAACATACACAATCAGACAACAAATCCCTAACAGCGCTAAAATGACATATGTGTATTTTATATATAAAATGTAAATATGTATATACATTTTTCATTTTAGGGTTGTTAGGGATTTGTCTGATAATATATGTTATGTTTGCTGTATAGGACACTCTTCGCTTATGTTGTATCCTTTGCTTGATAAAGACCTTTTGGTCTAAATGTCGCTGTATCTTGTTTTTGTACCTTTTAAAACTACAGTACTTTGTTTTTACCTGTTTCGAAATTGCTACATAGTTTTACTGTAGTCTTCCTTTATATCGATAATAATAAGTCACTAATAGAAAAACCACCAATAAATCACCAGCTTTCAAACCAACCTGCAGAGACTGATTCTCTCTACCAATTTCCTGAAGAGCTCCTTGAATGTCCTCCAGCTTGCTCTTCTGTTGTGCCATACTTTCCCTCAACTTCTCACAGTCTTTCTCACTAGTTATACATCTGGTAGAATTGAGATAACAAACATTGTCAAGTCTGAAGTTGCAAAATCTTGCAATAAATAAAAAACTCACAAAGAATATATATATGGGTCCAAGACGAAGGCAAGGATGAAGTGCTCTCTCCATTTACGCCTAGCCTGGGCAGCTGATATAGGAATGCGTCTTGCCCATCGTTTGCTAACCCCCTCTAACCTACTGTTTCATTCAAAGGACGTTTATAATCAAGCAGGGCTTGCAGAGGATGCCAGTAGATGGAATGAAATACACACATAACCATCAACTACCTTATGGTCCCTCCCTCTGGATTTGTGGTCAAGATTTACTTCTCTAGCCTTCTGCATAACCGTGCTGACCTACAAGGCAGTGGGGATTTTTTATCAGGGTTTACTTCCAGAGTCTTTAGCTCTTGTGTGCCCCTTTCACATGGCAATGAGTTTAACAGTTGCAGATGGTACCGTCTACTGTCATATGGTAGCAGATGAAACATCTGAACTGAACTATGAAATATATATATATACGATAAACTCACAGAGAATATATATACATGAAAAACCCACAGAAAATGAGATTTTAATAGCAACACTGATTAGTTGAAACCTGAAGGTTTTTATCCAATTGTTCAAATAAATATAAATTTGATTATTTTCATGATTAACAAAAGTAGATCTATTTGCTCTATTGTTTGTATTCAGTTTAACTGTACTTAGTTAGTTAGTCTTTCCTCTTGGGCGGCGCATAGGGCAGAGGTCATAGCTCTCCATGTCTCGCGGTTCGTTGCTATCTGTTTTAGGTCTTTAATGTTTACTAGGCCCATCGTTGAGCCTTCTCTGGTGATGGTTCTACGCAGAGTCTCTCTTGGTCTTCCTCGTTTTCTTTTTCCCTCTGGTGTCCATATGAGGGATTGGTAAGGAGTCTTCTCTCATCCATTCTAAGTGTGTGGCCGATGTAGTTCCAGCGGCGCTTTCTTATAAAATTTGATACATTTTCTTGCTTGGTCTCTTGTCTTATTTGTGTATTTGGTCAGAAATCTGACCAATTGAGGTTCAGTATTCTTCTAAGACATTTATTCTCAAAGTTATCTAATTTTCTTTCTAGAGCTTTTGTTGTTTTCCAACTCTCGCATCCATATTAACTGTAGTGCATCACCTTATTTGATTTGAATTACAGCAGAGATCTTACCTTTCAACCAACAGCCTCCTTTCATCATTACTGCGTTCTAACTTTGCCTGCAGCTCTGAAAGTTGACACGAAAACATTAACAGAAACTGCTCAAAGAGAAAACATAAGCTATGAAGATTTCAACGAAGAAGATAAAGGGTATTCTCTATCTTGGTTGTGCAAGTTATGCATACAAATAGATGCAGCAAAATGGCAAAACCATGAGAGAAACCCCAGTAGATACATCAACCAACACAGAACTGGAGTTGTTAGTCTAAACACACTGAAATACATGCTTGGGAGGAGATTGGAGCTATTTTAGGCATGAGCGATGAAGATGATCCTCCAATGAACAATGAACAATCGTTATGGACTTCTGATCATTAACAAATTTATTGAAGAAGAAGAATTATCTGAAAAGAAGAAACTTAATGAGAATGTCCTAAGTGTACAGATGTTGATACTATTCAGCTTACAAGCTTTGCAATAATACCAACCAAGTTTTTCTCCTCGTGACTGGTTAATGATTGTGGTTAGCTCGTCCACACTGGCCTCCGCGATTGTTAAATCTGTTCGAACTGTTGTCAGGTTCTCACTAAGCAAGGTTGACTGCTTCTCAAACTCAGCCTCAATCTCATCCTTCTCATTCCGTAATATTTCAAATGCTGACTTCTGGGCAGCCTGAAGATGAGGAAACTCATGTCATTCAAGTATGCAACATTAAAATATGCAACATTAAAATATGCAACATTCAAGTATGCAACATTCAAGAATGCAACATTCAAGAATACAACATTCAAGTATGCAACATTAAAATATGCAACATTCAAGTATGCAACATTCAAGAATGCAACATTCAAGAATGCAACATTCAAGTATGCACAATTCAAGTATACAACATTCAAGAATGCAATATTCAAGTATGCAACATTCAAGAATGCAACATTCAAGTATGCAACATTCAAGTATGCAACATTCAAGAATGCAACATTAAAATATGCAACATTCAAGTATGCAACATTCAAGTATGCAACATTCAAGTATGCAACATTCAAGTATGCAACATTCAAGAATGCAACATTCAAGTATGCAACATTCAAGTATGCAACATTATAGTATACAACATTAAAATATGCAACATTCAAGTATGCAACATTCAAGTATGCAACATTCAAGAATGCAACAATTCTGTAAATATTCAAACAAAATCAAGTACTTCATGAAATTATAATATCAATATAAAGCAAAGATTACAGTGACAGCTTTGATCGGCTGAAGCATTTAGAGTTAGATGGATAACTACAAAGTTAGAAGTTTTGAGTTAGCAGTTGTATAGCAGCAATGCACTCATTTTCAATCTGGGAAACATACTCAAATCATTCCATAATATTGTGGCAATGGAAAATATGATGGACACTAACATGTTGACTGCCAGCAACTTACGCTCTTTGTTGGTGACAAAACAATTCATGCATGTGCGTGAAGGTCCCTACATCTCCCTGCTGGAGGTCATCTCCCATGTTTCCTTTATTTTCGCTTGAACAAAACTAAGAATACTTTTTGAACAGATCTTGTACGCTCACAATCAAACTATAAACGCTGACATATAGGTATGCTGCTGCACAAGACCAGGCCATCTGATGTAGACTACTTTTCCATGTTACAGTAATTTGTTACAGATTATTACAGTTTGTCAAATTACAGCAGCACAAGACAAAAACAGCAGCCATGACACTGGGCAACAACCTGGTAGCAGCATGACCACAAAAGAATGAAGAAGAAAGACAATAGTTTGTAAGATCTACAGAACTACAGCAGCAGATCAAAGGTGAGATAATAAGCTGAAAAGCAATACAACATCCAACACTTGCAGCAAATATTTCCTGCCCACACTGTCCAAGAAATACAACAATTTATAAAGCGCACAACAATCCTAGGGGGTCTCTGTGGCTAAGTGGTTAAGACTTTGCCTTGCGTTCCAGATGTCATGGGTTCGAATCAGAAATGTGCCGTTCTGTTCTTGAGTGCATTTTTTTCAAGAGACCCCTAGGATTGTTGCAGGAGCTATGGAGTTTGTGCATTCTGCATTACATCTCGGCAGGTGGCGCACCATCTCTGCGGAGAAGGACCGAGTCATCTGGGGTAAAACCCGACGCAATGAAGTCAATCCTTGAGCTTTAGACTACACAAGAGACTCAGCTAAAGAACACAAACTTGGTTTATCCAAGTACATGACATAACTACAGGCACATTTATATGACAGTTTATCTAAATTACCAGTGCCAAACATGGCCAATAACAGCAGCTAATGAGCAGAAAATCATAACGACCAAGATAAGGTGCCTTAGAAGTGCCTTAGAAGAGCCTTAGAAATAAAGAAATCAGAAGACTGGATGCGAAACCAATTCATAAAGGAAAAACATATTAAATAGTTTGGACACCTGACAAGAATGCCCTGGTTTCGACTACCACAGAGAGCCACACTGAAAAAGTATAACGAGTACAGAGCAAGGTTACACAAAAGATGGAGCAACAGTATCAAGAACAGCGTTAAGAAAATGAGTAACAACTTACAAAGTGCATTAGAACAAGCACACACAAGATCACTACACCCCACCCCTTTCCAAACACTTCTATATAAAGAAGTAAGTGGTGGAAGAAAAGAAGAAGAAGTTTATCCAGGTACATGATATAACTACTACAAGGACATTGATATGACAGAAAACTAACAAGCTTATCAAGTAAAGTGGAATTTTCCTGTCGTAATATCTTCTGCAGTTCTTCTGTGTCCTTTTTGATTTTAGTTAGCTGCTCTGACCAATGATCTGCCTCCTTTTGCAGGTTTGTCAATTCTGATTCAATCCCTAACTTTTGCTGAAGCAGCAAATCTTTAGCTGCTCTCAAGGTGGTCATTTTCTAGGGGAAAAAAAGAAAAAAGTGGTCAATCAACACTTATTCATGCTTGAAGAATAGATAAAATTCAATGATCTGTAAAATTATATTCTTCAATTGATTGGTCAAATCATCCACTTCAACTGATATTTTACATCATACAATTCAACTGATTGGTCAATTCATACACAGAAAAAGATTGGTAGAATCATATAGTTCCCTTGATTGGTCACATCACACACATCTACTGATTTGTGGTCAAATAGTACACTTCATCTGAATGGTTGAATCATAAACTTTAATTGATTGGTTGAATCAACTGACTGGTTGAACCCTTATTTCAAATTGTACATTATAATATTCATAAATGTTTTGCAATATATAATGAGTAAGCAGTCATCTTAACCCTTTAGCTGCTAAGGACGTAAATATATGTTTCTCCCATTCACTTCTAAAGACGCATTAACACGTCTGTTATTATCTCTCCTCTTTAGGATAAAGAAGTGTTAACACGTTATACATTGCTACTGTCACTGATATAGGCGTATATTCACGTTTGTGACCTAGAAACAAAGAGTAGCTATTTTTAGCTCAGCCTTCAGAAAGTATGTAGCAGCGAAAGGGTTAACTTCAAAATCACTTGAATTTCGAACAAAATAGACACTGACATCAAATGACAGATGAAAACTAGTCATGACAGAGATGAAGTATCTATGTTGAATGCTGGTAGTATCAAGTAGAGATCGGTTTCGAAATGAAAACATCAGGAAAAAAGTGGGTACAACACCAGTACTGAACTTCATCAAGAGGCAACAAATTAAATGGTTCGGCCACATAAGCAGATTACCAACACCCACAAAGAACAATGTTACTCCGATACAGTGAATACAAAACAAAATGCTGTCCATGCAAAAGGTGGGCCTCAGAGATAACAAGGCAGTGAAAAACACTATGAAGCGCACACAAAAACCTGTCCTAGAAATCTTATCCCGACGCTGTGAGGCAAAACAGGATTCGAGAAATTAAGAAGTCAGCATCTAGATGTTTTGCAGAAGTGGCTCAGATTTTTTGGGGGGACTTAAGCTTTGCTACTCATTATCATGGTTTTCTTTGACTCCCCATAATTCTATTCACATGTTGGTTCCAGTCTCATTCATTTCTAGCTATGTAGTTAGACATATATTTTTAAATTCAAGATAGTTTATATCTCTGTTCACAAGCTCTCACCTGCTGATTTTCTTCTTGTTCCATTTCCAGTAAACTTTTTAACTTTATTACATCTTTTCTGTATTCATCCTTTCCAGCAATGACTTCTTCGAGACTTTTCTGCAGATTTCTGACTTCTGTTTGGAGAATATGCTGTAGGGACAAATTCACTCGATTGTAATCACTAATTATCTTATTCATAAAACCTGTTAAAACAACAAGCAAACAAGATACAAGAATTATACAAATGCACTCAATAAAAAATATATTAAATATTATTATTATAGTCCTCTCATACTGGGAGATTGGAGAATCAATTGTACTGGAAAACGAACACTGTCTATTGGTGTGCAAATCCACCTCACAAGGGCTGAGCTTTGTCTTTTCGCTAAAGTTAAGCTGCCCATTCACATCAAATGAATAAGTCCCTCTCTCTGAAGTCCCTCATTCATAAAAGGAGACACCTAGAGTCAGCCTCTCTATGCGCATTGTCTTTCTTTGTGTTCTCCAGTCCTGATTTGCCTCACAGCTTCAGGGTAAGAAGAGATTTCTAGAACTGGCTTTTGTGTGCACTTAATAAACAGTCTTTCATTGCCTCTGTTTATCTCTGAGGTCCACCTTTTGCATGGCTGGCCTTTTGCTTTGTATCCACTGTATTGGAGCGACATTACTCTTTGAGACGCAATGTCTGATGGTAATTATATCAACTAAATATTCTATTATTTTCTGATTTATTTAAAATATGAATAAATAAAATGTCAATCATTCATACCTTTTCCATATCAGCTTGCCTTTTTGTACTATCTTTTTCTAAAATGCTCTGTTGTAACTGTTGGTTCAGATTCATTATTTGATTTAGAACAGCCATTTTTTCTTGACTTAAGTTATTTCTTTCTTCTGTCAGAGACAACACCTGCAAATATAAAAACAAGATTTATGCAGTTGAACTTTAATCTATACAGTCCTGGATCTGCAGAAGATTTCAATAAGGAAAGAACAGACATGCTAACTTCAAGGGTGCTCAGTGAGGATGTTTGGTAAGCCTTTTCTGTCAAATGAGAAAGGAAGTGGATATAGACATAACTGCAGAGCCATAGAAACAATTAGCATAGCTAACTTACAACATCTGCTGGTGAAACCTGAGCACCTATGTGTACCAGCAACTTATTTTCATTTACCCTCTTGACAACATAAAAATAAAACAATGTTATAGCTAAGCTCAGAACATAAAGGGACTTAATTCTTCGATAGATAACAAACACAAAAAATAAAATACAGTGATAACATTGACCTAATACTAACCTGCCTCGAAAGTTCTTCTTTAACATCATCAGCTCTCTTCTTTTCCTTCTCAAACTGTGTTGTTATGTATACTAACTGATCATCAGAGTTTTCCCTTGTCTGAGGAGATAAATTATCATGTTTTATAATTTATGTTCAGTATCTAGAACTCGGTGGCAACATATGGGTGTGAAGCATAGACATTTAACAAAAAAGTGGAAAATCATATATGTGTGCTTTTGAATATAAGTGTTACAGAAAAGCCCTCCATCTATCATGGACAGAGAATGGAACAAATAGATCTATCTAGAAAGAACTCAAAATCAAATAAAACTGGTTGATGCTACAAAACAGAAACAGAAAATTGAAGTATTTTGGACATATAAAGAGATAAAGAAGGGTTGGTGAAGACCATTATGGAAGGAGGCATCCTGGCAAAGAGGACAAGAGGAAGACCACAGAGTAGATGGATTCAGGATGTAACCGATGATTTGAACATGACGTCTGCAAAGGCGGGACATCCAGTCTATCGGAGAGAGAAATTAAGAAGGAGTGTTATAGTAGCAAATTTTTCTGCTCAGGACAAACTATTTGATGATGATGATCTAGAAATCTCTTAACTTTCATGGCTTTCCCCAACATAACTCGTAATTGATAGTTTAAAATATCAATACAAGAAGTAAGGTACAACAGATCAAATCAATATCATGATCAGAAAGTATTTTTGAAGAAAAGGATACAACACCCACTTCAGTTATATGGAGACTATCATCATAGCACACCGGACATGTCCATAGGTGCTCTGATCCCCATCTCAATAAATCTAGCAGTGTCCAGTGGCCCAACACGCCCATTCGATGTTGATTAATCAATCTTTTTGCATATTTGGCATGTTGTTCTTTTCAGGTTGTACCAATATCTTCTTCTTTGAACGCTCCATATCGACCACTTGTCAACCACTCTGTGTGATTTGTATGTGACCTAGCCTAAAGCGATTGTGCGTTATGACAGTTATGCGCCTACAAGTAGGCCAGCGATGGATGGCTGTTACTGTACTTGTCTCCCACAGAGATAATTAGATCAGTATAAGCCTTAACTCTGGTACCTTACATACCTGTGCAATGAAAGTGTTGCTCCTTAGATGTCACTTTCACCTGTGTGTTGCCAGGGTCCACAAGGGAAGCAAAGAATAGTACCACTGTGACCTACAAGGCAGGTCGTAAGAGCGACTGATGTGGGACCTAGGAAGCTCCCCTAGTAAATAAAAAGCAGTGTAGAAATCGGATGTGTTGGCCTACTTGTAGGTGCATAACTGGCAAAACGTACAATCGCTCTTAGGCTCAGATCACATACAAATCACACAGATTGGTTAACAAGTGGTTGATATGGAGTATTTGAAGAAGAAGATGTCACTTTCATATTTACCTTGGATTCTGAAATTTATTTTCAGTGGCAGACATATTTGTTCAATATTGTAAACAATTATATACATAAATAAACAAATATTTAAAAGTGTATATATTACAACTTTTTTTAGTCAGAAATCAAGAAGTTTTACAAAATTACCTTTGAAAGTGTCTCTTGGATCTTCTTTAGTTCCAATTGTGTCACAGATAAATCCTTTAAGACATTATCCAGTTCTTTATCTTTCTCCACAAGTTTTCTCTCCACCTCTGCCAAATTGGAATTCTAAAAAAAAAAAAAAAAAAAAATAAATAAGCATTAATGCCAGTCTTTCTTCTTCTTCTCTTCCACCACTGACTTCTTTATAGAAGTGTTGGGGGTGAAACGTAGTGATCTTGTGTGTGCTTGTTCTTCTCTTCCACCATTTACTTCTTTATAGAAGTGTTGGGGGTGAAAAGTAGTGATCTTGTGTGTGCTTTTTTAAGGCACTTTGTAAGCTGATATTCATGTTCGTAAGGCTGTTCTTGATGTCGTCGCTCCATCTTTTGCGTGATCTTCCTCTTGCCACATTATACTTTTTCTGTGTGACTCTCTGTGGTAGGCGATACCAGGGCATTCTGGTCAGGTGTCCAAACCATTTAATCTGTTGTTCTTTTATGAATTGCATGACTGGTTTCACATCCAGTCTCCTTCTGATTTCTTCATTTCTAATTTTTATCTCTTATTGTCACACCTGCAGCTCTTCTAAGTCATCTCATCACTGTCGTTATGATTTTCCGCTCATTAGCTGCTGTTATTGGCCATGTTTGACACTGGTAACATAGTGTTGGCCAGAAAATCGTCTTTAAAAAGTAAATTTCTTAAAATATGCCAGACAGGAACAACACTTTAACACCTTTCACATGTGCTGTCTCAGAACAAATACACAACATCAGATGGCAAGACCATATCTTCAATATGGAAGTTCTGGACAACACTCACATTCCAAGCATGTATACATTGCTGAGATAGTGGCATCTACGATGGCTGGAACAAGTGAGCTATATGAGTGATAGTAGAATCCCAAATGATATCCTAAATGGCAAACTCCTAACTGGCACTAGACAGCACCGGCACCCATTACTATGCATCATGGACTCCTGCAAACGTGATCTAACATCATCTGACATAGACAAAGATAATTGGAAGTGGTTGGTCAGATACTGGCAGACATGGTGAGAGGCAGTTAGAAATGGTTGAAAAAGAGAAGAGACACTATTGTCATCGAGCAAAAGAGAGAGAAAAGGGCAGGCAGATAAATCTTCTACATCAGCTCCAATCATCAGATTTACCTACAGTAGTTGTGACAATGCTGGGAGTATCAAGAAGACACCGGTTTAGAAATGAAGACATCAAGAATAAAGTGGGTACAATATCAGTACTGAACTTCATCAAGAAACAACAAATTACATTGTTTAGCAACATAAGCAGATTACCAATAGACAGTGCAGTGCGCCTCAAAATGCTATGCTACTCTGGTACAGTGGATACAAAGCAAAAGACTGTCTATGCAAAAGGGGGACCTCAGAAATAATAGAGGCAGTTAATAACACTATTTACAAAGTGTACACAAAGCGCATTCTATAAATCTCTTCTTATTCTGATGATGTGAGGCAAAACAGGATTAGAGACAGGCAGGAGTAGTTGTGGCAAAGACTAATATTCTGGAATAGGTCTCAACAGCCACAACAGGTGATGTAACTCAACAGCAGCAACAGGTGATGTAACTCAACAGCAGCAACAGGTGATGTAACTCAACAGCCACATCAGGTGATGTAACTCAACAGTCGCAACAGGTGATGTAACTCAACAGCAGCAACAGGTGATGTAACTCAACAGCCACATCAGGTGATGTAACTCAACAGTCACATCAGGTGATGTAACTCAACAGCCACATCAGGTGATGTAACTCAACAGCCACAATAGGTGATGTAACTCAACAGCCACATCAGGTGATGTAACTCAACAGCCACATCAGGTGATGTAACTCAACAGCCACATCAGGTGATGTAACTCAACAGCCACAATAGGTGATGTAACTCAACAGCCACATCAGGTGATGTAACTCAACAGCCACATCAGGTGATGTAACTCAACAGCCACAATAGGTGATGTAACTCAACAGCCACATCAGGTGATGTAACTCAACAGCCACATCAGGTGATGTAACTCAACAGCAGCAACAGGCAATGTAACTCAACAGCAGCCACAGGTGATGTAACTCAACAGCAGCAACAGGCAATATAACTCAACAGCCACAACAGGTGATGTAACTCAACAGCAGCAACAGGCAATGTAACTCAACAGCAGCAACAGGTGATGTAACTCAACAGCCACAATAGGTGATGTAACTCAACAGTCGCAACAGGTGATATAACTCAACAGCCACATCAGGTGATGTAACTCAACAGCCACATCAGGTGATATAACTCAACAGCCAACAGGTGATGTAACTCCAGCCACAGGGATTAACCAGCAATCAGGTGATGTAACTCAACAGCCACATCAGGTGATGTAACTCAACAGCCACATCAGGTGATGTAACTCACAGCCCAAGGTGATGTAACTCAACAGCACATCAGGTGATGTAACTCAACAGCCACATCAGGTGATGTAACTCAACAGCAGCAACAGGTGATGTAACCCAACAGTCGCAACAGGTGATGTAACTCAACAGCCACATCAGGTGATGTAACTCAACAGCCACATCAGGTGATGTAACTCAACAGCCACAACAGGTGATGTAACTCGGCATGACCAAACTATTATCTCCTGAGACAGAGATGCAGATTTATTTTTCTGAAAATCCGAACAAAGACTGCCTATAACTATGCTTCCTGACTAACTATACAATAACCATATGATAATAATCTAGTTTACATAAGAGAAATTAGTCAAACACTGTTGTCTTCAACTATAAACTATTTCTTTTCTTTCTTTCTTGTCTCTAATCCTATGTTGACTCCTCTCTAATCCTGTGTTGACTCCTCTCTAATCCTGTGTTGACTCCTCTCTAATCCTGTGTTGACTCCTCTCTAATCCTGTGTTGACTCCTCTCTAATCCTGTGTTGACACCTCTCTAATCCTGTGTTGACTCCTCTCTAATCATGTGTTGACTCCTCTCTAATCCTGTGTTGACTCCTCTCTAATCCTATGTTGACTCCTCTCTAATCATGTGTTGACTCCTCTCTAATCCTGTGTTGACTCCTCTCTAATCCTGTGTTGACTCCTCTCTACTACTTGTTGACTCCTCTCTAATCCTGTGTTGACTCCTCTCTAATCCTGTGTTGACACCTCTCTAATCCTGTGTTGACTCCTCTCTAATCCTGTGTTGACACCTCTCTAATCCTGTGTTGACTCCTCTCTAATCTTGTGTTGACTCCTCTCTAATCCTGTGTTGACTCCTCTCTAATCCTATGTTGACTCCTCTCTAATCCTGTGTTGACTCCTCTCTAATCCTGTGTTGACTCCTCTCTAATCCTGTGTTGACTCCTCTCTAATATTTGTTGACTCCTCTCTAATCCTGTGTTGACTCCTCTCTAATCCTGTGTTGACTCCTCTCTAATATTTGTTGACTCCTCTCTAATCCTGTGTTGACTCCTCTCTAATCCTGTGTTGACTCCTCTCTAATCCTGTGTTGACTCCTCTCTAATCCTGTGTTGATTCCTCTCTAATCCTGTGTTGACTCCTCTCTAATCCTGTGTTGACTCCTCTCTAATCCTGTGTTGACTCCTCTCTAATATTTCTAATATTAATTTTAGCTACCAAATTTTCCTTGTGAATAACACAATGTGTCTTAAAAAAAGCACACACAAGATCACAACATTTCACCCCCAACACTTCTATAAAGAAGTAAATGGTGGAAGAGAAGAAGAACAAGTTGTATTTCAATATCTTCACTCATTTCGTCTGTTTTTTGCTAACAGTATTGTTACTGAGTGGCATAGCTTTCATCTCTTTGTCATCTTTTTCCTGAACCGTTTTAAGAAATGCTGATATTGATGGTATAATTTTTCCCACGTTTAGCAATGAGTAATGAAATTTGATAACTAGCCTCAAGAGTACGAATGACAGTTGCAGTATGAGCAGTAAACAGAAACTTTAATGTTGCTCTTTTTCAAAATTTGTCTTTAAAGTTTGAAAGTGATTCAAATCTGAATTAATATGAGCACTATGTTTCGCCCTCAAATGCTCTTCAAGACGACCTCGTTTCATTGATTCGTTGGTCAAGCATTGTTGGCATAAAAGACATTAATAAAATAATATTTCACATCAAGAGATATACGTTTGAGAAAGTTTGATTATTGTAGAATGACTATTTTTTTTAAACAAATCATAAAAAAAAAATTGTACTACTGGTTTTGTGGTCAAATCTGCTCTTCTGAAAAAGTATGCGGAGTTCTCTATATATGTGGGTGAATATTCTATTATTTTACTATTCCATAACTTTGTTCTCACGACTGCAATTTCGCACATCTGTTACTCTCTTGGAAAAGACTCATTTTACTTCAACTAACGGCATTCTTCTGTCATTGTCTAAACATTTATATCCCAACCACGCCTTCTCAATCTGTCGCTAAACATGGAAAACAAGATCTCATAACATTCTACTGTAATCCATTTCTAAATGCTCCTCATTAACTATACAACTACAAAATGGTTCTCTAAGGACACCTGTATAATCCAGCTGCACAGTGAGTATCCATTACTCTGGTAATCAGACTAATGGCCCATAACTTGCATTTGAGTCAAACCACCTTGATATTTCTTGGTTTCTTTTCCCATCGTACCTAACATTCCAAGCCAAATCAAACTTCGGACCTGCTTTCTATAGCGGAAATATGATTATGCGTTGCTCTGTCCAATACTATTACATGCTCAAGATTGCACTGTATAAACTCATTTTGGTCTTTGTGACAAGGTTTGCAAATATTAGACACATTATTTTTTTTTAAATATGACTCGAATTTAACACAATAACACATGCTTTCCAGCTTTCAAAGCTTTGTTAAAAGGAGGTAGAAATGTACCTAGATATAAGTACTTTCCATTTATTGAAGATTTTTAAACTTCAGTAAAGTGATTGTGAAGCAACATTCGTTTTTGTCAACAGACATTCAAAAACTGATATATCGGTTTAGCAACATCATAAACATTAGTTAAATTCTGAACGAGCCCATTGCCCCCCTAAATGATGAAAATGCCCCCTGTGGGCGCGCTCACGTTGGGAAACAGGGTTCTAAACCTTCTCTTCGCATTATATGTTTGAAGAACCTTGATTGTCGGATTCTTATTCTTTTGATTAGGTTTTTCGGTGTGCAGGCCTGTTTTAAAACCATATCAGTAATAATTAAAACCAAACAATTTATTCTCATTAATAACCATGAAGAATTACTGAACATACCACATCATCAAATTTCTGCTGTAGGATTGTTTTCTCTGCAAATGATTTCTCCAATTTCTTAGAAAGATCAGATATTTCAACAACCTTTGACCTCCTTTCCTGAAAATATATTTGTAGTTTACCTGGCATGAATTGTTTACATAACATTGTTTTAAAGCTAACCTTTCAAAATGGAATCCAAAAAGTATAATCATAGTAAAGAGTTGAGCTTCAAAATTGTGAAGTAAAATGGATAGGTTCTCTTGAAAAGGCTATTAGAATGTGTTACTAGTGTGATTCTATAACATCATTCTCTGCTGGTTATGTTTGTAAGGACACTCGTATTGCTAGGCTAGGTGATGGATGTCGTAGGAAATGAGGGTAAGTGGTTTGAATCCTGTGTTTGTCTATTTGTTTTTCGGAAGCTCTTAATACTTGTACACTGTTTATTTGTTGATCATACAATAGCAAGAACTAATTATGACAAAAACAAATAAAATGGTAACCACAACACTCAAAATTGCACATTATATAACAAAAACAAATGATGATAACAAAGATCTCACCGATTCCAAATCTTGTTCAGCTTTTATCAACCTCCCTTTAGTATCACTTATAATCTGTTTATTTGAATGAGCAGCATCATTCATTTCTATTTTCTCTGCTTCCACCTGTGCTAGTCTGGAACTCTATGGAGATGTGTAAAAAACTGAACATAAAACACCAACACACAGATTTTTAAAAAATCCAATAAACATTTAAAGGGAATTTATATAGCTGTCCCTACAACATATGCATGCTGGGTGTTTCGATTTCCATATCTAAAAAAAACTTATCAAGTAAGCAGTTCTTGGTTAGGAATAGCATTTGACCAGAACACGCGTAAGATCTTTCTCAGACAAGTTGTATGAAAGGTGGAGAGTTTGGACATATCTTTTTCTGTCATTCTCCAGCATTCGGATCCGTATAGTAAAGTTGATAGCACACATCTGTGGTATATATTAATCTTGGTTCTGATGCTGTATTAGACTGGTTTCCAGATGGTTTGAAGGGTCATGAATGCACTTTGTGTCAGATCCAGCTCCTCCTTCCTGACTGATAACACTTCCAAGATGTGTGAAAGCAGTTGTATTTGGAAGAAATTTCTCTTCTAGTTTGACTAGGGCTGGGGTGATCATGATCAGAGTTATAATTTCTCTTTCTTTTTTTCTGAATGATTTTCAACTCAACTATGTCTTCGCTACTGTTTCCATAATGTAAGATTTTGTAACGTAACATAAGTTCCCGCCATCCTAGCCCACTGTATCATTGGAGTATGCAAGACTCCCCACCACTACAAGGTAATGGCTTCATGAGAAGTTTTTTTTTACATCTATTGACATTCATTAAATCCTTTATTACACTATTCACATTATATGGAAAATGTATCACATCAGACATTAACAAAAATAAAAGTTGCTACAAGTGTTTAAAAACATAAAATTATTCAAAACCACCTTTTCCTTCAGTTCCCTGTCCAGAGAGTTTGTCTTCTGATTGGCTTGAAACAGTTTCTCCTTCTGCTCATGAAGTTTGGATTCAAGCTTAGCAATTTTCTCTTTTTTGACTATCATATCCTTACTGGCCTGAAACAATAAACAAGGAACTGTTAAATTTGTTCAGATCACTACTAAACATTTCTGCTAAACATTCTGATGTTATCTTCTTCTTCTTCTTTGCGTTGTTCTTTCGACCAATTTTAACCACGTTTTGTGATATGTTTGATCTTTGCCAAGAACGTGTATACATTGCACATAGGTTTGGTAGGCCCCTAAATGCATAGACTTCTACACGTTTAGGACACATGCATCCGATTTCAGCCAAACCTCCTTAGTCACTTCTTACGACATGCGTGGCAGGTAACAGTTGTTCTATTTTTTACACCCCAAATTTGGGCCCCTGTAACCACTCGGACGTCTGATGTTATTAAAAATGTTTTTAATTCACCCGCAATATAGTGTATCTAACCAACTTTTGTTTGAATGCTTGCTTTCCTTACCACCAGTGTCCCTCACCATTCAGGAGAGCCCTTACTCTGACTTTAGACGTATCTGTAATTTAAATCCCACCATCACAAGATGAAAACTATAATACGAGCAGATTAGAACAAGTTATCATTCTGTGCCTTAGAACAGGACACAATCGACTCCGCAGTCATATGTATACAAAACTCTAGATTGGCGATTCAGCCATGTGGACAGGCACATCAGACTGCAGAGCACATACTTCAAGACTACCTCGAATATGATATACTGAGGCAAACTCACTGGCCTAATAAAACAACACTCAACATAAAACTACACAGACCTCTGTGTGAGCTACAAAAGACAGTGTGAGCTACAAGAAACAACATTGAATATATAGACAATAATTCAAGCAAACAAAAAGGAAGAAAGGATTTAGATCTATAGTAAAGAATCAAGGTATGTAGTCTAACCATGCACTGTGTGAACGCCGATAATTATTTTGTTTGACTCAAAACTCAGAATGTTTACGCCATCTGATGAGAAAGGTAAGTTTAGAACACATTACGACAACCAGTAAAATCAATAGGAGACAAGCCAGAGGAAGAGACACAAAGTTCTAGACATTCTGACTTCATGGCACGGAAGAGTGTCAACATCCAAATTGATAGTCGGTAATGTTTGTGGCGATCCATGATCCTCGAAACCATCCAGCATGGGCACATGATGATGATGAATGGTAGCAAATTATTGATGTTCATACATATATACTATAGCAAACCTGATCAAGCTGTGACTTGGCAGCAGCTAAATTAGCAGTTACTTTCTCCAAAGCAATATTGGCTGTCTTTAAATGGTTGTCCAGCTCAACTCTCTGACTATTCTTGGCTGTCTCAGAAGTCTGCAGAAACTCTGTCTGGATATGATAACAACAGGAAGTATATGAAATAGTGACTCTAAATATGGAATTCTAAAACTATATATGAGAAACTGCCACTAGTATTACTAATAATAATAAAATATTGCTTACCAGGTATTGGCTACCACAGAGAGCCACACTAACAAAGTGCTATGAGTACAGAGTGAGAGGTAAATAACACGCAAAATATGGAGTGATGGCATATTCTTCTTCTTCGAATGCTCCATATCGACCAATTGTTAAACACTCTTTGTGATTTGAATGTGATCTAAGCCTAAGAACAATTATACTTTGTGTCAGCTATGCGTCTACAAGTAGGCCAGCACATCCGATTTCTGCGACACTTTTTATCTACTAGGGAAGCTTCCTTAAGCCCCCACTTTTGTGCCTCTTCGACATGTCCTGTAGGTCGCAGTGTTACTATTCATTGCTTGCCTTGTGAGCCCCTGCAACACACGGACAATATTCAATAAACTAAAGACAGAATCCTCTGATAAGATCATTTGTGGAGGTAACAAAATAATTGCTGAACGTCTGTTAACAATGTGTCCAACATAAATGGCGGCCCCTAGTATCATCCAGGGACAGGCGTTCTAGAGAAACCTACAGCTCAAGTCAAAAATGGCAATGCTATCTTGTTAAAATATTAAAGTTGAAGGCTGAAAGTTTGTATAAAATATGGAGCTCAAGTTATTAAAGTAATAAAACTAAATTACGAATTTTCAGTTCAAATGATGTATCAATACTAATATATGCTAGCGAGAGTTGGAAAATGACTAAAGATATTGAAAGCAAGTTGTATGCATTTTAAAATAGATGTCTGCAAACAATAATCAGCATAAAATAAGCAAATTCAGGAGAAGTGCTGAAATCAAAGAAATAGATGGTCAACAACTAGTAACAACTGTTTTAAAAAAACAAAAATGGAGAATTTTTTGAACACTCTGAGAAGAAATAATCAAAGAATCTCAAAACAGGCTATGAAGTGGGAGACAAATGGCTCAATATAAAAATGACACTTTAACTAAGGAAACCCTGAAATGAACTTTTTGAGAGAGGTGATAAATATCAGACTCGATTCTATTGAAGAGATTGAACAAGTTGCCCAGGATAGAGCAGTATGAAGAAATTGCTTGCTTGTCATATGTAATGTGTAAAGGTTATTGTCTGTAACTCACTGTTGGTATGTCCCTGTCAGTGATGTTTCAACAAATTACATTATTTTATTCTTTTCCATCAAAGTAAACCTACATTGTGCACACAATTTTGGAACTATGAAGAATATAACAATTTCCAAAACCTTATGTTGTTCAGTAATTTGTTTCAATAAATCAATAAGTTCAACTTTCAATGTAGCACAAACAACCCTGACCTTCATTTTTAAATCTGACTCAGTTTCCATCAGTTTTTGCTGAATTGTCTTCAGCTTGTCAGATTTTTTTTCTAATGTTATCTCCAGCTTTGAAACTTTGGTCTCTGATTCTTGAAGTTGACCCCTGACCTCTCGTATTTGCTTATGTAGAGTTTCTTCTTTACTGAAGTATTCTAGAGTTTGACTTTGAAGTGCAGAATCAAGTGATGACAGTTTTTCTTGCAGCAAACCCTGACATAAAGAAAAAGTTTAGATTTTTTAAACATATATAATTATTTGATATTTAGAAACAAGAAAAGAAGATGTAGATGCCAACAGGCACATATAATTCACACATAAAAAATGAATAGTATAAGTTATATAAGAATTTGGGGATTGAATAGATCTCCATAGCTCTTGTCTAAAACAAAGGGTATAAAGACAAAGGATTTCCAATATTGCACTAATTTTTCCCATATGGCTTGATCCCGCTCTGTAGTAATGAAGCGATGTTGCCTGGAGTATTAAGCTGGCTGGCTCTGCCGCTATATCAGAGGGCCAGCCCATGGACAGAGCTGACATCATGAACGCCCTCATAGAGCGTGGCCGCAGAGAAGACCTTCATCTAAACCAATCCACGTCAACTACTAGATTCGAGAACTGGGTTTGAAGATTGGTGTGGCAAGAAAAGAACGGTACAACAGGTATACGAGTCGGCTCATCAATCAAAATAGAACTGGTACGGTCAGTCGCTGGACGCTGTTGGAGATATTGCGAAGGAGATCGGAGCACCTATGGACATGTCCGAGTGCAATGAAGATATTCCAAACTCAAACTGAAACTGAAACAATACAAGAACTCTGTAGCTCCAGCAACAATTATATGATCTAAAAAAATGTACTTGTGAAGGCAAGCGGTTTCTTTTTCTTTTGTCATCACACTGCTACCGGGTTGTCGCCCAGTGTCGTGGTTTTCTGTTTTTGTCTTGCACTGTTCTGGTGGTTTGTGTGATTGTTATTTTTGCTCTTTCACAGGATTCTGCTATGTCATCTAACCATCTTTTCCGTGGTCTTCCTCTTGCCTTCTTTCCCAATGTTCCGTTGTAGAAGACTCTGTATACTGTGGAGTTTGGATGCATTCTTATTAAGTGGTCAAACCACTTCATTCTTTGTTCTCAATGTAATTCAAGCAAGGTTCTGTGCCAACTTTCTTTCTTATGCTGATGTTGGTGACTCTGTCTTTTCTGGTGTTGTTGGCAAGCGGTTTAACCACTTAAAATACAGAGCTCTAGGATTGAATCCAAAGGTCAAACCATTAATCAAAATACTCAAGCAACTTCAAGCGGTGCATTCTGCAAACAGGCAACTTTGAGTTTGCCATTTATCTAGTCAACACTTGAGAGTCAAGTAAATGCAGTAGAGAAGATTAATTCTACATTTTCCTTTGTTGTGCAACATGTTAAGAACCCAGCATTGCACTTTGAGCAGGGATGAAGAAATACCTGACCTGTTCGCTTAATCCCAACTTCAAAATATCTCCACAGACAAAAATTAATGTCCTCAGATTTAACTGAGTAGTGAGGATCACCATCATAGCACTCTGGACATGTCAACAGGTGCTTCGATCTTCTGCATAATATCTGCATCAGCATATCAAGACTAATGACACCCATTCTGTGTTGATTAATCAAATGTCTCGTGCCTCTAACAAAGTGGTTATGTCTGACAGTTCACATTTTTATTTCCATCTCCTGCACTCTGGATAGAAATGCAGATTTATCAACATGCTTCTCTTACGGCATTGATGATATTGACATTCTCCATTACTTCTTTTAACTATCTTATCTTAAGCCATATATTCTTTAAACTATTAGCCCCAGAATTGCACGGCAAGTCTGAGTGCTGTTAATTATGAGATCAATTTGGGCTCCGAATTGTCGTGGGCATGGAATATTAGCAGCACCAGTGAAGAGACCTTCCTGGCTTCCCTTTGATTTTCTGCTTCAGCAGTTCAAACGTGAAACATGTTTAATCAGTGAGCCAAGTGAACTAACTATCATCCTACATATTCATGATAATCTGCTGTAAGAGACTGAGCACCTATATGTCTGCTTGAAATGCTATGAAGTTGATTCTTTTAATCAATATTCAGCCTGACTTTATGATACCAAAAATATAACACTTACATTTTCTTGTTTCATTTGATGAATCAATTCACTTGCACCATCTCCTGATTCAATCTGGAAAATAAACAGTATAGTAATATATCAACTTATCAATGGATTTATTTAATTATTGGATATAGATTTCAAAAACTCACTGACTCTTATCCATGCATGTTTTCTCAGTGACTCAATGAGTATGCTCAGGAAGATTGAAACAGGCTGGGCTCAGAGACAATGGATAGATTTGCTGAGGAAGTCAAGGCTGACAAAATTCAGTTATTTTTGTGTTAGAGCATGCAGGTGTAAGAGTATATGAATGTGTTGATAGGCTTCAAGGTATGGCTGCTGTAAAAATGGGGTGAGTAATGGACCAGGCTGATATTCTGAACTTCCTAAGGAAGAGAGAAGGTGTAAATGATTCAATTAATAATAGTGAATCTACAACACTAAGCAGACTGCAAGAATACCAAGTCAAATGTGGTGTAGTTAGACAAGAGCACTATTCCGGTAGCCAGAGAAGAATAATAAATCAACAAAGAACTGGTGTCATAAGTTGCCACACACTGAGAGACATACTTTGAGTGTGCATCAAAGGGCAATGGAACTCAGATACAGTGGATACAAGGCAAGCAAAAGGTGGACCACAGAAATAATAGAGACAGGAAAAGACACTATGTACAAAGCGCAGACAAAAACCTGTTCTTGAACTCTCTTCTAACTCTGACGATGTGAGGCAAAACAAGATTAGAAGAAAGAAGATGAAGAAGACATAAAGAGAAATGATTTTAGCTTGAATAAACATTTTAAAACTTCTACTTGAAACAAAAATGATCTCCTTGTAAATGCACTGCTACAAAGTGTTGCTGTTGATTGTACTCACAATTATGAAGTGCTACATTGTATAGTGTTTTACATAGAGCATTTTTTTTAAATGAGAGTTTAAGGTGGGTCTTCTAAGAGTTAATAAATTGGTTACTGGTTACTGAACTGACGTGACAGCACTCTGTGCAGATCCATAAGTGCTCAGTCTCCCCCAACAGATGTTGAATGGTATGCATACTGATGGTTCCTGTGGCTCACTGGTTAAACACACTCCTTTCTCTGCCATGTAGGCATCCAGCTCTACCCGTACAGCATGTAACTACAAACACCTTAAATCACCGGATTGATTCAACATTAATTTTAGTGTCCTCATCCAACAGTAGGTTGCGAAGAGACCAAAGAACATCCCTCTTATTCATCCTAAATTCCTCAACAATCAATGCAAGCCTGTCCACTCTCTCATTTCCGTGAACACCAGTATGTCCAGGATAGTAGACCCACATGAGTCTCTGGAGATTGAAAACTTGTATAGATGATATCCACTCATATCGCAATCTGCTAATCCGTATCTTCCAAAGTTAATAGAATTAATAGTAAAATGCAATCAAGATAACAAAGCTTATTTTTTATTTGTAAACAAATTAATTACCTTAACAACCAAATCTTGTCTTTCGCTGTCTAGCCTTTGGTTTTCCTCAGACAAGGATACAACTTTCACTTCAAGATCCTTCACTTTGATCTCTCTGTACAGACAGAGTTAAAAAAGAATATAGAAACGAATAACTGTCCCAAAAAGACATCAGATCTCACAATAAGAGAAATATTTTTCTTTCTATATTTTAAAATGGTTCGCTATTATCTAAAAATAGTATGGAATGGAACTGACAGGAAAATAAAGATAAGAATACAAAGAGAATGCATATTCCCAGTGGCAACGTATGGGTGTGAAATATGGACACATAACAAGGCAGTCGGAAAGTATATATGTGTTTTTGAATATAAGTGTTACAGAAAAGTCCCCTGTGTACCATGGACAGAAAAAAGAAAGAACACTGATGTCCTGAAAGAATTAAACGTTAAAGAGAATTGGTTGATAAAGAACATACTATACAGAAAAATTACATACTTTGGTCACATCAAGCGTCACGATGGCCTGGAAAGAACAATACTAGAGGGCAGGGTCCCAGAATGCAGAGGCAGACCAAGAAGAAGATGGCTAAAAGATATTAAAGAAACCATGAATATGACCATCGACAAGTGGGTGAACTGGCTAGAGACAGAATGAATTTCAGATGTACTGCAAAGAGAGCAACGTCCTATAAAGGATACGCACCTTGATGATGATGTTTCATGGACAGAGAAGAGAACAAATAGATCCATCAAGAGAGAACTCAAAATCAAAGAAACTTGGTTGATGCTACAAAAAGCATTTTGGACATATAAAAATACAAGAAGGGTTAGAGAAGACCATTATGGAAGGAGACATCCCGGCAATGAGGAAGAACATAGAGAAGATGGATTCAGGATGCAACTGATGATTTGAGCATGACGACTGCAGAGGTGGGACATCTGGCTTATGAGAAAGAGAATTTCCAAAGGACTTTTAGGGTGGCAGAGTTCTGCTCAGGACACGATATAGGATGATGAAGGCTTTTCTCTGCTCATAAAAAAACAGAACAAAAACAGAAATGTATGTTTACATCAATATGTTAACAATGTTATCAATATGTTATCAATATGTGATCAATATGTTATAAACATACATTTGAGCTACTTTTCTAGTCTCCTCTTCCAACTTGATCTCCTGTTTCGTCAACTGACTTTTCAATTCTTCACAGTATTGTTTCTGTCAAAAAAATGTCAAACATAAACCACATAACATAAAATAGTTTTATTTTTCATCCGCCCACTATGAAATCAGGCATAATCATAGTGCCTAATATAGAGCATCTAAACCAATTTTTGTGTGAAGGCTTACTTTTCCTTATGACCAATGTCTCTGCCATTTAGTCAAACTTTACTCCAACTTCAGAGGTACTTGCAATTTAGATCCCTAAGTCGAGGATCAGGGTCTCCTGTAGACCTTTTTCTGTGGCCAAGCTGGCTTCAAATTCAGGAAATTTCACAGCTGGTGGCCACTAGGAAAGAGTGTTATCAACTTTGTTATCATCAACACAATAATATATCACCAGCTTGATGCCCCTCCCTAGTTGTTACGGGGCCCAAATTTGGGGTGTAAAGAATAGAACCACTGTTACCTGCCACGCATGTTGTAAGAGGCGACTAAGGAGGTTTGGCTGAATCGGATGCACATGTCCTAAACATGTGCAAGTCTATGCATTTAGGGGTTTACCAAACCAATGTGCAACATATACACGTTCTTGGCAAAGATCAAACATATTACAAAGAATAATTAAAATTGGTCGTAAAGAACAAACGCAAAAAAGAAGAAGTTTGATGCCAGAGCATTTTACAAAAACATTCTTGTATCTAGTTTGTTTTTGTTGTGTTTTGTTAGAAATCCCCAAAGGAGTACTAGTTTGCATACTTTTTTATCTGTAGCAATCATTACTACTGTTACATTCAGACTTTTACTTTGATTGTTCTATGACAAATAAACTTACCTTTTGTTCACATTCCTTGTTGGAAGCCGTCAGCTCATTTTGTAGGTCAGATATTTCACTAGACTTGATATCTAGGTCAGTTTGAAGCTTTAGAAAATACAAGAAAAATCTGATAATTAATAATTATTCAGTTCCGATTTTAAATATCTTCAATGCACTCAGGACATGTCCATAGGTGTTCTGATCTGCTTCGAAATATCTCTAACAGCATCTAGCAGCTAAATGTACCAGTTTGATGTTCGTTGATGTACCTACTTATATACCTGTTATGCTGTTCTTTTCTGGCCACTTCAATCTTCAATCCAAGCTCTTGCAATCTAGCAATTGATGTGGATTGGTTTAGATGGAAATCTTCTTTGCAACCACACTCTATGAGGGTGCTCAGAATGTAAGCTCTATCCATTGGCTAACCCCTCCTCCCTCCTCGATATGATGGCAGAGCCAGCCAGCCATCTACTCTCTCATTGCCAATGACACCCATGTGGGCCACTTGTAGTGATTCAGTCCATTTCCTATGCACTGAACTAGCCTTCACCTTTCGAATCATAATCAATGAATAACTCGGAATGCACACATGAGTGTAGTTTTGTGAATACAGCCAGAGTAGTGCCTTAGTCACTGCCAGTACTTCCATTGTCATGCTTCTTGTTATTATATTAAATGCACCACTGGCTTCCTTGATTTTTCTGCCATATGAGCTTACAGAGAAGGTGCATACAAACTTTTTGTGGCAAACTACCGATCTATCCATGTAAATCACAATGTCACCTTCATTACAAATTTTATTAATGACAGTCTTGACGTCTGCATCCAACGCCATAGGATTCCTCTCTCTGCAACCATTGTCAACATTAATGCCGATCGAAAGGTGTTCCTGTATATTGAACGCACCAGTATCCATTCTACCCCTGGGTTGAAATGTACCAGCTGAACAGTGTCTGCAGCAAGGCCAACCCATGACTTGCTCCATTTTAACCATTTTCCCCCACTGATGCTGAGCAACTCAGGCAATGGATGATCTTTTTTAGCACTTATTTTGAGACAAGCTTGTGCTCTAGTTATCTTGAGTCTATACTCCACGGTTGGGAAATCAAGGAGAAACCTCATTGCCATACATGGTTGAAAGAACCAGCGCCTGACACAGGATGACAAGCAGTCTTTGCTCGATATTAGCAGCCACCTTAACTCTCATTGCTGCAAAAACGTTACGCGCCTTGACAATGACATGCTCAACATGTTCTCTGAAACACAGGCTGCGGTCAAACTTCATTTGTACATAAACATACAGAGTGAAAAAGTAAACAAAAACTAATTCAACCACAGCATGTTTTTTTCCAATGCGATAGGTTATGTTTTAAATGTGACAGTAGTATAGAGTAAGCAATAAATGAAGTACATGGCTCCTAACCGATGAGACATAGGACAACGAAGACGATGGTGACAACAGGACACTAAGGAAACCTTGAACAAGACAATTTGAAGATGTTAGAGAACTAGAAGAGATCAAAAGTCATCCAGACTGGCTGTGCTGAGAGTAATATTCTGCATGAACATGCTACAAGAAGAAAAGCAGACATGCATTTTAAATTAAAGTTTATGAATGTATTTGTCAGTACCGGACTGCATCTGAATTCATAGCATGGCAAACGGAACACAGTTTTTAAAATTAATCAAGTATCCACTGACCTTTTCTACTTTGAATTTCATTTCACTGATCTGTAGCTCCTTCTCATTCATAACAAACTGTGATGAGCTTTGACTATCACCAATCAATGTCTGATAATCATCGAGTTCTTTCATCTTGTCATTCAACTCTGCTTTCATCTAAAATGTAAAAAAAACTAGAATTAATAAACCGTGAAACTTATCTGTTAGTTAAAATTCATTATCATAACATTAGACAGTCAGACGAGTAGGGATAAAAATAGAATTGTTAACAGCGTATTCAAAGTTGGTGGATCCCTCAAGTAGTAGCATGTCCCTTGTGAAATGTCGCTTTCATCATAGCCCACCTGCCCTCAAGTAGTAGTATGTCCCTTGTGAAATGTTGCTTTCATCACAGCCCACCTGGGTGCATACCTGATAACTTGAAGACAATACATAAATAAACTAGAGAATGCTAAAACTCCTGGTAACTTAAGAGCACTACATAATGTAACTATAGAATGTTCATACTCTGATGCCAGTAAAGAATAGAACCACTGTTACCTGCCATATATGTCGCAAGAGGCGACTGAAGAGGTTTGGCTGAAATCGGATGCATGTGTCCTAAACATGTAGAAGTCTATGCGTTAGAGGCCACCAAACCAATGTGCAACGATACATGTTCTTGGCAAAGATCAAACATATCACAAAGAGTGATTAAAATTGGTCGTAAAGAACAAACGCAAAGAAGAAGAAGAGAGCATATTTGACGATTTTGTGTAGGTACCTCTGAAGTTGGAGAAGGCACTCCTGTAAGGTGAAAGACACTGATAATAAGGTAAACATGCCTTCATGCAAAACATCAGTCAGATGTGCCACACCAGGTACCCTGAATCTATAGCGACTGAACGTAAGAAGAAGAGTATGATTTTGTCTTCACATTTTATCAATCTATAATCGATTTACTCTGTTTCTTCTGCCCTAAACAGAATTTTATTGTCTGAAACTTTGATAGTTTTTATCTACGTCATTTCATTGTCTATTTTTTTAATGTTTATCTAGACCACATTATTCATGTCAGTTTCTATGTTCAAGAACAAAATCTTACCGTCTCAAGTTCATTTTTCAGTTCCTCAATTGTCTCTTTTGTTTTTTCTGTCTCCTGCTGTACTTGGTTTGTGAATTCATCTTTTTCTTCCAGGTTAGTTTGCAGTTGTGAAATACTTGCAACATGCTCCTCTACTAACTTTGAACTTTGACCTAATTTGTTCCGAGTCTGAAAATATGAAGAGGAAGGAGAATGTAAACTAATATTTCTTTGTGGATCACAAAAAATTAATAAAGATGGTAGAAGATACATAAGTGAAACTTAAATGAAGGTCTGATAACAAGGACTAACATAGTTGATATTGTTAAGTAACTTTACAATGCTAAAATAACTGAACCGAAATGCAGCAAGAATATTGGAGTGAATGAATGAAATATTAATATTGATTCTTCTTAACATACACCACATTTATTTTAACTGATTTTCTCTGCCAATAAATGTATTTTCCAAATCAGATCACCTTGACCAGTTCATTTTGGGCTTCAAGTAAGTCATTTTGTGTAGACAGAAGGATGTTGTGCACGTTTGTCTTTTCTTCACCAGATTGAGACAACTCTTCTTTCAGTTGGGTAATAATAGCTTGTCTATCATCTGCTGTATTTGTTAGCTGGTCAAGTTGATTTTGAAGCTATAAGAAGACAACACAATAAAAAAGATCAAAAAGTATTTATTCTATTTTTTATGTTTTATTTAAGGATGTTTCTTTTATGGATATTTGAAAGAAAAACAATGCTGTAACCTACCAGCTAACCAAATGGTTAAGACACCCAAACATCTCACTGACAGCTAAACATAGTTCATATGTATGGTTCTAACTTCACTGCAACGGGTCACCCCATAATTGCCCAGTTTCTGTGCCAACGAAAATCACACGAAAAGCTAACAACTGTCTCCTGTGTTGTGAACTAATTCCAAAATGAAACAACCATACCGTCACAAAAAGCAACCAGCACCGCAGAATTGTATATGGCCATTGCTAAAGTGTCAACACAAAACTGTTCATCACTTGAATTGCAATTCATGTCAAAGAGAACATCAATCATGACAAAATCCAGCTTTCAGCACATGCAAAACACTGCATAAGGCAGAATCTGTTCATCATAACCACTGTTCGCATTTCCTGAATAGCCACAATCACAACAAACGTTCGGAGGACACAGCAAAAAGTTTCCCACGTAACATTCATAGCTCACAGCGTTGCTCAAGCACTAACTCAGTAGCTCTGCAAACGAAACCGAAAAACAACATTTAAACAACAGATGATCAACAGCATTTTCATGCTTACTCTGTGTAACCAGAGCCGAATATGGACAATGAACAAAGCACAGTCGAAAAATGATTATCTATCAAAGCTTGCCCTAATTGTCAAAGAACTCACCATTTTATTACACAAACGTAGTGCTGGATCGCATCCTTCAGCTGTTTGCTGTTAACATATAAACATAGACTTCAGATAAACTAACCTTATGTTTGCTGTTCTGCTCTCGAGTTATATTAAGCTCCAACATATCTACCAAGGCTTTCATATCTTTCAAATCAGATTCTCTTTCGGTGATGACAACCTGCATTCTGGTATAAACGAGAGGGAAAAAGAGAAAAATTTTCCAACACAAAGAAAGTACAAACAATAACTAGAGAGAGATATATATATATTGAAAGGAAAGAAAGAATTATTATTACAAATAAAATTTAACTAAAGGTTGTAAAGTCGATGAATTGACTTCATTGCACCGGGTTTTACCCCATATGGCTCGGTCCTCTCCGCAGAAATAGCATACCACCTGCCAAGAGTATTGCACAAAAGCACAAACTCCGTAGCTCTGGGAACAATACTATGGGTCTGTGAAAAAATGCGCCATAAAAATAACGGTGCTGCCTGGATTCGAGCCCACAACCTTCAGAACACAAAACACTTAGCCACCGAGACCCACTTTAAGTGTAAGAAAACTTAGCTTAGTCAGTTATGCTTTCTGTAGAGCATAAAGGCTGCAACTGTCAGTCTTCAAGAATTTATATTCAGTGTTGTCTTCTTAAGTTCTGTTGTTGAATCTCTTGTTTGTATATCTTGTCATGTTTACTGTTTCTCTTCTATGGACAAAAGTGACATCATCAACGCTCTAAGAGAAAACTTACGCTCTGAAGATTTCAATGAAGAAGATAAAGGGTATTCTGTATCTCGGTTGCGTAAGATGTACATACCGATAAGTGCATCAAGACAGGAAAACCATGAGAGAAAACCCAGTAGATACATCAATCAACACAGAACGGGAGTTGTTAGCCTAAACACACTGAGATGCATGCTTGGGAGGAGATCGAACCAATTATGGACATGTCTGATGTGCAATGATTCTCAAATGAACAATGAACTATTCCTCACCAACTGTACCTCTGTTTCCCCAGTCTTCTCATTCTCCGTAAAATCTAGATCATTGTATATCTAGTAACACTATTAACATTTAATCAATCCAACGATTTAAGGAGTTTGGAATTACACATTGTACAAATAGAGTTGATGCTTTAGGGGCTAAGAGAGGAGTGTGTTTAACCTATGAGTCTACCCGGAGTGCTCTGACATCGGTTCAGTAACCAAAAACCAATTCTTAAGTTTGCTGTTGCATTTCTTTTTTTTTATGGTCTTGTCTTATTTACTGTTACTGATTAACTGTACACGATGACATTAACGGAGACACGATGAAAGAAATAAACACTTGTATTGCTATAGCAGCTAGTGCCTTTACTAAATTAACGAATATCTGGCAATCTCAAGACCTTAGTATATGCACAAAAGTTAAATTATTTAGGTCATGTGTGATTCCTGTACTGACCTACGGTTGTGAAAGTTGAAAATCAACAAAGAAAATTGATAAGAAACTGACAGCTTTGAGAATAAATGTCTACGAAAATTATTAAAAGTAAAATGGAGTGATTTCGTTTCTAACAACACAGTGAGAGATAGAACACACCAACAACCCGTATCAAATATTATAAGGAAACAAAGGTGGAAATATTTAGGTCATGTTCTTAGATCAGACGAAAAGAGACTAAATCGACAAGTCCTTATGTGGTCACCAGTTGGGAAAAGAAAACGTGGAAGACCAAAGACCACTCTTCAAGAACCATCCAACAAGAAAGTAAACTATTGGGATGTAAAACCATACAAGATCTCCAACTGCTAGCAAAGAACCGTATCACATGGAGATCTAAAACCTCTGCTCTATGTGCCGCCTTTGGCTCGAAAGGAATAAACTAACTAACTATTAACTGTACATCCGTTTTCCCAGTCTTCTCATTCTCTGTTGAATCCAGATCATACTATATCTAGTAACACTTTTAGTCTCTTTGCCCTGGAGACTTGTCTAAGTCCTCACCATATTCTCTCTTCAGTTTCCAGCTGTGCTATCTACCTCAAGCCTATAAATGCTATTTCTTATGACAAACTAAATAACTAGAGACACTATGTAAATTAAGACAAAAAGTCCCTTCCTCATTGGAATTATAAGATAGAAGACTGGAGAAAGTATGAACGGTTCACAGACACAAAGTTGAAACATTAGCAACCATCAGAAGAAAGTACAACAAGACAGAAGAGTTGACCAAGTCAATTCTGAAGACAACACAAGAACCTATGCTCATTGGAGCAAGAATAACCTATAAATCATACTGAATAGAAGAGATACAAAGGTTTGAAGAAGAATTGAGCAAGAATAAATTTATATATATATATATATATTTACATTGTTTAAACTCACTTTAAAAAGTCTTCCAATTTGGGAGCATCTTGAAGTTGGGTTTGAAGTTCTTCCACTTCTGTCTTTTTTCTTGGGAACAATTTTGCAAAAGAAGAATTAACAATCATTTTTTTTTTAAAGTTTAAACACAATTCACTTCAATTATTCAACAAAGATCACTACATTATTATTCAACAAAGATTACCACATTATTAGCTTTATTATTCAACACATATCACAGCATTATTAACTTTATGAGTAACATGACAAATATGATTCTAAGAATCACAATGAGAAGAGCCAGAAGCAGAATATGACCAGAAATTGGTGAAGACAGTGTGAGTTTGTCCAAGACAATGACACTAGTAAAATGTGTATATAAAAACATTAACAGAAAGATCACTGTAACTAACGAAAGATATATAACTTTTCCTTTATAGGTTATACTAAGATTGATTGATTGGACAATCATCATTGCACTTCTGGGAGTAACCATGTGTCTGATCTTTACTGCCACTGAGATCTCAGGAAGATCTCAGTGGCAGTGCACGAACTCCATAGAACAGGCGAGGATGCTGTTGTAATTTAGAACATGGTGACAATTTTGTAGGAGTGAATTAAAAAAAAAAAGTTTCTAATCAATTTGGCCTGGGCAGCTGCTTCCAGCCTGCTCTTCTCGATTTTGAACTGCCAAGGGTTCTTTTACATGTTCAACTTGAACACAGGACCTATGTTTTATTGTTCATCTCTGATAGGACTAGGAACTTGATCTCACCTACAATGAGATCAGGGATCTCTGAAAAATATCCAGATGGCTTCCCAAGGAGTAAACCAAGTACCTTTGGAGCAAGAGGCTATGGACAAAATGATCATTTTTCCAGAGATCTAAGATCTCAGAGTAGGTGAGATGTTCCAATTCCTATTGGAGATGGATGATAAAACGTAGGTCCTGTGTACAAGCTAAGCATGTAAAAGAACCCTTGGCAGTTCAAATTCAAGAAGTGCAGGCTGGAAAGCCGTGCCTGACAAAACCAATTAGAAAGATTTAAAATAAAATTTCTGCAAAATATTTTCACCATCTTTAAAATTACATTGGGGACCCCCACTGGTGCTACTGAGTTCGTGAACTGTTGATGAGATCTTCCTATGTCAGAAAGTTTTTGGAGCACACATGGCTACTCACTGAAGCGTAATGATGATGATCCTATCAATCAATCAATCAATCAATCAATACTTGCACATACATAAAATAATTGACAATGAATTTTAAATTCTTTTACATACATATTATACTGAATTTTGAAGCTTCTGCATTCTTTTTCTAATTCCTCTTTTTCCTTCTCCCTTTCATGTGTTGTTCTGTCCAACAAATCTTTCACTGTTTTCAACTCTTGTTTCAGAGAGTTAGTATCATCTGCTGCTGATCTGAAATCAGAGTACAGTCTCTTGATGTAACTTCTAAATTTATTTAAAATAGACAGATAACAACAAAATATCTTGTATTGTCTATTTTTTTTTTAAAATACACATATGTGTAAATGTCCATGTACCTACTGCAGAATCACAGTGAATGCAAAAATAGAAGCTAAAATTGAAGCAAAAGCAACTGGGTTGATTAAAAAATGCAGATCCAGAAAGGAATATATAAAGTGGAATCAGGGTTAAATGTTAGAAATAGGGATAAATGGATTCAGCAATTGTTAAAATCACACATGATTAAAGAACTTAGTTTTCAAATAAAAAGGAAAAAATACCTTTAACCGATTTCTGATGACACAAATATATGCACAGCAGTTCGATTCAGTAAAAAGTAGCAGCAGTAGATAACCTATCTCTGTCCCAAAAGACCATAGATTTATGAGGCTGGATATGTAATTCTCAGCTCCATTGGGGACTGTAAATTATGATGCAGGAGTGATGGTCTATGCACTTCGGTCAGTAACCATGTGTGCTTCGATATCTTTCTTACACAGGAAGATCTTAGTGGCAGTGTATGAACTCTATAGCACCGACGAGGGTCCCGATGTCATTTAGAAGATGATAAAGATATTTTGTAGGAATTTTATTTTAAATATTTATCTCATGAATTTTGTCCAGGCAGCAGCTTTCCAACCCCTCTCAATTTTGAACTGCCAAGTGTTATTTTACACGCTCAACTTGAACACAGGACCTATGTTTTATCGTCCATCTCCGATAGGACTAGGAACTTGATCTCACAGACACTGAGATCAGGGATCTCTGGAAAAATATCCTGATTAGAGAGCAAACTGAGTACCTTTGGAACGAGAGGTGAGCACCGAACCTTTACACGACAGAGATCTCTTAACCACTTCTGATCACTTCTGAGTAGAAGCCTTCACATGTCACTGTATTATACCCTCGCTGAGAGTTTTGGGGTCTTCTTGATAAGATGCCCCCTCCCCCTGCAGCTACAGTGAAAAAGAGTTTTAAAACTTGTACTTTCTTCTTCTTCGAACGCTCCATATCGACCACTTGTCAACCACTCTATTTGATCTGTATGTGATCTGAGCCTAAGAGTGATTGTATGTTGTGCCAGTTATGCGCCTACAAGTAGGCCAGCACATCCGATTTCTGCGCTGCTTTTTATTTACTAGGCTAGCATCCCTAGGGTCTACATCAGTTGCCTCTTACGACATGCATTGTAGGTTGCAGTGGTACTATTCTTTGCTTCCCTTGTGGGCCCCGCACCTCACAGGCGGTACTTCCTTGAAGTTCGAAACAAAAACAAATATTGATTAAACTCAACAAAAAAAACCATGTAATGAAGCCTTCTTCTTATATCCTCACATTGTTACTAGGTTGTTGCCAGGTTGTTACCTGGTTGTTGCCAGGTTGTTACCTGGTTGTTGCCAGGTTGTTGCCTAGTGTTGTGGTTTTCTGTTTTTATCTTGTGTTGCTCTAGTGGTTAGGGTGATAGTTATTTTTGCCTTTTGACAGAATTCTGCTAGGCCATCTAACCACATTTTTTGTGGTCTTTCTCTTGTCTTCTTTCCTGATGTTCTGTTGTAAAAGACTGTATACAGTGGAATTTGGTTGCAATATTATTAAGTGACCAAACTACTACAGTACTTTATTCTATGTAATGAGATAAAACTGTATATATGGATCAGAAGCATACAGGTATCAATTCAAGCCTCATAAAAAAGGGGGATTACTGTATTGACAGAAAGTGTACATAATTTTAAAACTAGCATTATTTGCTTCTGAATATGCTTTCTATTCGACCCATTGTCAATTCTTTCACAACTGATGCTATCACATGCACTATAACTTAATTGGCACTTACTATGGACAATTTCCTGGTTGTAATATGATAAGTTTTCTCTGGAGAAACGACAAGAACAGAGCTTAAAATTGCTGTGAACAAGACGATAATGTAATCATTAAACATTTTCATGTAACAAGCTGCCTGTTAAGAGTTTGTTAAAAAATTAATTTTGCATGACTCAGGATTACCTTTGACCTGAAAAAATCTGTCCTGTATAGATGTGTCAGCATTATATTGATAACATTTTAGACAGTTAAATTAATATTGTTCCTTCTTCTACAACTACAGGTCAACCAGGAAATTTCGGAATACAATGATTGAACTGTCTTTTGTTAACCTGTTAAACTGGTTTTTTTAATGACAAAGGCAATAAAGCTGATAATAAAATAAAGGTAAAAACAAAATGGAAAGTATGCCAAGATGGAATTTGGTTTACCAAAGTGTGGCTCACTCAAAACAGGCAATATATATAGCTATATTTAAATATATGTTAAAAATTGTATACATTTTTATGATAGATATATATATATATATATCTATATATATATATATATATATATAGACATAACTCCGCCAATGCAGGGTCCAAGCCCGTATGAAAAAGAAGGAAGAATTGTGCATGACACCAGCTACCTAACCAGAAGAAATTTAAAGAGCTACAGAAACTTGCCAGAAAGGACGCCATACCAGTAAACCGACCAGCCAGGTGGTGTACAGTGCACCTAGTGCATCAATGACAGTTGCTGATGAAAGCCGCTTTACCAAAGTCAGCAGCCCGACTCATACATTACTTGGCATAAAAACATACACTACCCAGGATAGAGTGGTATGCAGAAATTGTTTGCAGGCACTATGTAACGTATAATATTGTCTGCTTCAAGCATTTCTTCAAATGTTATATGTATAATTGTTCCTTTTCATATATGCTCCATCTGATAACCTGACATAAATGATATCCTCTCAGAGAAAAAAATAGTTGAAGGTGAAAAAAAATGACAGAATATACAGAAAGGAAAAAAAAACTCAGTATGTTTAGTTTAGTTTAGTCGTCGGATCACCATCACTGCACGTCGAACAAATTAGTCCATAAGTGCTCCGATCTCTCCTCAGTATGTCCATCAGCGTGTGGCGACTAACGACACCGGTTCTTTGTTGGTTTACAATTCTTCTTTGTCTGCCAGCATAGCGTTCTTGTCGAGCTACACCACACTTAACTTTGAGTTCTTGCAGTCTGGTTAGTGTTGTGGATTCACCGCTATCACCTGAATCATGTACACGCCTCTCTCCCTTAAGGAATTTATAATATCAGCCTGGTCCATTGCTCGTCCGCTTTGGACAGCAGCCATACCTGCAAGCCTATCCGCACGCTCATTCCCCTTTACACCTGCATGCCCTGGCACAAAAATAAAACTGATCCTTGTCAGCTTAGACCTCCCAGCGATTCTATCCAATGTCTCCTAGCCCATCCTGTTTCAATCTTCCTGAGCATACTCATTGAGTCACTGAGAAAACATGCATGGATAAAAGTCTGTGATTCTAGCCAAATCATCGCTTTGGTAACCGCCATGATTTCCATAGTGAGACTGCTTGTAGTCACGGCAAAACCACCACTGTCTTCCTTCACAACATCACCTCCGACCTGAGCAGTGAAAGCCCACGAGCTCCGCACATGTCGAATCACCGAACCATCCGTATAAATGATTACATCATGCTCAGATGCGTTCTCAGAAATTAATGCCTGAACCTCTGCCTCACAACAAGTGGGTTGCGTTGCCTGCATTCTTTATCAAGTTCGATGCATACAGAAAAGGATGTAGCAATTGCTCTTGGCACTGGTATCCATTCTTCACCGGATCAATGTCTTCAAGTGTACACACCTGTTCAATACAGTCCTCGGCCTGACCCATCCAAGATTTTCCTTTTTTTTTAACCTATTTCCTTTTTGTTTCTTTATTTCCAAGTGCAGAGGATGTTGTGTGTCAGCATTGACTCGAAGGTATGCTTGTGCACGGCTCATCAGTATTCTATACTCCATAGTAGGATAGTCAAGGAGATAGCGCATCGCCCTGCACGACGTGTCTTTAGTGCAACCAAGTATAATGCGCATCGCCTCGTTCTGTATTCTTTCCAGTCGTTCTATCTGACTATGACTGAGAGTCAGGATCGCCAGCGCATACTCAAGCACAGAAAGGACCAGACCCTGGTATAAAAGACAAAGATGGCGCTGTTCACAATCCGCCGCAGCCATTACCCTCATCGCCAGCAAACCTTTCCTCGCCTTCATTATCACATGAGCTATGTGTTCCGTAAAAGCTAGACTACGATCAAAACGCAACCCCAGGTATTTCATAGACTGAGATCGCTCCACCACCTCTGAACATAAAACCACAGATGGTGTTGGAGTGTTGATGATGTGGTTGTTTAAAGAGAACCATGTCACCGCTGCTTTTGTGGGGTTGACCAATGCTCCTGCTTCAACGCACCATCCACCTATGCGGTCGAGTTCTGACTGAAGTTCCTCCACAAGCTGTTCTCTATCCTTGCCCTGACGATACACCAACACATCATCTGCATATGACATTGTCCTTCCTCTACCCGTGATCTGCTCTTTTGTGATGCTCACAGTATAGGCATTGAACAACACCGAAGATAATGGTGACCCTTGTGGTAAGCCAGGGTGGATTGTTGTTGGTGATGACGCCAAACTGCCACATTTAAACACTATCTTTCGCTGGAAGAGGGCCGCAAAGATCCAATTGAGGAGGAATGGGCTGATATTGAGTTCAGTCAGCTGCACCATTAAAAATGCAACGGCACTCTATTATAGGCATCTTCAAGGTCAATTGCAGCAGGACATGTCTCAATGCCCGAGTGAAAACCCTCATAGACATCGTAGGCGAACACAGCTGCATTACGCCATGTCTCTCTATAAGGACGGTCACCTCCAAGGGTGGGTGGAAGGAGACGTAACCTCTCTAGTTGGCAGGATATTTTCCTGGCAATTATTTTCTCCAGCAACTTGCCTATTGTATTCTGCATGGTGATTACCCGATAGCCCTGAATTTTTGTGTGGTCTTTGCCAGGCTTCGGCAGAGGTACCAGGTAGCTGTGCAACCATTCTTCGTTGATTATTGCAGTCGTAATGCTTTTGTTGTAGATGCCAGCCAGTTCTTCCCACTCCCCATCAGACAACCCGTCAATGTCACCATATCGTATGCCATCTGGACCAGGTGCACTGTTTTTGCTCTCCGTACAGCATCCTTGATTTCCTCTACCGTCACCAAATCATCTACATCTAATTCCTGGTTCTTACATTTAGCTGCAATGGATTGTCTTGCAGTGTTTCGCCCTACAATGTCTTTCTGGTCACTCTGCTCTAAATAGTGCGCAAACAGAGCCCTACCCTTGTTTTCATCTGTCCTCTGCCATGTAAGATCCAAGCTCTGGAAGTCAATAACACACCGATTCTTGTACCATTCTATACTTCTGTGCAATCGCCAGAACAGTTTCAACGATTTGTCATTGCTCACACGTTGACAGAACTCAGCCCACTTCTCACTTTTTACCATCCTTGCAAGAGCTTTGAAACACCCTGTTTTATTATCCATTTCTTGTTTCAACTGCAAGATGTCAGCAGGATGGGTAGTTCCATTTTTCCTGGCAGTTTGCCACCTCCTAACAGCACACCTTGTATGTTGAGGGTGTTAATACTCTATGAGAGCGTTAATAATGTCAGCTCTATTCATTGGCTGACCCACCAAAATGGTGGAAAAGCCAGTCAGCCTGTACACTTTCTCATTGATATCGACATCCATGTGCCCCAGAACGAAGCTGAATGTAATTATGTTAATTGTTGACCCTTGTGATTTTGTCCATTTCATGCGCATCGAACCAGCCTCCACCTTCCGGATCATACTTAATAAATCTGTCAGAATACACATGAGTGTAGTTCTTTTACTTGAGCCAGAGTAGTGTCTTAGTCACCGTCAATATTGATCATCTTTGTATCGTTTCATTATTTATAAGATGATCAATCAGTTATTAAGATAGTCAAAACACAGTAATATAATTTTACAAAGCATAAAAACAAGATACAGCGACGTTTCAACCAAAAGGCCTTCATCAAGGAAAGGATACAAAAGAAACGAAGAAATTCAAGTATTCTATTAAATAAGGAAAAATATTGTAGGTGGTAGGTATGTATAAAAAGTGTCACTCAAAAAAATAGAAGAACTTTGAATATGAAATAAAAGATGAACTATAAGATACAATGTGGATCAATTGTAATATTTAATTATGAACTTCATATAGACATCGATATTAATATTTCATGGCTCTGTATATTAAACAAGGTCAGATCACACACATAAAAATTACACAAAAGAAAAGCACATAAAAAGAACACAAAGCTGTAAAAGACCACAATGAGGTCAAAGGATAATATGAGATCAAAGAACCCAAATACATCAGAGGTGAATACAGTATTCAAAACAAATGTTGTTAGCCCTTAGAGTACTATTTTGGTTTTTCATTTTCATTTATAATTGATTTCACAAAAATGAAGTAATAAAAGCACACACAAAGACACTATAATAGCATCAAAATAAGAAAAACAAAGCAGTTTTAAAAAAAATAAATAACACAAAAATATTAAGATAAAATAAAACATATCTTAATGACAAATGGAGTGAAAGCATTACAGCAATAAAACAAATAAGTAAGCCAACACTGAGTTATCTAAGGATGGAAATGTCCCCCACCAAAAAAGCAACTGATTTGCAATAAAGTATTAATGGTTGAGGATCAAATAAATTTGCAATAAGTACAAAACCATATTTCATCCTATATATATATATATATATATATATATATATATATATATATATATATATATATATATATATATATATATATATATATATATATATAAATGATAGATTCAAATATATCGAGCCTGTGTAATTAGTTCTTTACTATATGGCTCAGAAACATGGACAGCCTACTCAAGACACGAGAGGAGACTTAACATCTTTCACCTTCGATGTCTCCGCAAGATTATGAACATCAGGTGGTACGACAGGATAACCAACTCTGAAATACTGCAACGTGCAAACCTGCCTTCCATCATGGGTATGCTCAGCAGTAGACGACTAAGATGGTTGCGACATGTGAGAAGAATGGAAACTTATCGCATACCAAAACAAATGTTGTTCTGTGAACTTTCGGAGGAAAGAGGCACCAGGGCAGACCACTGCTCAGATATAAAGATGTCTGCAAAGCCTCAATGAAAAACTTTTCTATAGGTCCCAGCACATGGGAAGGACTAGCTGATGACAGAGTTGTGTGGAAAGCCAAATTACGAAAGGGGCAGAGTCTATTGAGAAGAGACTTATGTATGAACTGAACGACAAGAGAGAAAAGCGAAAACTCAGAAGTTGTCACAATAAAACACTTGCCAATTGACCGTCTGTAAAGACGATAAAGGACATATATATATAGATTTGTCTTGCATTAAACTATTTTATTTTCGACTATAAATTCCTATTTTTTCAATCAATACTAAAGAGAAGTAAAATTAATTACAACTTGATGAAATATTTTGTACTTCTTCTTCACTCACTTTAGTATATAACCACTTTAGAAATAATTCTTTGTGATTTTTGTGTGATTTAAGTGCATTTTTATTTGGCTATGTTTAAGCAAAACTGAAATAATTACATCTTATCTTATCTTAACCACATTTGCCGTGAAGCGTAATGGGGAGATTTAGTTTTCTGTCTTGTGCCAGGTGTGTTGCGCTTGACGTTGTCAGTCCATGCTTTCGCAGGAACTCTGAGATGTTATCTATCCATTGTGTTCTTGGCCTGCCTCGTGCTCTGCGCCCTGAGTGTCAATTATTGTAGGCATGTGATGGTAGTAAATGTGGTTCCATTCTCATTAGATGGCCGAACCACTTGATTCTTTGTTTCTCGATGTACTGTATGCATGGTATAGTACCAACGATGCTTCTGATATTCTCGTTTCTCACTCTATCTCTCCTTGTAACATTGACAGCTTTTGTAGACATCTCATTTCACATGTTGTAATCTTTCTTTCTTGTGTCTTAGTCAGGGGCCATGTTTGGCACTGATAGCAGAGAGTTGGAATAAATATGCAGTTTATCAGTTGTCGTTTGACTGCTATGTTAATGCTTGGATGTTTTAATAGTGGTGACAGTTGGTATGTCACTGCGTTTGCCTTCTGGCATCTAGTCTCGATTTCTCTGTCCAACTTTCCATCTGCTGTCAATATACTCCCAAGACTTTTGAATTTTGGAGTCTGTTGTGGTTTTACTTTATGCTCATGTGTGTTTAGTTGACCTGTTGATCTACTTATTATCATGACTTCTGTTTTGGAGATGTTAATTTTCATGTTATATTTTTCACATGTCCCTTGCAGTGCATTTATGTGTTGTTGAATATATGTGTTTTGATTTAGACATCCAATTTCATTGTTTGCTGTTTTTTAAAAACAAAGCTTGTTCTAGACATTGCTTCTTATCCTTACACTGTGAGGCAAAACAGGATTAGAAAAAAGAAGACAATTAAGAAAACTGTTTTTGGGTTTGTTTACTCTCTAGGCTGTTTCATTATTATTGTAGAGCTGGTAAGACTTAAACTGCATCTTTTATTGTTTCAAATTTTGTTCAAGCAGAGGTGCGGAGCTTAATCTCATTTAACTATTTAATATTTTAAAATGTCTTTAACTCTTTCCACGCTTTAAGCCGCACACTGCGCCATGGCGGAAGTACGTTGCACGCTTTAAGCCGCACACTGCGCCATAGAGTTGCTTCCTTATAAGAAGTCTTTCTAGTTTTACTTCTTCTGTTTTACTTATAGTACTTTTAACCTTGTTATTCTGTTAGGTTGTCCAGTTTACTTCAATTTAGTATATAATAATATATATATGTTTATTTATTGATAAGTAGTTGGGATCGTAATTTTTTTTTTTTTTTTAACTTCCCTTGAATTAACTGCTTAAAAATTGAGGAAATAAATGGGCGTGGAAAGAGTTAATATTCACAATTTGGACCTTTGTATTTTTCATCTATGCCTAATAGGACAAGATGGCTGACATCATTTGCAAATTTTATTAATTATTTTCCACTAAAAAATGAAAACAAAAAGGAATTCCCAAAATAAACAATATATAATGAATACAATTAGTTCATGGTTCGTGTGTTTGAGTCCATAAGCAAACGCTCTATGCATTACGTTTATCCGCGCCACAATTTCTACTTACCACAAAAAATTTAGGAAAATGAAATAAGGCACCTACTTTTGAGAAAGCTGTATTTCAAGATTTTTGGCAAGAGTACATTTGTCATCAAACTGTCGCTGTAAATTATTGTTTAAAACAGGAAAATTATATCAATTGTCAGATAGTTAGCATTATAATTGAAGTAGTACATAGAAATAAAAGGGTCAGTCTAAAGGCAAAGGATTGACTTTACTGCACCGGTTTACCCCATATGGATCTGTCACTCTCAGCAGAAATGGCAAGCTACCTGTCAAGGGTGTTGCATAAAGAACAAGCTCCATAACTCCAGCAGCAATAGTGGAGATCTTCATAAAAAATGAACATGTGAACTGAACGACTTGATCCAGATTTGAACCCAGAACCTTTGGAACGCAATGCAAATATCTTAACCACTTAACCACAGAGACCTCCAGCACATAGAAATTGTAGCAGCTTAATAATCTCAATAAGAGATAGTTGTAAAATAGTTTGGCAGAATACACCCCCATGGAAAGAGACAGACATGGTTTCAGATCCATCACCCTCAACCCTTGATGTGGTCATGTCCTCCTGATCACATCTGATATGAATCATAGTAAACGATAATGAGCATACTTCTCATCTAATTGCACTACTTACAAAAGAACGTTACTCTATAATTTAACAGATAATGTAAAAAATAATATGATATTTAAGAAGTAATGGCTATAATTGTTGTAAAAATAATTAAGCTAGGTTTGATTGTTTCATCATTATAAACAATTTCAGAAAATAAATCACAAAATCAAACTAAAAAGCCTACATAAATGTTCAAGAATTGCTGTCATGTTTCAGAGTTCTGGATAAAGAAGACATGAGAAATGACTGATCTTTGTTAACAAATGTGTGGGTATAATTTTACATTAGAATTGGAATACTAGACAATAAAAGGGTTTTAAAACCGAAGGGTTGACTTCATTGCACCGGGTTTTACCCCATATGGCTCGGTCCCTCTCCACAGAAATGGCATGCCACCTGCTGAGAGTATTGCACAAAGCACGAACTCCATAGCTCCAGCAACAATCCTAGGGTCTCTGGAAAAACTGCACTCGTGAACAGAACGGCGCAGGCTGGATAAAAAAAATAACGACCTTCGACTCACAAGGCAAAGGGCGTAACCACTTAGCTACATAGACCCCCTTATACTAGACAATGAGACTGCAGATTGACTGACCAAGGAAAGTTCTGCAGATGTACTACTTCTGTGTCTGCTTCTTCTTTTGTCATCACACTGTTATTGGGCTGTTGCCCAGTGTCAAGGTTTTCTGTCTTTGTCTTAAACTAGGAAGCATATTCACAGAAGATGGATGACTAGACAGAGAGATAGAGGCTAGAGTTTAAAAAGCAAATGCTGCAACCTATCAGCTAACCCCACTGCTAAGGCACCCAGACATCTCACTGACAGCTAAGCAACAGATGATCAACATCAATTTCATGTCTATTGCGTGTTGCCAGAGCCAAACATGGACAATGAGCAAAGCAAAAATAAATAGATGTGAAATGCAATGCAGACGAAGTGTTATAACAAAAATCAGAAAAGACAAGAGTCACCTACATAAGCATAATAAAAAAAATATGTTTACAAAGGAAGGTTACTCTATAATTTAACAGATAATGTAAAAGAAAATTGAAACAGAACCATGCTTGAAATACATTGAGAAACAAAGGATGAAATGGTTCTGCCAATTAATAAGAATGCAACCAAGCAACTGTATACAGTCTTCTACAACAAAACATCAGGAAAGAAAGTGAGAGGAAGACCACAAAAAAATGGTTAGGTGGCATAGCAGAATCCTGTCAAAAAGCAAAAATAACTATCACCTAAGCCACCAGAACAGTGCAAGACAAAAACATAAAATTATGACACTGGGTAACAACAGTGTGACAACAGAAGAAGAAGAAAAGTTGACAGGAGGGAAACATTCAATTCACACAGTCAACTTCTGTTTTATTTGCAAATTTTGTTTAAATTATTGATCAGATCACCTTAAGAGTTTTGATGTCATCCTTCAGAACACACTGTTGTGCTTCACACTCCTCCATATTTGCTTTCATGACGGCCATTTCTCCAACCTGAAATTAAATATACACTACTTTATAACTAAGATATAGTAAATAAAACAAGTAAAGAACCTGTTTTCATACCATGAAGTATATTAGGGTATAAGGTGTTAGGTTAATATTTTCCTTTGATTAATGGCATGTGATGGGTAATGAGGTCAACATCATACCAGTCACCTTTACTTATCAGTGTTTCTTTGGTATTCAATTGAGATTGCGTCAACCTAAGAACTTCCATGGTTAAAAAAACCTCACTCCTTCAACTGAGGAACTTAATCTTGGGACTACATACTTACAAAGAAAGTGCATCAATCACTATTTTATCATAGATCTCAAATATAACTATGATACTCATCTTTAACTGATTGCGTACGAGCCGTCGTTTTAAAGATCCACCGGCTTATCACAGGGACGTATAGTTGTTTGAAAGTATTTCATTGCTTTTCCATTACTTTCCATTCCTATTCTACTTTTACATTAACTGAAATCTACTTAAAAGTGAAGTGTAAACGATAACGAATATATATCAACCTGGCTTATGCTAGAAGTAGAAGTGAAACAGAGTTTACCATTCATTCTAGGATACACTGTGCCAAAAAATCTAGAGATTTTTCATGAATGGTCATGATTCTAGTTTGTAAGCAGTTAATAAACAATATCCATTCACAATTTTCTTAATGTATATGTATTCATAACTGGATTACCAATATAAAGAGAGCAGTCTGGATTGTTTACTCAACCTTTTGTTCATCAAGAACCTTCGTATGGTGGATTTTTGTTTGACCAAATTCAATGTGTTTTTTAATGCATGCTAATATGTTTTCCTGCATAGTTAACACTGCATTATATTTGCTAACACAGTAAGTATTTTGTGAAACTACATCCATTTGTCTTCAATTTAATACATAATTAGTCATATTGTAAATTCTATTTAGGAACAATATTTTAGTATTGTTAAACTACAAGTGCAATTTTTGGAACTAAAAATAATTCCGTCCAGAGGCCAAAAAACTCCATGGCGAATCAGTTAAATAACAGTTGACCTACTTGTTTGTGATCTCAGAGAGAGTTTAAGTTTCTATAGTTTTTCTGTATTAGACATTAGAGCTTGAACTTTCTGCTTACTCTAAATCTTTCTTCTGATAATCTTCTTCTTCTGTGATCTCTGGTCATGTACTAAATCCACCGCACACCACAAATATCAGCTTCAGGTTTCAGTAGTTTAGTTTTCAGGTTGATTGTGTGTGGTCCCATGTTGCTTCTCAGCTCACCCAGGAGAGGACATTATTGCAGGGTCTACCTGTTGACACTGACCTGTTTGACTTACTTCTAGTCTATGTAAGTGTATGTTGAAATTGAAGTGTCCGGATTGTAGGCAAAATATAATGATGTGGTCTGTTCTGCTGTGGTCTTTAAGGAAGCTTTTTCACTATCATATCCAGTGATTGTCTTCCAATCTACAGTAGACTTTCTTTTAGTAAGAGTTTTGACCTCTTGAAAGATAGTGGTTGGTAGATTTGTTCTTTGACACTGCCTTCCTTAGCCAAAACATTGGCCCCTCTCCTTGCCTTTAATGTCACAGTGAGAACAGCCCAGCAAGTTCTATTTCTAGGTTCTGTACCATGCTCCAGGACATCTTCAGTGGACAATCAATGTCAAGCAGGCATGGCCACATGTGGAGGATAGTGGAACAACCTTCATAAATGAAGTGTCAGTTGTGATATAAGTCAGTTTTATACTGGACAAATAAGTTGTGACCGACCAAAAGGTGGTATCTTCCCATGCAAGATGAGAAGGGTAACAGGTGGCACTGACACTCCCACCAAAATATCCCATATATCCTATGATGTGAGATACCAAGCAAAACAGAGTCCATATAAACTCTTCCCACAGGAGAATGAAACCTCGGAAAACAAACCAACTAGGAAGCAATTCATGTTGTTATATTACCTGTGACAGCTGTAACTTATTCTGTTATATTATCTGTGATAAATTGAAACTAATCCATTATGTTAGCCATGACATACAAAAAATATGAAGAAATAAATATACAATACGTACCATCTGAGCTGCCTTTGATTTCCAGCTTTCTTTCTCAATCTTAAGAGTTTCCAGTTGAACGCTAAACTGTGACATTCTTCTTTCACTATGGGATACTTCAGAAGATACTGTGGAATATAGCAATGTTGCTATTATCATACATCAACAGTCACATGGGCTACTTTCAGTTCTTATTTGTGTGCCATACTGGCTCATATTGGAGGTGCTGACTTAGTTTATCATGTCCATTGTGGAATATGCTGTAGAGTAGTGAGATGTGGACAACATACGCCTGACAAGAACATCGCCTCAACACCTCCCACATGTTCTGTCTCAGGCGAGTATACAACATTAGATGGCAAGGTCGCATCTCCATTATAGAAATCATGAGCAGTGCTGGAATTCCAAGCATATACACCTTGCTCCTTCCTTCCTTTAGTTCGCTTTAAATATGTCTATATATTCAATGTTGTCTCTTGTATGAACTTCACTGTCTTTTGTAGCTCACACAGAGGTCCGTGTAGTTTTCTGTCGAGTGTTGTTTCGTTAGGCCAGTGAGTTTGCCTCAGTGTATCATATTCGGGGCATCAGGGCAGTGTTGAAGTATGTGCTCTGCAGTCTGGTGTGCCTGTCCACATGTACACAGTATTTGTGGCTTTCTCATTGATTTAATCATCCTTTTCTTTTGGTGGTAGGTAACTGACACATCCGGTTGCTCTCCTGCAGCACCTTCCTTGGCCAATCGGTCTGCTGTTTCATTTCCTGGTATTCCACAGTGAGAGGGTCTCCACTGCAAGACGACCCTGCGCTGCTTGGACAATTTAGACAGTAGGGTCTGTAGACCTGGCAATTTTCTGGATTGGAGTGCTTGGAGTGCTGATTTTGCATCAGTCAAAAATACAACATGTTGAGGATCGGGTCTGGTATTCAACAGTTTTTCAGTTGCCACCTTGATTGCCTGAATTTGTGCATCATAGTTGTGACAGAATTTCCAGTTGGTACTTTAATCGCATCTCTAGCATTGTTTGGGTATTCTATGTACACTCCTGCTCCTCCATTCTTCACTGCATTTTCTGCTGACCCATCCGATACACCTTGCTGAGTCAGTGTTGTCTAAGATGGCTGGGACATGTGTGCAGTATGAGCGATGGCAGAATCCCAAAGGACACCCTCACCGGTGTTATGAAGTTTGTGCACTGCCGCTAAGATCTTAATGTGTAAGAAAGAGATCAGAGCAATCATAGTTACTCACCAAAGTGTAATGATGATGGTCCTATCAGTCAATCAATCATTGAAAGGACATTCTATATGGTCAACTTGCAACAGGTACTAGATAGCAAGAGTGCCCATTACTGCACTTCATTGATACCTGCAAGTGTGATCTAACTTCAAGCAGCATAGACAAAGAGAATTAGGAGCAGTTAGCTAGACAGGCAAGCATGGTGAGTGGCACTGAGGAATGGCTCAAAAAGAAAAGAAGAAAAACACCATCACATATGGAGGCAAAAGAGAGACCATCCTACGTATCAGCTCCAGTCTTCAATTTCACCTGCAGCAACTGTGGCAAGGATTTCAACTCCGGAATAGGCCATTACAGCCACAACAGTCAGTACAGAGCAAGCCCTGTGATGCAAAACATATCCTCTTTTGAGACAAAGAGGCCAATAATGATGATGTGGAATATGTGGCTCCAACTATCTACACAACTATTCCAACCTTCTTATTTTTAGTGCAATATAGGACTATAAGTTGCTCGCCACTGACTTATATTCTGGATCATCTTCTTCAACACTCGATGGCTTTGCAATCTCTCTCACAAACTCCTCTCTTCTTGTGTTTGTTCCAGTCAAGTGCATGTCTGTTTATATTCTATGGTTATTTCATGCAGATGTATCTAACCATCGCTACTTTTTCTCTTTAACCTCGTTGTATTGGGTTCTGTCCTGTTCTCCTCCCAAACTCTGTTTTTGTTATCTCTTCTGGTCATCTAATAAATATGCTGGGTCAGTGCCATCCTTTAGAGGAGCTCCATAACTGATCCACACCATATATCTCCTCCTTCACTGTTCTCTACCAGGCTGTTCTTGTTCTGTCCATTCCATCTTCCCTAGGGATACAGTGTTTGGCAGTTCTCGTTATGATTTCTGGATCGCTTCTGATTATTATCCTGTCCAACTTCAGCATCTGCTTTTTATCCCTGTCGGCAATTCCTCCTGATTGCACTTGTTTAGCAGATCCTCTTTGATCATTTTTTATCTGGTCAAAATATTCTGAAAATTTGTCTCAGGTAGGTTGTATACTGACAGTCTAGATTACTCTAGATGTTAAAAATGATGTTACTCTCCAGCATTCAGATTCATACAAAAGTACTGAAAGTTTGCAGCTCTCATATATTTGTAATTTATTTTATTTTCTTCTCTTCTCTAATCCTGTTTTACCTTCCAGCGTCAGAATAAGAAAAAATTTATAGAACAGGTTTTTGTTTGCGCTTCATAAATAGTGTTTTTCACTGATTTTGTTTTTTCTGAGTTCCACCTTTTGCTTTGTATCCACTGTACCAGAGTAGCATTGCTCTTTGAGTCCTTTGGTAATTGCTTATGTGGCAGAACCATTTAATTTGTTGTTTCTTGATGAAGTTCAGTACTGATGTTGTATCCATTTTTTTCCTGAGGTCTTCATTTCGAAACCAGTCTCTTCTTGATACTCCCAGCATTCTGCATAGACACTTCATCTCCGTTGTGACTAGTTTTAATCCTAAATTTTAGCAATCTGGTAATGAGAAATAAATTATAATATAAATTATCATTGCAAGAGCACATAAAGTACTTTGGTGCAGGATCCCATTCTAATAGCCGTCCATTGCAAGCAATGATGACAATAGACTTAGACATGTGTGGTTGCACCTCTCTGGTGTGTGTGGAGGTGACTGTCGAGTCCAATCCTGGAACCCAATCCTCTACAAGTGAAGCCTACATGTTCAAGGTTGGACATGTGGATATTGTGTGTTCTGAAAATGTAGCTTGTGTTGTATTTGGATTCTTCTTCTTCTTCTTCTTTCTTTTGTCGTCACACTGCTACCGGGTTGTTGCCCAGTGTCGGGGTTTTCTGTTTTGGTCTTGCGCTGTTCTGGTGGCTTGTGTGATTGTTATTTTTCTCTTTCACAGGATTCTGCTACCCCATCTAACCATCTTTTCCGTCGTCTTCCTCTTGCCTTCTTTCCCGATGTTCTGTTGTAGAAGACTCTGTATACTGTGGAGTTTGGATGCATTCTTATTAAGTGGCCAAACCATTTCATTCTTTGTTTCTCAATGTAATTCAAGCAAGGTTCTGTGCCAACTTTCTTTCTTATGCTGATGTTGGTGACTGTCTTTTCTGGTGTTGTTGGTGTTTTCTGGTGTATTTGGATTAAGGTGTGTGACAAGGGGGTCATGAGCCTGTAGAATTTAATGGTTGCGTTGCTTGTGCAGTCGCCGTGAAACTGTAGAGATTATGATATTTTCTTTATGCCCAAGACAGAAAAAAACTCCTTGGCCTTACTGGGGATTGAACCAGAGCTCTAATCCATTTGGCCAGATGCTCCACACAATAACAAAAGAGAAATGATTGTATATGAATTATGCTTACATAATGTCCTGCTCTCTTCTGATCCGCGCAGTTGAGACTGCAGTAATTCAAGTTTCTTTCTCAACTGTAAGACATCACAAAATAAAGATTATAAAATCTACTACAAAATATTTTGTAAACAAATAGAGAGCATGAAAAAATATTCACATTCTAAAATTAAACAAAGCATCATTTATGTTTGAAAAAGTTATCCTAAAAATATTTCCAGGTTTGAGAGGAATGAGATTCTGACTTATTAATTGACACTAATATGACTAATGGCAATTAATGTTGTTACGGTCACTATAAAAGATTGTACTAAGGTCTTCCTCTACTTTGAACGCTCCATATCGACCACTTGTTAAACCACTCTTTGTGATCTGTATGTGATCTAAGCCTAAGAGCGATTATGACGTTATGCCAGTTATGTGCATACAAGTAGGCCAGCAGATCTGATTTCTGTGCTGCTTGTTATTTACTAGGGTAGCTTGCCTAGGCCACTACCTTAGTCACCTCTTACAACATGCCTTGTAGGTCGCAGTATCACTAGTCTGTGCTGCCCATGCGGGCCCCAACAACACACGGCAGTACTAAATGCAACATTGCTATATACAACATTGCAGCAGATAACAGATATTGATCGATTTATTCTTTCTTTCAACCTCATTACTTTATACGTTTGTCATTAACGGTAGCACTCATTATATTTTAATCATGTCTAATAAATAATTTAGATTAAATTCCTTCTCATTTTAAAAGAGCCACAAGAAGACATGAAATAATAAAATACCTCCTTAATTTCTCCTCCTGTGATTTCACCATTCCTGAAGAAGAACAAGAAACCATTAACTTAATTTCAAAATAAATTGAAACAGAGAATTAGCTCTTACATGTTAGAAGATTAAAAAAGGAGGATAGAATCTACATCTACCTAAAGGGTCTAAAGCCATAGGATTGACTTCATTGCACCACATTTGGTTTGGTCCTTCGCCGCAGAAAATGGCACATCCCCTGCTGAGAGTATTGAACACATCAGAAATTCCGTAGTTTTGGCAACAATCCTAGTGGTCTCAATCATGCACTCATGAACACAACGTTGTAGTCCGGATTCGAACCCACAAACTTCAGAATGCATGGCAATGACGTAACCACTTAGCCACAGATACCCACAATCTACAGCTATGCATTCAACAAACTGAATAGATAGAATCTACATCTTTATAATCAGGAAAACAACACAAGTGCTCTGCCCTTTTAGTGAGAATAAAGCTAACTTGAAGCATCAGTATCAGAGCACTTATTCATAAACTCTGGCAAGAATTACACATTTTCTACAAATCAGAAAATCTGAGCACCCATTTTAACTGGTTAGATTATTGAATCAACTGTTCCAAAACTTTTACACAGTCAAGTAGTGGTCAAATTAAGATAACTATCATTTTGCTTTGCCAATTTCCTTTCAGGAAGTTAACAACACATGAAATTAACAACCCAACCATTCATGGCAAGAGAATAATCCCATACTGAGTCACTGCACCCCGGCAGTCAGTTTGGAAGCAAATTTGTTTGTGTGGATTTTTACGAACACTAAAAATATACCCTACCGTTCAGAAAGCAATGGCAAACTACTGAACGTATAAATGGTGCTTAGAAAATCAACAACTCATTTACTGTGATTGATGGTGAAGTCCTGTAAAGGATATGCTCCGATTTTCATTTATGATGGACAGGACTTGAGGATTTGCCCGAGTCCATGTTTCAGTCTGACATGCATGTTGTGCAGTCTGAGCAGGCTTTATTCTGTGCATGTGAAGGTTGAGCCTACAGTGTCCTGTTCTGAAAGATTGTTGTGTGTTGTTTTCTGTTTAGTCTGCTGATAGGATCTTGTTGGTGTTTGCTGTGGGTTTGTTTCCTCCCCAACTCTTTGTGTTTTCATTTGATATGTATCGTGACTTCTGGTAGCGACACTAGATGTTTATGCTTCAATCTAAAAATCATTTAGTTTATAATAAAGAGAATAACCATGCATGAGTTGGTTCTGGAACAGGAGCATCCTCATTATGTTCTGCGTCATAGTGGGATTGCAACACTTCCGGAGATGCCAGGGATTTCTTACACACTGGACACAGAAAACCTTCCTGGAAAAGGTAGAAAAATAAAATTTATTGACATATGAGATTCCAAATTGAAAAACATGTTGCAATCTAACTTGTCTTGTCTTATTCACTTATTGTGCCGTGAAGCATTGTAGGGAGTTTTAGTTTTCTATACTTTGCCAGGTGTGCTGTATCTGTAGTTGTTAGTCTTTGATGTCACAGGATATCTGTGATATTTTATATCCATCGGGTTCTTGGTCTTCCTCTGGCTCTACGCCCGAGTTGCCAGTTGTTAAAAACTATAATTAAAGATTACTGTCAATTGTAATAATATTATATTCTCTGTGAACTTTTGGAAGGGAAGAGATTGCAGAGTTGATCACTGCTCACACATAAGGATATCTGCAAGGTCTCAATAAAGAAATTTTTTATTGGTTCCAACAAACAGTTAAAAATAGCTGATGAACGAGTTATGTGGCAAATTGCATTACGCATAGATGTGGAATCTTTTGAAGAGAAACTTAGTGATTAGCTTGAAGGCAAGAGAAACAAGGGCCAACTCAGAAGTTGTCACAGTAACACAATTGACAAGTGACTGTCTGTAAAGACGGAAAAGATCATACTTTATATTTTAAATTATGTCATTATTTCAAACTATATATACAACAGAAATAATGGGGACTAGATTGAGTCAAAAATAATAATGCATAAATTGGAAAAATTCATCAACTGGTGTCTCCGCAAAATAGAGGGACTGAGATGTTATAACAGGGTCTCAAATAAGAGAACAAGACAGATTCCAATGAACCAAGAGGTGAAAAAAAAATCGCTGGTGCTGGATAGAACACATCTTGAGAAAATCTTAAGGGGAATATAACAAGAAGGGCACTTTCCTGGAACCCACAAGGAAAGCAAATGAGAAGGATGTCTAGAAATACATGGAAAAGATCATTGGAGGCAGAGATTAACAATATACAGAAGAGCAGGAGGGAGCTACAGGAGATAGCTAAAGATAAGGAACTTGGAATGAGTTGGTTGAGGGCCTATGCTCTAATCTGGGTAAGAAAGACGTGTGAGAGGATTGAGTCAGCATGAAATAATATTGAAACCTTATAGCTACTACTGTTTGTCCTTACCAGACATTACTTCTTAACTTATTTCCATGATAACAAAAATGTTTCTTTGTAACTGTTTGAGATTAAACTAACCCCTTGATCCTCTGTGACATGTCCATCTTGATCTTTGTGATACTCATCATAATGTTCTTGGACCTCTTCCGCTGATGCAAAGTTTTGCATACATGATGGACATAGGAAGCCCTAGAATCAGGAAATAAAACTTCCATGAATTGATATATGTAAAAAAATATGAATGCACAACATGTTCCAATATATACAACAAAATGTATTTTAATCATTCTTCTTCTGCAATTTCTTATTTTTTAACCTAATAACTGATCTTACCATCATGCGTTATGTCCCTTAGCAGTACTAGAATATCCACACATATGTGTGTGCATGGGCGTCCATACGGTATGGCAGGGAGTGGAGGGCAAGTGTTACCCCCTTGAAAATGGATTTTTGATAAAACAATCTTATGTGAAAGTGGTCTTTTACATTTTCGCATAGTAAACTACCAACTAATTTTTTTCATTTTGCCCTCCCTGAAAAAACTTCTGTATGTAAATGCATAGACGTATATAAAAAAAAAGTTGCCTTTCTTTAAAAAAAGGTATCAATAGTGTTATTGAATTTGGACAAGGGAGACACACACTGATCACCGAAGCCAATCCACGACTAAATGTTGGATGATGCATGGTGATATGAGATACATTTATGGTGTGATCATGCGTGAACTTGGAATTGAACGTGGTGTTAGTAGAATGTACCACCTGTGAGGATGGGTGATAAAAATGTGTAACAAACGAGACACATGACGATAAGAACCGTAACGGCATTTACCATCGAGTACTGTCACTCACGAGTCACAGTACAGAGTACTCTAGTCTACTCAGTAGTCACACGCACAGAGTGAGAGGGCTGATATATTCAATTAAACCATGAATGAAACTATTGGAGAAGAAATGCGCATATAGATTGAGCATTAGCTAAGCCAACAAACAAATGAAAGCAAATATCTATAATTATTCACCTTATCCTCCTTTTTCTTTCTTAAACGGTTAAACATCTTGATGCTGAGACTCACAGGTTCATTCTTCGCCTGCTGTTATTCAGAGATCCCACCCACCCGGAAGAACTTCCATTGAGAGTTGATACCTGATTTTAACTCCACTCTGAAAGAGTTATTTGATTTCTTGATCAATGTCACTGACACAGCGAGTCATGTTGATCTCTACAGCTTTCAAAATTTCGACTAGATTTCAGGTAATAATAATTACTAGACAGTTCCGTTAACTGTTATGCATTGTTTTAATCATCACACGAGCGGTAGTGGCACCACCCTTTTAGATATGTTTGCACCTGGTCTTTAAAATATGACCTTCTGAGACCGATCTGGTGATGTTTGTAACTCAAGTAACAGAGAGTTTTCACTTTTTGCAAACTTAAAACCGGCACCCTATGAAATATATTTCAGATATGATCGAAACACAGCAATGCCACTTACGTATATTGTGTCTGTATTACGATGATTGGATATCAGATCAGGTTGTTTGAGTGAGTAGCTCAGTAGACACAGTACTAGCTGCAAACTCGCCCTGCTATAGTACTACTCTGACTACTCTGCATTTTTTTTACTCTCTATTATATAATTATTATAATAATATAGCTAAAGACTAGAAAAGTAACTGATATAAAATTCTTACACTGCCTTGTGGGCAAGCAAAAGGCTGGAGGAGTAAACCTTGACTACAAATCCGGAGGGAGGGACCTTGAGACAATTGGTGGTTAGGTATTTTAAGTATTTATATCTTCTGGCAAACCCTGCTCAATTCCAAACTTATTAACTTTATCTTTCCTTTGGATGAAAACAGTCAGTGTTGGGGAGAGGGTTTGTACAAAATGGGCAAGGAACAATTTCCAATATAGCTCCCCAGGCTTGGCAAAAAAAATTAGGGATGAGCTTGAAGGCAAGAGAAACAAATGCAAACTCAGAGGTCGTCAGTTATACACTTGCCCAATGACTTTCTGTAAACACAGAAAAGACCATATATCTGCACTATGATATAAACAGATACATGATACATTTTTATATGTCAAGAGATAGATGGCCAAGTTTACCAATCGCAACGAGAAATCAGTCATGGAAATCTAGCATGTAAAAGCATGCTGAAGAATTAACATACATCGCACATTTCTAGAGAGTGTATTGAACATAAGATTATGAACAGTTGAAAGCCAAAGTATTCAGGTCTGTAGAAAGATGACCAGATTGCAAGAAAAGGAAGTCAAGATATTCATATGTCACATAACAGACTTAGGTACCATCTGTTTAACCCTTTGAACCCTGGCTACCTGTACCCTAAAAACCTCTACTCCTGAGCAAAAACAGCACATATCCAAGTGATATTAAAACATGATAATTTAGCACAATTAAATGCTCCGTAATTTGTTATTGACTTACCTCATCTCCATTATTCCTGCTTATTATATATTTGCAGAATACTAAATTGTTTAAATTTTACTTGATCACTTGGTAATAGTGGTGCTTCATTATAGAAACATTTAAGAATTATGGTCTCTGTTGTTAAGCACTTTGCCTTGTGAGTCGAAGGTCGTGGGTTCAAGTCCAGACCGCGCCATTCTGTTCACGTGTGCAGTTTTTCCAGAGACCCCTAGGATTGTTGCTGGAGCTATGGAGTTCATGCTTTGTGCAATACTCTCGGCAGGTGGCATGCCATTTCTGCGGAGAGGGACCGAGCTGTAAGGGTTAGAACCCGGTGCAATGAAGTCAATCCTTCGGCTTTTAAACCCTTTTTAAGAATTATGATGCAATACATTGCAATATGGTTGCATAAACTTTGTACCGGTGGTGCTCATTATAGAAACATTTAAGAATTATGATGCAATACATTGCAATATGGTTGCATAAACTTTATACCAGTGGTGCTCATTGGAGAAATATTTAAGAATTATGATGCAATACATTGCAGTATGGTTGCATAAACTTTATACCAGTGGTGCTCATTAGAGAAACATTTACGAATTAGGATGCAATACATTGCAGTATAGTTGCATAAACTTTATACCAGTGGTGCTCATTAGAGAAACATTTAAGAATTATGATGCAATACATTGTAGTATGGTTGCATAAACTTTGTACCAGTGGTGCTCATTAGAGAAACATTTACGAATTATGATGCAATACATTGCAATATGTTTGCATAAACTTTGTACCAGTGGTGCTCATTAGAGAAACACTTAAGAATTATGATGCAATACATTGCAGTTTGGTTGCATAAACTTTGTACTGATGGTGCTCATTAGAGAAACATTTAAGAATTATGATGCAATATATAATAATATAGTTGCATGAACATTACATTTGTGAGCTGAAGAGGACAGTCAGCAACTGGTTTATCTATTTTACTCATCGTGAGTTGCGTCTGGCCAAATGGATCAGAGCGAGAGCTCCCATTTGGGGGACTTGGTTTTGATCCCTGGTAAGGTCTAGCAGTTTTTCCGTGTCAGGAGCAGAATGAAAAAATCCAAACTTGAACAGTTTTGCTGTGACTGCGTTAGCCATGCGACCATTAAATTCTTCTGGCTCATGTCCCCCTACACCGTCCTAAAAGCGGTATTACAGGCAATGAGGACATTTTTTTTAAAAACTCATTGTGTTAGCTGTCAGAACAAGCACAATACTCCATTGCAATCACAAGATATTTGCTGTGTCAGAAACTATTTCAGGGTATCACCTAATAAATTGATCTTGCTTGAAAATAATACACAGTAATACTCCAATATATTTGATTAACATATTTGATTTAATTATTGCAGGCAAATGGCCCTGCTAAAAGCAAATCATTGGCTTCTCTCTATGTGTCAGCAAGGAACTATGCAAGTGGAAGTAAGTATTGGATTAGACAGTTAGTACGATCTTCTTCTCTTTCTTCTTTATACCTCAGTGATGTATTGAGGGAAAGATAGATTTTCTGTGGGCCTTGTTTAATGCACTTTTTTCTTGTGTTATTCGATCGACTTCATGATATTGTGCAATCACATGTGTGGTCCTTCCTCCGCTGTAACAGCCATCCCAAAGTCCACTTGCTCACCATGAGAAGTTGATAAATATATCTTCTCTCTCTACCATGAAGACAACACTGTATGGCATGTCCAAACTGAATTCCTAATTCTCGCTATCGGTCCAGTGTCTCTCGCGATCACCGCCCAGACCGATGTACCAGACCTCACTATAAATTCTATACATGTGGAAATCTGATTCATGCAGCCTTAGCATTGGTGTTTTACGTCACGTCTTTGGCACCATTTGGAGCTCTGATGCTTATCCTTCGGCGATGTGTCCGGTTTCGCCAGCATTTACTTGATTTGCTCTCCATTCTGTAGCCATCTAGTGTTTTTTATGGTGTGGGGTAGCTAGCCCACACCCAACCTCCTTAGTCGCCTCTTATGACATGCATGGTAGGTAACAGTGGTTCTATTCTTTACGCCCCAATTTGGGCCCCGGTAACCACTAACCATATCATATAAATGAATGTGCACCGCATTAGTGACATCAGCTCTGCCCATACTTCTGCCAGCTTGAGTCGGTGCATTGTTTGCAAGAAAGTCAGCACGTTTGTTGTCCTGCACTCCAAGAGAGCATGTCCAGATTTGTACAGCCAAGTCATTATCTTGAGATGTGACCTCCGAATACTGTCCACCCATTCCGCGTACAGACTTCCAGATTCAATCCTTTGAAGCATATTCATCGAGTCTGATTTGAAACTTGTTTGTAAGTTGGTATTAATTTGTCTGCTATCTTTGATACATATTGATTTTTTAAACAGGATCAAGGCAGGACATTTGATTTACACTTCAAAAAAAGTTAACTGGAAAAAAATTGCAGAAGGTGAATCTCAGCCAAGTTGGTTAGTTTGTTGAAAGAACAGATATCAATACAGTCTGGGCGGTCCCGTATATGCTGTTTTTTTTTTAAACAGATGGGAAGAGTATACATACTGACAGTTCCTGTAGCACGATCGTTATACACGCATCTGTTCTGAAAGAATTCGTGCTGACTCCATCCATTCTTGCGACTCATGTCTAGACCAGGTGTCTGCAGTAAGCAAGGGTTCACAAGCTTCTGTTTTTAAAAACAAATAACTTATGTTGATTAAATAGCTAATTATGTTATTTCTTTTGAAAAGAAATTCTTGGGGAGAGAGAAGAAGCATACTTTGTTTGGTCATGGCTATGGTGAGCAAATGGACTTTTGGGATGGCTGCTGCAGCGGAGGGCGGAGCACATATGGGAATGCCCATTGTTCCATGACATCAATCAAATAACATAACATAATAACATACTTCTGTATGTACACCATGAACTTCTATCAAGCTATTCTTATTCTTCTTTGCGACCATTTTAATCACTCTTTGTGATATGTTTGATCTTTGTCAAGAACGTGTATATGTTGCACATTGGTTTGGTAGGCCCCTAAACGCATAGACTTCTACACGTTTAGGACATGTACATCTGATTTCAGCCAAACCTCCTTAGTCGCCTCTTATGACATGTGTGGCAGGTAACAGTAGCTCTATTCTTTTCACCCCAAATAAATTTGGGCCCCGGTAACCACTCGGGTGGTATATCAAGCTATGATCTTCAAACTTCTGTATGTACACCATGAACTTCTATCAAGCTATGATCTTCAAACTTCTGTATGTACACCATGAACTTCTATCAAACTATGATCTTCAAACTTCTGTATGTACACCGTGAACTTCTATCAAACTATGATCTTCAAACTTCTGTATGTACACCGTGAACTTCTATCAAGCTATGATCTTCAAACTTCTGTATGTGCACCATGAACTTCTATCAAGCTATGATCTTCAAACTTCTATATGTACACCATGAACTTCTATCAAGCTATGATCTTCAAACTTCTGTATGTACACCATGAACTTCTATCAAGCTATGATCTTCAAACTTCTATATGTACACCATGAACTTCTATCAAGCTATGATCTTCAAAGAGTTGAGAACCACTGAAATTTCGAATATTCATTCTTGTCTCTGTTAGTTCTGTGAACATTTTACAGCTATAGGGTGTTCAACTTAAAAGCAGCCCATGAATGGAGCTAATCTGGCATATATGTATGGAAATGAGAAGGTTCAGTTATGACGAAGTGTAGGGCAAGGTTGTATGATGGTGTGTAATTGTAGTGCAGGAAGGGGCGATGAACAAATGTGACGTAGGACAAGCTAGTCAGAACCGGTTTAAATAGTAAATAGACGAGATGCAATGCGTACCTGACAAATTTCTATTTATCACTGGGGCTGCTTTTAAGTTGAACACCCTGTATAAGTGGCTTAAATGACCACTTCTTCTTCAGTTATCAAGTTGTGCTTGTGTTCTTGCCCTTCGGCCCAATGCTGTCTCGTGGTATCTGCATGTGTTTGTAAGGTGTTTGGTTCCATCTATCTATTCTCTAATCATGTTTTACCTTTTAGCATCAGGTCGAAAAAAGAGACACCTGGAGTGAGCCTCCTTATGTGCTTTGTGCCTGGTGGATATTCTGTCAGTCCATTGTTTACATGGTCATCTTCTAGGTCTGTTGCCGTTGTATCTGAGTGCTAGTGATTCATATAATGTGTAAATTACCACTTAAAATATGCATATTTCTGACTGGCCTCCTCAGATGACACAGACTTGATTGTTGTTGGTTCTGGACCAGGAGGTTATGTGGCAGCTATCAAGGCAGCTCAACTGGGACTCAAGGTACATAGATAGTTAGATATTAGCCTTTGAACACTAAGGCTTGCATCCTTAATATTTATTCAAGCCTACACCTCTCCTTTGGTGTTTGTCACACTGTAGCTAAATCATCAAAATCATCTCAAACTGAATAGTTTACAAACAGGAGAGAGAGAATATCAGCCTGGTAACTCGTCTAGCCAGTTATCATAGGGAAACATTAGAAATCACCTTTGAAGCTACTGTATAAGTGGTGTACTTACTGGGAGCCTATGGGGATACCCTTTGTGTTGTAACATCAAGTCTAACCAATTTACTATAAGGTTAACTCTATTATAATTTATTTAGTACAGAGATGTGTCCCATATGTAGTTGTTACTGACCTGGTGGGCTGAATCATGGGTTGAGAATCACTGATTTAACCATTGCTTCTTAATACAATTCTATTTTAGACAACATGTGTAGAAAAAGATCCAACATTGGGAGGAACTTGCTTGAATGTTGGATGTATACCATCAAAGTCACTCCTCAACAACTCACACCTTTACCACATGGCACATGGTAATGATCTAAAAAATCGTGGAATTGAATGTAAGTCCTTGTAAGTTAAATGCATCATTTTATATAGTTTACTGTACTGTTTTTTTTTTAATCAGTGGTTCTCAAGTTGTTTACATGGGTTTTGTGTAGGATCATTGTTAATTTGCTGTGTGATGCGAAGCACTGATATGGTCACATGTTTAGGGTGCTAGTACCGCTATTATGAAAGGGAAGAGGTTGCCCCTATTTAAGAACTCTACAGCTGGGTCAGTTGTAAACATGTATCTGATTCACAGACCCAATTAAGTTGGCCACCTCATCTTCACTTCTTTCCTAGTACTGTGAGTTGATGAAAGTTAGTGTGCATAGAAAATAGGTGGCCACCTCACCGTCAAATTGAGTTGGAGAGCTGCGATAGCATAGTGGTTAGTGCACTAATTTCATAGATGCATGGTTCAGATTCACTTCCACAGTGGGGGGAGGATTTTTATGGAGTAGCTGAGTTGCCCAAGCATCAACTACCCTTCTTGACTTTCCTGATAATAGTCCGAGGAGTGTGGGCGCAAGTCTGGTATTAATCATAGTCAGGGCCCAGTATTGCCAGCAAAATAATTATAGTAGTCAGTATTGCCAGTAAATATCTAGTCAACCACTAGTGACAACTGTTATAAGAAAGAGAAGATGAAGATATGTTGGACACACCTTGAGAAGAAATGATAAACGAATATCAAAGCAGGCATTAAAGTGGAATTCAAAGGGTTCAAGAAAGAGAGGACGACCTAAGGATACCCAGAAACAATCTTTGCTGAGAGATGCGAGAAATATCAGTCTCAGTTTCATGGAAGAGATTGAGCGAGTTGCTCAAGATAGAGCGGTATGGAGAAATTGCTTGCATGCCCTATGTAACGTATAACGGTTCCGAGAGGAATTATTATTATTGCCAGTAAATTAACCAATCAGTGACCAGTATTGTCAGTAAACTAACCAATCAGTGACCAATATTGTGAGTAACTTAACCAATCAGTGACCTGTATTGCCAGTAAAGTAACCAATCAATCATCAGTAAAGCAACTACAGTTGTTGCTATTGCTACTTAGAAATGCTAATTTTTGTGTGTACATTGATCTTTTAGTCACAGATGTTAAACTGAATTTGGAAAAAATGATGGAGCAGAAGAGTGGAGCAGTCAAGGCCTTGACCGGGGGCATTGCTCACTTATTCAAGAAAAATAATGTGAGTTACTTTGTTTTTCCATTATTTTGTTCAAGCCAAATTGTTGTAATAGTTACAGAACAGTACTATAACGAATTGTTTCTTATATACCAGGTAATTTGTTGCATTTCCATTTGAAACTTGAAATATATCTAATGTGCATAAAGTCACCCAGCAACCATCTTTGGATGATGATACACAACAGCAGTGATGAGACTACAGAGATCTGGAATTGAAAGTAGCGTCAGTCAGAAGAATCCCTTGTGAAGATGGTAAACAAATGTGTACAATCAGCAAACTGTATAAACTATCAACATGCTTACCCTTTGACACTCCAGTGGGTGCTACAGAGTTTGTGCACTGTCATCTGGTCCTCCAGCAGATCAAGCAAGGAAATGGGGTTGTTGCAGAGCAAAGTGGAACATGCAGGACAACTGCTTCCAGTATGATGATGAAGGTTGAGAAAGTTACTGCTGTCCTCCATTGACTCTCTAGGACTCCAGTTACTGGAGCTGTGGCTGTTTCTGACTCTCATTTTCGATGCTTCGGAAGGTCTAGAATGGAATGTTGCAGTATGAGTGGATGTCGTCTATAGAGGTTTCCAACCTCCAGAGACTCACGTTGATCTACAGTCCTGAGCATGCAGGTGTTCGTGGCAGCGCGAGAGTGTACAGGCTTGCGTCACTTGTTGAGGATTTTAGGATGAATAAAGGGGATGCTCTTCTGTCTATTTGCGACCTACTGTTGGATGAGGACACTAACTAATGTTGAATCAATCCAGTGATTTAAGGAGTTTGGAATTATATGCTGTGCAAGTAGAACTGGATGCTTGAAGGGCATAGAGAGAAGTGTTTTGAACCAGCGAGCCACAGAAACCATTAGTATGCATACCCTTTTATGTCTGTTGGGGGAGACTGAACACCCATACGTCTGTTGACATCAGTTGAGTAACCAATAACCTTCGACAGCTACTGAATGAAGCTAAAAGCACATATGAGTCTGCTTTGAGTGATGTGAAATGTTTATCTCTATCAGTAACACATTACAACACACAGCGCATATAAAATAATATAATTTATCTTTATTACGTGGGATCATCTAATACATAGAGTCCCAAACTTTTTCGTCCCACCTTGCACAACATAAACTTTGTAAACACCCCCAACACCCCCTTTCGCATTATAACAGTTTGCCAAACCCCCCTTTACACACATATACATACTCTATTTTCTCTTTGACATAGAAAATTGATATATATTTCTGTCATACATAAATTTTCAAATGATTATATGCATGAAATAGAAAACATGGATCGTGTAAGACGGGCATAAGATGAATTTAAATGCAGAATTCAAATTTTAAATGATTATTCAATTGCAAAATCGCGAAATAATTTATTTAAAAATATTTATTATTAGTTTTTTCTTTGAGGAATGATCGACCCCTAATCGCCTGAATACCCCCCAAATTCCTCTGAACCCACCATCGCGCGCCCCTTCCCGGAACACTTTAGTGCCCACTGGGGATACCACCCACTTTGGGAAACGCTGATCTAATAGCAGCAAATTGCAACATGTTTTTAAAAATTTGGAATGTTGTAAAATGAAGAATTGAGTTTTCTTGTTTTAGATTACTCATGTGAAAGGTTTTGGAAGAGTGTCAGGACCAAATGAAGTAACAGTTACAAAAGAGGATGGAACTCAGGAAAAGTTGTCATCAAAAAACATCTTGCTTGCTGTGGGGTCAGAGGTTACTCCTTTTCCTGGTATTGAGGTGAGAATTGTGCTGTTAAAAAATCAGTATGTTTATTATTTGACTCATGGATGTTATTTTACGAAATCCTTTCTTCCTTTCATTTTCCTTAAAATATTGTCTATGTATTCAATGTTGTCTCTTGTGTATAAACTTCACTGTCTTTTGTAACTCACACAGGTCAGTTTAATTTTCTTATCAATGATGTAACAATAAATTAAATGATTCGGCCACATAAGCAGATTACAGTGCGCAACAGACAGTGCGCCTCAAAAAGCAATGATACTTCGATACGGTGGGTACAAAGCAAAAAGCCGTCCACACAAAATGTGAACCTCAGAAAAAACAGATGCGATAAAAAGCACTGTTTATGAAGCGCACACAAAATTCTGTTCTAGAAATCTCTTATTATCCTGACGCTGTGAGGCTAAACAGGATTAGAGAAAAGAAGTATCATCACAGGGCCTATGAGTTTGTCTCAATTTATCATATTTGAGATAGTCTTGAAGTATGTGTTCTGCAGTCTGGGGTGCTCGTCCACATTATACATGGCTGAATTATCAGTCTTGAATTGTGGATACATGTTTCAGCATAGTCAATTGTGTCCTTTTCTGATACACAGAATTCTGAATAAGAATTTCTCATTTAATATATTTCAATTTGATATTGGCACACACACTCTCTGCAGGTTGGATAAGAATTTCTCATTAAATATATTTCATTTTGATACCGACACTCACTCTCTCTGCAGGTTGGATAAGAATTTCTCATTTAATATATTTCATTTTGATACCGACACTCACTCTCTCTGCAGGTTGGATAAGAATTTCTCATTTAATATATTTCATTTTGATACCGACACTCTCTCCACAGGTTGGATAAGAATTTCTCATTTAATATATTTCATTTTGATACCGACACTCACTCTTTCCGCAGGTTGGATAAGAATTTCTCATTTAATTTATTTCATTTTGATATTGACACACTCTCTCTCCGCAGGTTGATGAGAAGTCAATAGTGTCCTCAACTGGAGCATTAACTCTTGATCATGTACCATCACATTTGGTTTTGATAGGGGCTGGTGTCATTGGTATAGAACTGGTAAGAACAATTTAGTAATTATTCTGTTTTTGTAATTTTATGTTAAAAGGTGAACACTTTCATGATGCTATATACACAGTTGACATTATGGAGTGTGTTGTGATTGAATTATGTTTGTGTGATTATTGTGTGGTATGTGTTGGGTTAGAAGTAAAAAAATGGTGCTCTGATCTCTCCTTTTAAGGTGGTTAATGTTGTCCTTGGTGTTTGGGTTGGACATGTGTCTTCAGACTTCTCTTCCCATGGACCATCTGTTCAGCCACATTTATTTATTTGTTTTTCGATTTTGCTTTGCTATATAGAGAGTTGTTGCTGGGACTAGTTGTTCTTGTGTTGACCCCTTCTTAACCAATCTATCTGCTTTATCATTTCCCGGTGTATTTGAATGTCCAGAGAACCATCCCATAACATTCTATTGAAAGGTACCAGCAGTTGCTGGGTTCACGCAGAATGTGATCATGTTGGTTCTAATGAATTCCAGTTAAGTCTATAGCCATATCTCTGTGATTGAGACTTTTCTACATCAGCCTTTCAAATTAGACCTTTTGATTGATAGGACTATCATCATTACACTTCAGTGAGTAAACATGTGTGCTTCGATATCTTTTTTACACAGGAAGATCTTGGCGACAGTGCCCGAAATCCGTATCGCCGGCAAGGGTTCTTGTAAGTTAGAAGATGGTGAAAATATTGTATAGGAATTAAAAATTTTTTAATCTTTCTAATGAATTTGCATTGCAGCGGTCTTCCAGCCTGCTCTTCTCGATTTTGAACTGCCAATGGTTTTTACGTATTCAACTTCAACACAGGGCCTATGTTTTTTGCATCTCTTCTTTGCATTCGTTCTTTACGACCAATTTTAATCACTTTTTGTGATCTGTTTGATCTTGGCCAAGAACGTGTATACGTTGCACATTGGTTTGGTAGGCCCCTAAACGCATAGACTTCTACACGTTTAGGACACATGCATCCGATTTCAGCCAAACCTCCTTAGTCACCTCTTACGACATGCATGGTAGGTAACAGTGGTTCTATTCTTTACACCCTAAATTTGGGCCCGGTAACCACTTGGCGGAATTTTTGCATCTCTGATAGAGCTAGGAACTCGATCTCACCTACACTGAGATCGGGGATCTCTGGTAAAAATATCCCGCTGGCTCCACGAGGGAGCGAACAGGGTACCTTTGTAACGAGACACGAGCACCTAACCTTTACAGCATAGAGACCCCCAACTACACCGCTGCGATCATTTAAGCTTTAAAAAAACTTTCTCAATTAAATAGGGCCTCCCTCACCTCAGTTGTAAGTAACTGTTGCTGACATTCATCTTTTATCTCCATCTAGGGCTCAGTGTGGCTAAGACTGGGAGCTCAGGTGACCTGTGTGGAGTTTCTAGGCCATGTTGGAGGCTTGGGTATTGACATGGAAATCTCCAGCAGCATCCAGAGGTCTCTAGCAAAACAAGGTTTGAAGTTTAAGCTAAACACTAAAGTTACTGGAGCTACCAAGACACAGGACAAAGTCACAGTAAACGTGGAGGGAGTTAAGGATGGCAAGAAAGAAGAGGTAAGGTTGTTGGTGATAATCATCATCCAGATATGTAGCATTGAGAGACATTGAATTTTTCAAATGTATGTCTGATTCTCAAGTTATATTTTGTAAAAACAATTATAAACTATCGTTACTGCCTGTAATACCGCATTTTAGGGCGGTGTAGGACAGGAGGGGGATATGAGCCTGAGGGATATAATGGCCGCATGGCTAGTGCAGTCATCGCGAAACTGTTCAGGTTAAGATTTTTTCGTTATGCCTCTGACAGACAACAAAAAAATCCATGGGCCGAACCCCGTTCAAATTTGATGTAGTTAGACAACACTATGCTGGTAGACAAAGAAGAATAGTAAACCAACAAAGAACCGTGTCGTTGGTTGCCACACTGAGAGACGAGAGGAGATCAGAGCACTTATGGACTATTTGGTTCGATGTGCAGCGATGATGATCCAACGACTAAACTAAACATTCAGTATAGTAAGTAACGCACTTTAACAGTGAAGCAACTATTTGGACAGGTTTATTGTGCATTATTTTTTGTTGTTAGATTGATTGTGATACTCTGTTGGTGTGCATTGGACGCCGGCCTTTTACAAAAGATATTGGTCTGGAGTCTGTTGGCATTCAACTGGATAAACAAGGAAGAATTCCAATAAATTCTCGATTTCAGACATCAGTACCAAGGTGGGTATGGCTTGTCTTCTTCTTTAAAAAATTTTCTATGTAGAAACTAAATCAATTTGACTAAAGTATGGTGATTTACAGCCAACATTTGTAGGGAGTGCGGCTACTACATTCGGCAAACTATCAAAGCGAGCGTGGGACAACACAAAACTGACATTGCAGACGAAGATTCAAATATATCGAACCTGTGTAATTAGTTCTTACTATATGGTTCAGAAACATGGACAACCTACTCAAGACACGAGAGGAGACTTAACATCTTTCACTTTCGATGTCTCCACAAGATTATGAACATCAGGTGATACGACAAGATAACCAACTCTGAAGTACTGCAACGTGCAAACCTGCCTTCCATCATGGGCATGCTCAGCAGTAGATGACTAAGATGGTTGGGACATGTGAGAAGAATGGAAACTTATCGCATACCAAAACAAATGTTCTGTGAACTTTCGGAGGGAAGAGGCACCAGGGCAGACCACTGCTCAGATATTTTTTTTTTCCGATCCAGAAGCACTTAAGCTGAAAGCTCTTCGGCTCGGTGTCATGGACATCGTAACCCTTCGGCTCGGTGCCACGAACACTGTACATCTGGGGAACCTGTAGCTTTTCTGCCAGTCCGCGGAGTTGAACCCACACTTACAGAGGACTAGTCACCCGTAGTCCAACGCGCTATGGGCACGCGGGCACTGCTCAGATATAAAGATGTCTGCAAAGCCTCAATTAAAAACTTTTCTATAGGTCCCATCACATGGGAAGGACTAGCTGATGACAGAGTTGTGTGGGAGCCAAATTACGAAAGGGTGCAGTCTTTTGAGAAGAGACTTATGTATGAGCTGAACGACAAGAGAGAAAAGCGAAAACTCAGAAGTTGTCACAGTAAAACACTTGCTAATTGACCGTCTGTAAAGACGAAAAAGGCCATATGAGTCGACTCTAATTATGGTGACTTACAGCCAATATTTGTACTGAAGATGCAGTTATTAAGCCAGTATGAGTCAACTCTGATGGCCTTCCTTATTATTAATCAGATCTAACACGCTTCTACAGTATAACTCTGTTAACCCTTAGAACTTGTGATCCCGATATGTCAGTATTGAATGTTTATATTGTATTTCCCGATGTCCCTAAAGATCGGTCTGATAAGACTCCTTCATTATTTGTTGGTGATCGCAGGTAAATTGGATACAAATGTGATGTAAAGCAGAAGTACGAGGGGAAGTCAATAAGTAAGCCACAAATGGCTGTAGAAAAATAGCTAAACATGATAACAACTTCAAACCAGTTTATTTTTATACATACATTGTTCATTTATTTCTCAACATAATTTCCACCAACATTGATGCACTTATCCCATCATTTTATCAATCCTCCCAAACCGGCTGCATAGAACTGCGGGCTCTGTTTTCTAAACCACGTTTTCACTTCACATTCAACTTCGGCTCATTCGCGAAATGTCTCCGCCAAGGTGGGTTTTCAGTGGACCAAAAGGTGGAAATCGTTAGGGGCTAAGTCGGGACTGTAAGGTTGATGTTCCAGAACTTTCCACCGTAGTTGGTTAATTTTCTCCTGAGTTAATCCAGCCGTATGTGGTCTGGCATTGTCATGAAGAAGCAACACTCCTCTAGTCAGCAACCCTGGACGTTTTTTCGAATTGCATCATGAAGCATCGATAGAACTTCACAGTATGATTCAGAATTCACATTGTCACCTTTCTTCTTGAAATTGGTTAAAAGCACTCTTTGACAATCCCAGAACACCGTCAGCATGACTTTCCCTGCTGATGGCGTAACCTTGAAATTTTTGACACAAAGCGAAGAAAGATGTTTCCACTGTATTGAAGCACGCTTTGATTCGGGCTGGTAGTGATGCACCCATGATTCATCCCCAGTAACAATCCTGTTCAGCATGTCTTCTCTTCATCTTCGTATCGACAGAGATGATGCAAGGACAGGCCAAATCGGTTCATTTTGTGTTCCTCTTTCAATTGTCTGGGTACCCACATTGAGCACACTTTCTTCAATTGTGCTCAATGTGGGCACCCAGACAATTGAAGGTTGAACATAAAATGTACCGATTTGGAATGTCCTTGCATCATCTCTGTCGATACGAAAGAGTAGTTGGGATCGTAATTTTTTTTGTAATGATACTATGTCGATATTCCTGATCTATTCCTTCATGATTGACAATTGTTCTGTTCCCCTACTACTATGATATCCAGACCATTGTGAGCAATTTGGGTTGTTTCTGATCGGTTTCCTTTTTTTTAAAATAGTGTGAGGCCACTGGTCCCCGAGTCAACAATGATTCTACCTTTTGCTACCCTCAAAATCATACAGGGAAACTCAGTAAATGTGCTACTATAAAGCAGGGTCTCGGTATGAGTGGGTGTCGTTTATTGAAGTTTCTAACCTCCAGAGGCTTACATGGATCTAATGTCTTGAGCATGCGGGTGTTTGTGGCAATGAGAGAACGGACAGGCTTTTGCATTAACAGCCTTGATTGTTGGAGAGTTTAACCAATTTTTAAACAGTTAATTCAAGGGATGTTAAAATAAAATGCCAACAGCTCATCAATAAATAAACATATATATTATATATTCTCTTTTTTTACTTTTTACTATATTATTATATACTAAAATGAAAAAAACTGGACAACTTAAAAGAATAACAAGGTTAAAAAGTAGTAGAAGTAAAACAGTAGGAGTAAAACTAGAAAGACTTCTTATAAGGGGAGCAACTCTATGTCGCAGTATACTGCTAATGGTGTTCAATGGACTTCCGCTGTGGCCCAGTGTGCTACGAAAAGCATGGAAAGAGTTAAGATAGATAAGGGGGGAAGTTTTTCAGCCTCTTCACAACTTCCTGTTGAATGGAGACACAAAAATAGACATTGAATCGATCCAGTGATTTAACTCTTTCCACGCCCATTTATTTCCTCAATTTTTAAGCAGTTAATTCAAGGAAGTAAAAAAAAAAAAAAATTACGATCCCAACTACTTATCAATAAATAAACATATATATATTATTATATACTAAATTGAAGTAAACTGGACAACCTAACAGAATAACAAGGTTAAAAGTACTATAAGTAAAACAGAAGAAGTAAAACTAGAAAGACTTCTTATAAGGAAGCAACTCTATGGCGCAGTGTGCGGCTTAAAGCGTGCAACGGACTTCCGCCATGGCGCAGTGTGCGGCTTAAAGCGTGGAAAGAGTTAAGAAATGTTAAATTACATGTACAAGTAAAGTTGGATGCTTGAGTGGCAGAGAGAATTGTGTTTAACCAGCAAGCCAAAGGAACCATCTGTATGCATACCCTTTGACCTCTGTTCGGGGAGACTGAGCACCTATGGGACTACCCGAAGTACTGTGACGTCAGTTGAATGGCCAATAAACAGATTCTGTGTCTTGTTTTCTGAAACTTTTTCATGATTATCTGTAATTTTGTATTATAATATAATTCTCTTTAATTCTATTCAGCATTTATGCTATTGGAGACTGTGTACAGGGCCCCATGTTGGCACACAAAGCAGAAGATGAAGGTGAGATGTACTGTGTTCAGTATTAACATGACACTGACATTGTTACAACTATAAATCTAGATCTTGCATGATGATATTGTCTGACTTGGATCAGTAATTTGCCACAAAAAAGTCCACATGAACTTTCTCTACACGCTCATGCTACAGAAAGATCAAGGAAGGTAGCGGTGCATTTAGTATGATAACAAGCAGCTTGATAATGGAAGTACTGGTGGTGACTAAGTCATTACTCTGGCGAGTCATAAAACTACACTCATGCTTGCATTCTGAGTGATTCATTGATTATGATCCGAAAAGTAGAGGCTTGTTCGGTGAGCAGGCAATGGACTGAATCACAACAAGCGCCAAAAATTTGCAGAATTACATTCGTCTTCATTTCAGGACACATGGGTGTTGATGGCAATGAGTGAGCAGACGGCTCCCATGTTGGGGGGGGGTCAGCCATTAGATAGAGCTGTCATTTTGAATGCCTTCATAGAGTGTGGCCGCAAAGAGGGTTTTAATCTAAATCCATGTTAACGGCTAGATTGCAAGAGCTTGGATTGAAGTGGCCAGAAAAGAACAGCACAGCAGTTATGTGTAGGCTCATCAATCAACATCAAACTGGTATGGCTAATCACTGGACGCTGAAACAGTAAATGAGCTGAATACCAAAAGAAGGGTGGTGCTGCAGAGGATACCATCACGCTGTGACATACCGGGAAATGAGAGAGCAGTTAAATTAGCTAATTAGGGAACAACACAGGAACAAAATAAATAATCACGTAACAGGAAAAAAACTTATCAAGGCCTTTAGAAAAGAAGACCAGCAAAGAGACAATTACCACTATCTATATAGAGCAATGCTGGTGATTTTGTTTTGACTCGCAACTGGACATAATAGACTGAACAGACACCTACACTGACTAAGACTAGTTCCATCACCCACATGTGCATGTGGACAGACAGCCGAACACATCATGCAAGGTTGTCACCTGATGAATCAATTGCAGAAAGAACACTGACCGACAGAGACAAACATACATGCAAAGCTGTTTAGAAGCTTTGATGAACTAACAAATACAACAACATACATCCAGAGAACCAAACTAATTGTGTAGACATTGAACAACAGTGAACGAGAAGACCACAACCTCAACACTTCAGAAAAGAAGATTCCTTTACTTGAGGATCTAAATTATAAGTATCTCTAAGGTCCGAGTAAGTCTTTCCTGAATGGCAATGGACATCTGTGATAAATAAAACAAGTCTTCACCAAAAAAAGTCATTGACACGGCTCCTGAATTCATAGAACACAAACAACAACAATACAGAAGAAGATGTGCAACTAGTAAGTGCCCTAATGTTTAAACCTTAGTGGGGGTTGATGGACTTCAGATCATTATTTTACGAGATAAGAGTTTTCGATTCCTCATATAAGAGTTATATCTTATTTGGTCAAAACGTCGCTCTGTACTGTTTTTGTACTTAGTAAAACTACAGTCATTATCAGGTGCCATGCCGGCTGGCAAAAGCGATCATGAATCTCCACAAATCTCTGTCGTTGGTGTTTTCTATCAACTCAGATTTTGATGCTCTTCTGTGCCATGAAGTCAGGCTATCCAAAATTTTATCTCTGTCTTTCTCTGTCTCATCTTCCCTCGATTTTACCAGTTGTTACAATGTGTTCTAAACCTTCCTTTCTCATCACGTCTGAAAAATTATAACTGTCCCTTTCTTATATTGATAACAAGCTTTCCCTGTGTCTTGACCTCACTCAACATCTCCACATTAATCATTTTAGCAGTCCATGGGATTCTCATCATTCTGATGTACTTTGAACTATAGTACTTTGTTTGTAACGTGTTTTGACATTGCTACATAGTTTTACTGCAGTCTTCTCTTAAGAAGTGAGTTATATCACATTCCTAATGTATTAGAAATCAGAGCAAGTAGTCACATTGTATTTGCAAACTGAACTCTGGTTATCTTGGATCTCCTAAAGGAGTGAATTCTTATTTTTCATGTTTGTTGGCCTGCAGGCTCTGATATAACCAAAACAAGGTTCGTCCTTAGGTTGAAAGGAGCGTGCCTCTGCTTAAAGAGTTTTAAATCCCCTACATAACAAACTATAACATTGTATTTCCAGGTATAATATGTGTGGAAGGTATCTGTGGAGGAGCTGTACACATCGACTACAACTGTGTGCCTTCTGTCATCTATACACATCCAGAAGTGGCTTGGGTTGGAAAATCAGAAGAAGCACTCAAGGAAGAGGTATGAGCAGGCAGATGCTAAATAATGTTTACATTTTTTAGTGGAATTATTTGTACACAATAACATACTTGTTGTGTAGAGGCTCAAGATAGTTCATTTTAATCTAAACAAAGTGAGTGTGGTTTGTATTGAAAAAAACAGCAATTAGAAATCTAAAAGGGTTTAAAGCCGATGGATTTACTTCATTTTCACGTGGTTTTACCCCATTATGGCTCAGTCCCTCTCTGCAGAATGGTACACCACCAGCCGAGAGTATTGCATGAACTCTGTAGCTTTGGCAACAATGCTAGGAGTCTTGAAAAACTGAGCTCTTGAACAGAACAGCGTGGTCCAGATTGGAATTCACAACCTTTGAAATGCAAAGCAAGGGCAGAAACATTTAGCCATAGAGATCCCAACATAAAAGTAATGCTGTGAAGTAGTTAAATCTTGTTCCTGGGGTTTTTTAAAATCCAAAACTATTAATCTGAGTATTTTTGACACAAACTAGAAGATTTAGTTAGTGTTTGTTTGTGTGACATATATTAAGTCTCTTCGTGTATATCCTTGTAGATGCTCGCTTTCCTCACATCCCGCCTGAGAGACACTTGATCTCTGTATAATTAGTAGAAAACTTTATTTTTTGATGCTTTAAGAATCACCCTGTGCTGCTGACAACCAGAAGGAAAATACAACAGTCATGTTACACATTTGCAGTTTTTTAAAACAATTATGATAAAATAGGGGAAAATGTGTATATTATTTTTATGTTCTAGAAAGAGCATTGATAAAAAGTAGATTAGAACATGTTCTTTTTAACCCTTTAGCTGCTAAGGATGTGTATAGACGTTTGCCCCATTCACTTCTAAAGACGTGTAACACGTCTGTTATTATCTCTCCTCTTTGGACTAAAGACACGTTAATACGTTATACATTTCTACTGTCACTGCTAAAGGTGTTCATTCACGTTTGTGACCTAAAACGAGTAGCTATTTTTAGATTCGTCTTGGAAAATATGTAGCAACGAAAGGGTTAAAAAATATGGCCTAGTTTGCCGACACCACTCAATGCAGCAACAAACAAATTACAAATTTGATTGACTTTCAAGTACACATTGAGTATGTGCACGCATGTACCTGTTCTGATGTGATAGATTGATTGATAGGTTCATCATCATTGCACTTCAGTGACCATGTGTGCTCCGATCTCGTTCTTACATGGGAAGATCACAGCGGCAGTGCACAAACTCTGTAGCACCGACGAGGGTCCCCAATATGATTTAGAAGATGGTGAAAATATTTTGTAGGAATTTTATCTTTTAGTCTTTCTAATGAATTTTGCCTGGACAAGACTTTTCAGCCTTCTCTTATCAGTTTTCAACTGCCAAATGGTCTTTTATGAGATCTCTGTTTTATTGTCCGTCTCCGATAGGACTAGGACCTTGATCAGGAATCTCTGGAACAATATCCTGATGGCTCGATAAAGAATAGAACTAGTACCTTTGAAACGAGACATGAGCACCTAACTTCTACTACGACATAGAGACCCCCTTCAACAGGTAAACAATTTGCTGAATATAATGTATTGCATAATTTTATTAGCCGTCTAATATCTGACACATTTTGTCCTCTTATTTTATCAAGGGTGTCGAGTACAAAAAGGGAAGCTTTCCATTGGCTGCAAACAGCCGTGCAAAATGCAATAACGACACAGATGGTCTTATTAAGGTGTTAGCAGACAAGAAGACTGACCGTCTACTTGGAGCACACATCATTGCATCGGTGAGTTGAATTTTCTCATTTGTATCAGGGATACCTTGAAATTCAGCCATTTTATCCCATTGTGTTACAAATCTTTCTTCCAACTTTATGCTATCAGTGCTAAACCTGAACGCTGACATCAAATGAAAGAAGAAAACGAATCACGACAGAGATGAAGTGCCTTCGCACAATGCTTGGAGTGTCAAGAAGAGACCAGTTTAGAAATGCGCACATGAAAAAAAGTGGGTACACATCAGTACTGAACTTCATCAAGAAACACAAAAAATTAAGTGGTTCTGCCACATAAGCAGATTACCAACAGACAGTGCCCTTCAAAGAGCTTTGCTACTCCAATACAGTGGATACAAAGCAAATGGTGGACAGAAAGTGAAAAACACTATTTATGAAGAGCACACAAAACACTGGAAATCTCTTTTTATCCGAATGATGGTAGGCAAAACAGATTAGAGAAAAGAAAGAAAAAGTGTTGCAAATACAGTCTGTTACATGTATCAGTGTGATGTCAAGAACTCTAGTGTTATTTGAACTGCTGTGTCACAAACTGTCATTTAATTTTCAGTGCGCTGGAGAAATAATTAATGAGGCAGCCCTTGCCATGGAATATGGAGCTTCTTGTGAGGATATTGCTCGTGTTTGCCATGCTCATCCAGTAAGTTTGTCTTTCAACTATCCACATCCACACTGTAGGTTTGACTTTCATCTAGCAGCATCCATACAGTAATTTTGTCTTTCATGTACCCACATCCATACAGTAATTTTGACTTTCATCTATCCACATCCATACAGTAATTTTGACTTTTCATCTATCCACATCCATACAGTAATTTTGACTTTCATCTATCCACATCTATACAGTAATTTTGACATTCAACCAGCCACATCTGCATAGTAAATTTGACTTTCAGTAAATTTAAATTTCAGCTAGTCACACTAACCCAGTGATATTGCCTTTCTTTAAGTTAGCTAACCTTCCCCTCCAACGCCCATTTTTTACTGCTACTGCCACCAGGGGAAGTGTGACATTATTCTAGTCATGTCCATATTTATCATTGGACTCTGGGGTTCAGTTGTTTTGGCTATCATTGGTGTTTAATTGTAGAATTGGTCACAGTCTCTGCTTTTGTGTTGCAAGAGATTTTACATAAAAGTAAAGTAAATACTTGTTTTCATAGAACGAAGTTATCAGTTATAGGACTATCATCATAGCACTTCGGACATGTCCATAGGTGCTCCGATCTCCGTCAATCCAGCAGCGTCCAGCGGCCCAACACGCCAGTTCGATGTTGTGAAATCAATCTCTGCATATTTAGTATGTCGTTCTTTTCTGGCTGCACCAAAATTGACACCCATCTCAATCTGGTCAGATAGTGGGATTCACAGCCCTGAAACTCCTCTGTTTGGAAAGACTCAATGCTTGAAGAATGTCATTTCGATTGATGGCAGCTCCCTCTGATATTGTAGCCAAGCCAGTCAATCTATCAGTTCGTTCATTACCCCTAAGTCCTGCGTGTCCAGGGACAAAAATGAAGGTATATGGGGGAACACAGTGTTCAGCATGTATTTTTCTCTGACTAGTGGCACACAGTAGGTGGTGTGGTCAACATCTCATCGCACCGAGTGGTTACCGGGCCCAAATTTGGGGTGTAAAGAATAGAACCACTGTTGCCTGCCACGCATGTCGTAAGAGGCGACTAAGGAGGTTTGGCTGAAATCGGATGCATGTGTCCTAAACGGTAGAAGTCTATGCGTTTAGGGGCCTACCAAATCAATGTGCAACGATACGCGTTCTTGGCAAAGATCAAACATATCACAAAGAGTGATTAAAATTGGTCGTCAAGAACGAACGCGAAGAAGAAGAAGAACATCTCACTGGCCACCTTATACCCAACTGAGGCTGTTCAAAAAGCAAATATAAATGTTAGTGATTAGGTACAGCCCAATAAAGGGATCTAAAGCCGAAGGATTGACTTTATTGATCTTGGTCCCTCTCTGCAGAAGTGACAAGCCACCTGCCGAGAGTATTGCACAAACTTCAAAGCTCCTGCAACAATCCTAGGGGTCTCTGGAAAAAATGCACCAGTGAACAGAACTGCACAGTCTGGATTCAAACCCACGACCTTCAGAACGCAAGACCGTCCGAGTGGTTACCGGTGCCCAAATTTGGGGTGTAAAGAATAGAACCACTGTTACCTGCCACGCATGTCGTAAGAGGTGACTAAGAAGGTTTGGCTGAAATGGATGCACATGTCCTAAATGTGTAGAAGTCAACCTGCTGCCTTGCAGGACGGCTGGGGACAGCCAAAGGCTAACGGAGAGCGAACCCAGTAAATACTGGCTGAATCCGGACACATCACCAAAGGATAAGCACCAGAGCTCCAAATAGCGCTGAAGATGTGGAAACCCACCCTTGCTAAGGCTGCATGAATCAGATTTTTACATGAATGAACTTATAAAGAGATCTGGTACATCAGTCTTTTAGGTGATCGCGCACGAGAGAGAAAACGCAAGACAAAGACTTAGCCATGGATACCCCCACGCCCTATGTTCCATCGAAAGCAAAAAAGAAATAACATAGAAAGTATTTGTGATGAACTTGAAGTACAACCCTGTACTAATACTTCCCATTTGTATTTTCAGACTGTGTCCGAGGCATTCAGAGAAGCTAATGTTGCTGCATATTTTGGCAAACCAATCAACTTCTAAACACCACTGTATTACTTTACATGTCCAGTTTACTCATTCTGCTTCTGCAAGTAATTGTAGTGCAGATGTAATGTATTTGTGAACAGAATAAATATGTGATGTTTAACAGAATTATCTAGGGTATTTAATTAGCTCTTTGTTTACGATGCTGAAGTCGGCGTTACTAGGTCAGATGGCACACCAGAAACCATAGTATCATGCATCTCTTGCTTATATTTGATGATTATACCATCTGATGAAACTTATGATCGACCTGCTGAGTCTCTTGTAGCTAAGTCGCTACATTTAAAACTGCAGAGTCAAGCTCCAGACAAATGACTTTATCACAAGAATACATCTGACGGTATAATCTTCTTAATAGCGATTGCAAGAAGAAGAAGCAGCTCTTAGTTTCTACTATTCTGGTTGTTATATTCAAAATGTCAACCTCAAACAATCTTATATGAAACTTCTAAGGACTTTTGACGACAAGGTCCCAATACCAAGATGCGTAATCAATCTACCATGCCCAGAATAGTGACTAATCCAAATCTGCTCTGTATGGTAGATAAGTTCACCTTTTCTTTGGGTTTTTTTTTTGTTGCTAACTTTCTTAACGCATCTAAAACTATAGAACACTATGATCATAGTTTACGATGATGTAAGACTTGCTTTATGTTACGGGAAATATTCAGTTTGAGAATGCATCACATGTTTACTCGCTGAATTTACTTTGTGTGTGAATCATGTGGAGCTGAAGATTTCCTTTTCTAGTACGTTTCCCTTGTATAGTACTACATAAATATGGCACATTAAAATTTTTTTTGTAACTAGTTCATCAAAGATGTGCGGCGTAACTTTATTTTGAATATATTTATCTAATGATTATTATGGATGCCTTGAATGGCAATACTACTCAGATACAGTGGATACAAGTCGTCCAAGCAAAGGTGGACTACAGAAATAACAGAGGCAGTGAAAAACCATGTACAAAGCACACACAAGATCATGTTCTAGAATTCTCTTCTTATCCTAATGCTGTGAAGCAAAACATGATTAGAAAAAGAAGATGAAAGATCTGATGTTTTAACTGGGATGTTACAGCTACATGGAAGGGGGAGGGAGGGGTAGAACTAATAAGACTCTCAGTCTTAGAGATGACATATTAGTGACGTCTGCTAACATAATGATCGACTTCACAGATTACTAACAGTGCTAAAGCCCAACAAGATGAACTAGTACTGTTATAATTGAGGAATCAGCAGGTATTGGAGTTTGAAGGTTTGATAAAGTTGCCAAAATGACTGCTGAATTATGAGCTCAGATGGAACCCCCCAGGGTAATAGAGATAAGGGAAGACACAGGAACACCTGGAAGTGGGAGTTGGAGGCGGAATGCAAGATGGTCTTCAGTAGGAGGGCTTGGAAAACCTTGGTTGTGGACCTATGCCTCCCTAGTGGTGAATGGTTAAGAGAGAGATGAGCTCAGAGATACATATTGCCAATTTCATATAGTTGTCACTCGTGCTAGAAACTAATGGTACCAGGGCTTGCGCTACTCAAATAAATGGTGTCATGGTTAACTCAATGAAGATTACAAACATGTTTTTTTTGAGATTTTGACTTTATTTTGATGCATTTTATTCATGGTTGCCTGCACAATAAAAGCTTTTTTTTTTTTTTTTTTTGGTTTCTTTGTTTTGTTGTTCTAATTGAACATCACTTGCCAGCTTGGTTACCTTCTTCTTGTGGTCGCCTGCTATGAATTCAGATGTAATCATGGCACTGGTATAGTGCTTTCAACTGATTTTTGTGTGCAGGCCTATTTTATTTTTTCTAGTGTCCTCGCTATACATGCATGCCTTTGACTTCAGGGGTAATCCTTGGTTACCTGTAAGTCACCACTTGGGTGGTACTTTGCTTGTTTACCTATTAGCCACCAATTATGTGGTACTTTGCTTGTTTACCTGTAAGTCACCAATTATGTGGTACTTTGCTTGGTTACCTGTAAATCACCAATTATGTGGTACTTTGCTTGGTTACCTGTAAGCCACCAATTATGTGGTACTTTGCTTGGTTACCTGTAAGTCACCAATTATGTGGTACTTTGCTTGTTTACCTATAAACCACCAAGTATGTGTACTTTTCTTGGTTACCTATATGTCACCAATTATGTGGTACTTTGCTTGGTTACCTATGTCACCAATTATGTGGTACTTTGCTTGGTTACCTATGTCACCAATTATGTGGTACTTTACAAGTGGATTTTGGGATGACTACTGCAGCAGAGAACGTAGCATGCATGTCACGATTTAATAACATAACATAATAGACAACAGTGAGACAGACAATTGTAACATTTTCTGAATGTCAATTACATTATTTAACCCTTTCACTCTTGTGTAATTATTTTTTGAAACTCCTGACACATTTACTTTGAAATATATACTAAATTAGGCAGTATACTGGCTTTGTGACATTTAAAAAAATACAATAAGCCAGTAAATCAACTCAGAGGTGCAAATGGGTTAACTGAATACCTTATTTTCTCTCCAAGAACAGCATCCTTATTTTAAATCATTTGTTTTAATTTTTCTGGCCTTGGACTGATATAGAAACTGAAGCGGATATTTGGGAATGATTGCTCTTCAAGTAACAAGAAAAGGTTCGGTTTGCAGCCAGAGAATATGTCAAGCTCTGGAAGTCCAAGAATTTATTGCCTCGATGTGCATGAGAAACAAGCCAGAATCAAAATCTCCAGGAGAACATGAGACAGTCCCTCAAGTAAGGAGGATTATACTAGAACCGGAAGAAAGACAGTTGATGTGGTTGAGGGACAGTTTCTCTAGATGGCCTCTGCATCCCGAGATAAAAGGAAAGAAATCCATCTTCATACCATTAACTATATTGGGGAATACGGTATTATGCCTGTATTTTTAATTGACCAGATTCCTCCTCTGCGTTGGCCACTATGAATTCATGCGTAGTCATTGCGCATTGTATGCCGCATCTGCCTGATTGTTGCGTGGAAACCTACTGTCTTTATTATCAGGTTCCTCCGTCATACTAGAGTGCCTTCTCAGACTGGGATCAACAAATAAACAATGTACAGGTATTAAGAGCTTTAAAAAAAAAAACCACAGGATTCGAACCACTTATCCTCATTTCTTATGACACCCATCGCCTAGCAATATGAGCGTCCTTACGAGCACAACCAGCGAGCAAACATTAGCAAAAAAAACTCCTTGTTCTCTTCTCCAACTGCAGATGTATTGGCCGGATTCAGAATATGATTGCTGATTTGAGCATAGTGGCTGTGAAGTCGGGACATCTGGTCTGTGAGAGATAAATTCCGATGGACTGGTAGGATTATTGGGTGATAATTATGAATATCGTCAAAGCAGATGGCACAATGACAAAATAATAAATAGCTTAATGTATTGCTTCTCTTCTTGTGCTTAACGTCTCGGACTTCATCTTGAATATGTTCAAAGAAGGCCGTGGTTAGCCTAAAGCTGTTGGCATTTATAAAAAGTTGTCCCGGAATGGTTTCGGGTGACGAACACACACGTTTTCTCTGTTCCCTATATCTTGGTATTTGAGACTTTCAGGAATGTGGTCTTATAATGCGTACTTCCAGGTGGCAGGAAGGGACTAAAAATGCAGAGATAAGGAATATTGTTCAAAACTACACGAGCATATGTGATCATCCCCAAACGTGTGGGCGCCCATGCAACGGCTCTACATACGTGAAAGCAGAGACATTGAACTTCTTTTGTCGTCACACTGCTACCGGGTTGTTGCCCAGTGTCGTGGTTTCTGTTTTTGTCTTGCGCTGTTCTGGTGGCTTGTGTGATTGTTATCTTTGCTCTTTCACATGATTCTGCTACGCCATCTAACCATCTTTTCCGTGGTCTTCCTCTTGCCTTCTTTCCCGATGTTCTGTTGTAGAAGACTCTGTATACTGTGGAGTTTGGATGCATTCTTATTAAGTGGCCAAACCACTTCATTCTTTGTTTATCTATGTAATTCAAGCACGGTTTTGTGCCAACTTTCTTTCTTATGCTGATGTTGGTGATTCTGTCTTTTCTTGTGTTATTGGTAACTTTTCGCAGGCAACGCATTTCACATGTAGTTATTTTTGTGACTGCGCTTTGCTCAATGTCCATGTTTGGCTCTGGTAACACAAAGTAGGTATAAAAATGCTGTTGATCATCTGTTGCTTAGCTGTCTGTGAAATTTGTGGGTGCCTTAATTAACAATGGGGCTAGCTGGTAGGTTACAGCATTTGCTTTTGTACTCTATCTAGTCTTCTGTGAGTATGCTTCCTAAGTATTTGAATTCTTTCACTTGGTTTATTTTAGTGCCATTGACGTCTAGATTATTATGTTTTCTTCTCATATTCATTATTTCTGTTTTAGTGTTGTTGATCTGTAGACATTGAACTGTTTTATTGAAATGATGATTAAGCGCGAACAAGCTGGTTGTGGAATAGAGATAGTGGCAATATACTAACCCAACATCACCTGTGGGGAAGGGGAGTCTCTGTGGTTAAAGACGTTCACCTTGCGTTCTGACGGTCATGGATTCAAATCCGGACCCCATCGTTCATTTCGTTTGTGCATTTTTCACTGGATATTCCTAGGAATGTTGCTGGAGCTACAAGTTGTACAACACTCTCGGCAGATGACGGGTCATTTTGGGGAAATTCGTGCAATGAAGTCAATCCTTCGCCTTTAGACTTGGCTACAGGGAGCGCGAGAACAGCAAGATGGCTGTTGCACTGAAGGACAGAGAAAGTATTTATTTGGCCAATCAACGAGGCTGGGAGAATGAACTGGAGACATATTTCGTCATGTCGGAAAGTGGAAAAGAGAACATTAAGAAATTAACAAATATCTCTCCGAGTGTACGACCATTTCAAAAGACGTACTTTTAGACATACTTTAAGTAAAAGTCAATTTTTGAAATGGAGATTGCACTTTATCCTGAATCACAATGCAGTAGACTGGAAGACAAACACTGGATATGATTATGGAAAAGACTCCCTCAAAGACCTAAGCAGAACACCAGGTCATTATATTTTGACTACGCACCGGACACTGCAGACAAAACAAACACGTATTTAGACTAGGAATAAGTCAAACAGCTCTTTGTCAGTGTCAGCAGGCGGAACAGACACCAGAACATATCCTGCAAGACTGTCCTCTCCTGGATGAGCTGAGAAGCAACACGTGGTCACACCCAGTCGACCTGAAAACTAAACTTTGGGGAAACCTGACGGCCCAGTTTGTAATCCACGGTAAATTAAGCGCATGACCAGAGATCGCTGAAGAAGAAACACAATGAAAACTGTTCAACTACTAATAGATCTTCGCAGTCCTTTTGAACCACGCCTTAGGGGACGCTGATGGTGATGTTTTCATCCGCACTAGATCTGATGGTTCACTGTTTAACTTGGCTCGCTTAAGAGCCAAGACAAAAACGACGGAAATACTTCTCAAGGACCTCCTTTTCGCTGACGATGCTGCCTTAGTCGCCCACAGTGAGACCACACTGCAAAGTCTAATTAATAATTTGTCAAAGGCATGCGACCTCTTTTCTCTGACAATAAGTGTCTCCAAAACAGTTGTATTATGTCAGGGAGGTAAGACATCAAACATCACTTTAAATGGCGACCATCTAACACCAGTGCAAAAATTCTGCTATCTTGGGTCCACGGTCACTGCCAGCCTTTCTCTTGACGAGGAAATCAACGCTCGTATAGGAAGTGCCGCTACTACATTCGGCAAACTATCAAAGCGAGGTTGGGACAACAAAAAATTGACATTGCAGACGAAGACTCAAATATATCGAGCCTGTGTAATTAGTTCTTTACTATATGGCTCAGAAACATGGACAGCCTACTCAAGACACGAGAGGAGACTTAACATCTTTCACCTTCGATGTCTCCGCAAGATTATGAACATCAGGTGGTACGACAAGATAACCAATACTGAAGTACTACAACGTGCAAATCTGCCTTCCATCATGGGCATGCTCAGCAGTAGACGACTAAGATGGTTGGGACATGTGAGAAGAATGGAAACTTATCGCATACCAAAACAAATGTTGTTCTGTGAACTTTCGGAGGAGAAGAGGCACCAGGGCAGACCACTGCTCAGATATAAAGATGTCTGCAAAACCTCAATGAAAACTTTTCTATAGATCCCAGCACATGGGAGGGATTAGCTGATGACAGAGTTGTGTGGAAAGCCAAATTACGGAAGGGCGCAGAGTCTTTTGAGAAGAGACTTATGTACGAGCTGAACAACAAGAGAGAAAAGCGAAAACTCAGAAGTTGTCACAGTAAAACACTTGCCTATTGACCGTCTGTAAAGATGAAAAGGGCCATATACTAATAGATTGCAGCAAGTACCTGGTATTGCAACTACTCTTCTGCAGTAAAGTTATAAATAGTGTGTTATAGAGAAATGTCGCAGACGTGAATTTGATGTTTGGATTCATACTTTGGCTTACATGGCCAAGGGGTTTACAATTAACACAAATTGTTGTGGCCACAGTAAGTGTAAACATTTTGCAAACACAATCATTGTGTCATGACTGCTGTTTTTGTTGCTAGATTGAGAGATGTTGTATTCTATGGTAGATTGTCAGTTAAAATGATATATACAATGTAGTATAACAATAACACAAATCAAAATGACGAATGAGGCAATGACAATGAGTAAAACAATACAGTTGACTCTCAAATGAGACAAACATAATGTGACGAAGAAAAAATGTGCTAAGATTTGTTTCGATTGTCTGAACATGCTAAAATGTCCGCACGTTTATTATGTGCCCTTATAATACTGGTAGAAACTAGGTTTTAAGAGGTCAGCCAGTATTGCGGCCCTTCCGAGACGGCTTCTTAATCTGAAGAGTTTTATAGATGACCCAATGCGATCATACCAAGCAATTAAATATAAATACTCCTACGCGCTGACAAGGTTGAGAGAGATGGGTGTCTACATTAGTTCAGCCCGAAAAGAAAGACATGCCAACTATTCAAAAGGCTGATTAATCAACATTGAACTGGTGTATTGGGCAGCTGATGAATTTGTTGAGGAGAATATCCGAGCACATTGACATGCCCATAGTACTGTACTGATCAATAGAAGTTATGATCTGATGCGAATAAGATAATAGTTTTTACAATTCCATAAACCAAATATTAAAAAAAGACTGGGAAGAAACCAACGTAGCTGTATGTAATGACAAAGGAAATGATGAATAGACAATATCATGACTACACTACATAAACACGGATATAACACAACAAAGGCGACTCATGTGGCCCTAGAATGCAAATTAAAGCTCCCATCCCCACACTTAACAGCAAGAGTGGACAGCCAACTACATCTTCCACCTGGGAATAGACATGATTACAAAACTTATATATGTAGCACAACAACAAAAGATACAACTTGCAATATATTATTATTGCATTTCAGAAAAACTCTACATCAGTTGTGAAAAGGATGGGACAAATACTTTTACCAGTTCTAGTTGTTATGGCACATAAAGAAAATATTTGAAGAAATACTTTTATCAACACTATTTGTCTTGACACATACATAGAAATAGCAACATCCATATCTTGGTACATGTAATAATGTAACATAGCAATGAAATGTTGATGTGATCATGTTCACCGCTCTAGCACTGATTCTTACTTGTGTAAGTTCCAATCTTCTCTCAGTGATAGCTAGTTAAAGGTTATATACACAAAGCCTTGCTTTCTCATGGGAATAGTTCACAGATGAGTGTAAGACAGACCTTTGTTCTTGCTCTTTTAATGAGATCATTGGTTTTGTGGTGTTCACTTGTTTATGATCATGGAACAGGTTACCAGTCAGTTCTGAAAATGGAAAACGTTCACATCCTGTGTAGAAAGGGATTTGAATAGACACAGATGAAACAAAATGTAGCACAAAAAGAATTAGCCGTTTACTCATTTGTTACTAACTATTCTTGTTTTGTAGAAGCAGCGAAAGTAGCAGAGATATTTAGTCCAAAAAAATCAGAGCTATTAACATAGTCTATATTATATGTGCATATTGAGTGAACGTTTGTAGCTCAAGCGGTAGTGAGCTTGATCACAAACCCAAGCGTACCTGGTTCAAACCCCACGGTGGGTCAAGTTTGGAAGCAAATTTGTTTCTGTGGGATTTTACAAAAGGTAAAAATAGATCTCACCATTCAGAAAGCAATGGCAAACTACTGAACGTATAAGTGGTGCCTAGAAAATCAACGACTCGTTTACTGTGTTTGATGGCTACATCCTTTAGGATATGCCACGATTAAAAAAAATATTATGTTCTGGATAATGAACAAACAAACAATAAGATCATTGGAAGTCACAGAGATGTGGTTTTACAGAAGAATGCTGAAAATTCCATGGACAGTTTATAAAACAAATCTTGAGGTTTTAAATCAGATTTTCACACAAAGAAACCTTATCATAAGAATCCAACAATCAAGGTTCTTCGGGTATATAATGCAAAGAGTAGGATTAGAACATTTGGTGACAACAGGTAAAATTCAGGGAAGGAGAGGAAGACAGAGGGATAAGATGTTGGATGGACTAACATCTTGGTTGGAAAAAAAAGATCAACGTCAGAACCCTGCACGAAGGAAAGAGAGTTGTGGAGAGACATGGTCACTTACGCCGGCAGACATGACACTTGATTGATTGATATTAAGTTCTACCCTTCCATGTTTGATCCTGTGATTCAATATTATATAGTAAAGAGCTACTGGGTGGCTTAGGGGATAGCGACTCGGTCTATTAACCCGACGTTCTGAGTTCGAATCATGCTGCGGACAATTTGGTTGCAAATTGTTTCGCGTGGATTTTTACAAAAAGCGATGGCACCACCGTTCAGAAAGCAATGGCAAACTACTGAACGTAATAATGCCTAGAAAAATCACAAACAGCGTTAAAAGCTGGGGTTGATTCGCAAAGTTTTGTAAAGGATATGCAACTTTTTAAAGAGCTACTTTACCTTGTCCAAAATATGGTAAATGTTGAGAAGGAAAAGATGGGTGTGAGCCTAGCAATATCCTTATGTAAAATAAATTGCTTTATAATTAACATTTTAAAGTATTTTAGTGTATATGTAACGTCTTGTTAGTAAAGTTCTGTGATAGTATCATGAATCAGTTATATGAGGACTATCATCACAACACTCCGGACATGTCCATAGGTGCTCCGATCCCCAGTTGCAACAAATCCAGCAGCGTCCATAGGCCTAGTACGCCAGTTTTTCTTCTCTTCCACCATTTACTTCTTTATAGAAGTGTTAGGGGAGGGTAGTATCTTGTGGGCTTGTTCTAAGGCACTTTATAAGTTGCTCTTTATTTTCTGGCGGCTATTCTTGATGCCATCTCTCTGTCTTTTGCGTGGTCTTGCTCTGTGCTCCTTATATTTTTTTCAGGTGTGGATCTCTGTGGTAGTCAATACCAGGGCACACACCAGTTCGATGTTGAGTAATTAATATTTGGTATGTCGTTTGTTTCGGACTATACCAATATCACACCCATCTCTCTCAATCATGTCGGCGACTGGGATTCACAACCCTGACACTCCTCTGTCCGGAAAGACTCTCTCAATGCATTAAGAACATCATTTCTGCCCATTGCAGCTCCCTCTGATATCGTAACCATGCCAGCCAATCTATCAGCTTGTTCATTACCCCTGACTCCTGTGTGCCCAAGGACAAAAATGAAGGTGATTTCTCTGATCCCTGTCTACCAGTACCTCCACCCAATTTCTTCTCACCATATACTGTATAATCATTCTGTTGAATGACTATCTATTTGATAGAAATATAAACAACAATCATGTATAACATATACAAGATAATCTTGGATACTAGCCAGGATAACTATAACCTTCTCCTTTATATTAGCCACACAATCTCAAGTTTTGACATGCATCACGTTTTGCAATGTCGATTTTCCCACAGATAAATATTAACATGTTGCATACTTGTGTTGTTTAATAAATGTCATATTGTATGCAATTTTGTTTCGAACAGCACTGATGACGTGCATACCATACATTTGTGTTTGGTTTGCTCACTATGAATTCAGGCGTAGTTATGGCGCCACTGACAGATTTTTGCTTGAAGACTTTAATCCATTCAGGCGAGCCTCACTTCGTTGTCGGAGGTACTTATATTTTAACCCTTTCGCTGCTACATACTTTCCGAAGGCTGAGCTAGAAATAGCTACTCTTTGTTTCTAGGTCAAAACGTGAATGTACGCCTATAGCAGTGACAGTAGCAATGTATAACATGTCTTTAGCCCACAGAGGAGAGATAATAACAGACGTGTTAATGCGACTTTAGAAGTGAATGGGAAAAACGTATATATACGTCTTTAGCAGCTAAAGGGTTAAATCCCCAAGTAAAGTATTAGGGTATCATGTAGTCCAACTGTGTTCGGAATTGAGGTGGATCGGACTTGTGGTACGCATGGATACGAACTCTGTCATGAAAAGTACACTGAGATGGACACCAGAGGGGCACAAAAACTGGAATAGACTCAGAATGACCTGGATGAGAACAGGAGCTGAAAGAAATGAATCACAGCTTGACCGTAATGCAGAGGACGGCCAAGAATGGAGAAGAATGACGTGCATTTGTTACTGCCCTAAATGCAGAGGGCGTAACATGCAATATATGATCGAGTGCGTCTCTCTCCTCTCTCTGGTGAGTATAGCACAACTGAAATGGAGAAGGCATACATAAAAATAGCCTTCAGACACGCTGACTGCAGTGAAAGATATTTCCAGTGAGTGTTTCGATCAATAAGGAAAGGGTTCAAACTTTGTGAATGGTGGCGATGGATTAGGAATTAGTTGGAGATATCTTCATTTGGGTCCTAACCCTAGATCAGTGTAACAGTAACTTCTACTTGATATAGAACAGTGATTCCCAACTCTTTTCCACTTGCGTACCCCATTAAACCAATTTCTATCTATCCTTAAATAAATAAATAAAAGTTAGATATAATAGTATTTTTTTTCCGATCCAGAAGCATTTGAGCTCTTCGGCTCGGTGCCATGGACATCGTAACCCTTCGGTAGGTGCCACGAACACCGTAAATCTGGAGAGCCTGTGGCTGCCAGCCCGCAGAATTGAACAACACTCACTAGGAGCTTGTCACCCGTCGTCCAACGCGCTACGAACACGCGTTTTTCCGATCCAGAAGCACTGAGCTTTCAGCTCTTCGGCTCGGTGCCATGGACATCGTAACCCTTCGGTTCGGTGCCACGAACACCGTAAATCCGGAGAACCTGTGGCTTTTCTGCCAGCCCGCGAAATTGAACCCACACTCACAGAGGACTTGTCACACCGTCGTCCAACGCGCTACGAACACGCTGGGTAGGTGGGCTACGAACACGCTTAAACACTGCCACTTATGTTTAGTGCCGATCTTGATGTAAAATAGTAGAAATGAGGTAGTAAGTTGGGAAAGTATAAAGGCTATTGTAACGGTATAAACCACATATTTCATTTTATAATAGTCATAACACACCAGTAGCCGACACAATATTCGTACAGCAGATACTAACCTATTGAAACATTGTTAGTAAGATCATTGAGCATCCTTTGATGAACTTAGTTTCTTAAAATCGGGCTCCAACGATGCAAGATACAGTCTAAAATCCGGACTTGTTTTAAGCTTGTTACTTAGTTATTATAAAAGTGGAAGCAGAAAGTTATCTCCCATAGTTCATTATTAGTAATCACCAATCATCATTTGCTAATGTGAGCAAGTTTCAAGTGTCTCCGTTACCGGTGATTCAAATTCGCATTCAATGTTCCGTTACTAACGTTTTTAAAAAATACATTATTTGTTTTTCCGCCATTACTAATAAGTTTTCGCGCCCCCTGAACGTCCTAGCACACACACACCGGACCTTTTACTCATACCACAGGTCGAGAACCGTTGGTATCGAACATTGGGAATGGTTCTATCAATGTGCTTCTCTGAACGCTCCTATATATAAATATTTGTGTACTATCTTGTTATAAACGTCACTAATTTCGTATTTTCTTTATTTGCTGTTGGGGGAGGAGGAAGAATTCATTTCATTTCACTGGGTTTCCGCAATGTTTCGTGCCTCTAGACAGAAATCGTGCAACCTGTCGTGAGTGTTGCACGAGCTCCGTAACTCCAGCAACTACGCCCTTTAGTACTTGCGTCTTTACGAAGGGCTAGACAATGGGTGCGGTAAGAAATAATGGTTTGTGTTTCCAATCTGGCGTTTGGTAATTTGTGGGTTTTTTCGAGGCCCCAATACTTGTTCACTGTCTTTTTATTGATATTTTTACTTTTTCTCCGGCGCTTCCTCATGGGTTCCTCAAACTCCTTATTCTCTCATGAAATTAGGTGAGAGAGCTCTATGATGGTTGTTGTGCAGAGCATACCATCAGCTGTACCTTATAGAATGATTCCTTCTAAGTTCTGAGATGTGTGATGGTTATATATACTGTATATCAAGGCTCTATAAGGGAAGCAAGATGTGAGGAACATGTGGTATTTCTTACCGTTATACGCTACATATGGTCTGCAAGTAATTTCTCCATACCGCTCTATCCTGGGTAACTCACTTAATCTCTTCCACGGAATTGAGTCCGATATTTCTTGCCTCTCTCGGCAAAGTTCGTTTCAGTGTCTCCTTAGGTCGTCCTCTCTTTCTTCAACCGTTTGCCTATCACTTCAATGCCTGCTTTAGAATTCTATGATCAATTCTTCTCAAGGTATATCCAACATATCTCCATCGTCTCCTTCTTATAACAGTTATTACTAGTGGTTGACCAGATTTCACTGATTTCATCACATCTGAATATGTATCTCAGCACTGAAATCTGAAAGGAACACAGAACTAAGTGATCTCAGGTCAACCTTAGCCCAGTTGTCCCATGATTCTGAGAGGGTAGTAATCCAGTTGATACCCTCTTAAGATCAAGGAAAATAAAGATGCTGACAGACTGGCTAAAGAGGGAGCAGGAATGCCCCAAGATGACAACCTGGTTAGCTATGAAGAAGCAAAAACCATCGCCAAAGGGCACTACAAAGCAAAATGGGATAAAGAACACCCAAAACACAACCAGAACGACGGATATTATCAACTGTCCAGAAGGGACCAGACAGCCATACTTCATCTCCGGAACGGTCACAACAGAATGAGACACCACCTGCACACTAAACTCAAAATAGGCACCAACGACCTGTAGCTTGGCGAGTATGACAACAGAACATATCCGACAAAACTGTCCCCAGTATGCAGACCTGAGAAGAGGCCCACTCACACCAGCGTCCAAGACAAACTGGATGGTGTGGCTGATAATCTGAGGCAGACGGCTGCCTTTATTAGAGAATCCGAAATCCCAATCTAGTGAGAACGCAGAAGAAGAAGAAGAATTCGTCCTATTATATATTCATTATTTTTCGCAGATATCTATTTTCAAATACATTCAACTACAATATGTGACGAATAGTGTACATTTATTAAGTCTTATCGGTTGAAACGTCGGATGCTCTATTGTATTTATTGATTTTGTAAAACTTCAATTTACTTGGAAAATCAATATTGTATGTTGTGTTCCTTTTTTAAAAATCTTATTCAACTATCCAGGTTTCTTTAGATCTGTGTACCTCAGACCTTGTTCAGATCGCTATCGCCAAAATGTAGCTAAAAGCGGGTTGCGTGAATAGTAATAGCAACCACATCATAATAAACATAACATATCAATAGAAAAAAGAGTAGTAAACGAACATATAAATGCTGAGACACAAACTTGCTATTGTATTATAAGTGGGTTGCTTAAAAGTGTGAACTAATTTATTGTCACTGCACGAGACGCAGACATTCTTTGATTAATAGGGCCATCATAATTGCACTTCGGTGAGTAGCCCTGTGTGTTCCGATCTATTTCTTACACCAAAAGATTTCAGCGGCAGTGCACGAACTCCGTAGCACCGGCGAGGGTCCCTATGTAATTTAGAAGATGGTGGTGAAAATATTTTGCAGAAATTTTATTTGTAATTTTTCTAATAAATTTTGCCCGGGCAGCGGCTTTACAGCCGCTCTTTTCGATTTTGAACTTCCAAGGGCTCTTTCACGTGCTCAACTTGAACATGGGACCTACATTTTATTGTCAGTCTCTGATATGACTCGTAGCTCGATCTCACCTACGTAGGGATCTCTGGGAAAATATCCCGATGGCTGCACGAGTAAGCGAACCGAGTACCTTTGAAACGTGAAGCGAGCACCTAACCTCTACGCTACAGAGACCCCCAGACATTCTTTGCTCAGACATAATCGCATGAGTCGACATGGCTCTTAATGATAACGATTTTCTTCGTTATTTTGTCCACCAGATTTTTTCAAGTATTTGTGAGAATGTGACCAAGCTGTGAGCCAGATATCGATTGCTGAATCTGACTTCAAGTAGACATACCTGCTTACAGATCGATTTCTCCTAGCCTTTTATTGTTATACTTATTTGAGTTTATTCACATACCTTAGGTTATATTGCTTATCAGAACTGTACTCATAAACTAGACCCACATAACGATCTATTCTCAACATATAATAACGATTGGTTAAGTTTCAGGTGTTATAGTTCGTTCCAAAATTCGTGATCATCTTTACCGACCGATATAAAATCATCCATTTGACAGAAATTCTTGATTTTTATATTTTTAGATAGGTAACAGTGACGACGTTCCAAAAGTATTTTTGCCCACCCAAACCTTTAGTTCTGTAAGATTTGAATTATATGTTATTACTAATTTAACAGCGATGTTGATTTGATATGATTTTAGAATGTTAACGGTACGAAAGTGAAGTATTGACGTCAAGATGCCAATGTGCGCTCCACGTGCAATTCAGCAGTAGTTAAAATCAGGAATCCCGTGAAATTAATCATTTCACACTGTATGTGAAAGATTGTCATTGGCGTGTCACAAACCATTTATTTGCATTACTTGAAGCGGAAGGTACTATTTTATTATCAGTATTAGAAATGAGTTTGAAGTGTAAATTCACTACCATGCAGAAGGTGACTGCACAACTGTATAGCTACTTCTGCAGAGAAGCCAGACGTGGTGGTTTATATCACAACTTACAAGACCCGAAGAGGAGAACACAACATGCTCTTGGTATAAGTAGAATGCCATTTTGCATTTTGCCGTTGGATAGAACAAGACTGTAGTGATGAACGTAAGGAACACAGAAAAGGCCGGAAACGGAAAACTGACGATTTCGATAAAGATGTTATTGTGTGAGAGATTCATAAAATGTTTAAGGCCAATGATGTGGTTACACTACGTAAATTGAAATCACGTCTGCGAATTCAATGTGATATTGATATATCTAAAACCGCCTTATGGAGAGTTGTTAGGTGCAACGGTTTCACTTTTCGGAAATCTAGTACAGGCCGGAATATAGTTTGTGAGAAAACGCATCTGATAGCTGCACGATGCAAATATCTGCGGGAGATACGGAAGCGTAGGACGGAAGGTTACGATATTGTATATCTGGACGAATCGTGGTAAATGCTCACCATACGTTTAATAAAGAATGGCAATCACTAGACGGAACTAAGAAAAGGGAAATTTCAAGCAGCAAGGGGCAACACATTGTGATAGGTCATGCAGGCAGCAAAGCAAATGGTCTTGTCAGTGGCGCAGAACTTCTTTTCCAAGCACTGTCTACAGATGGTAGGGACTACCACACCGAAATGAACGGACTTATTTTCAGGGATTGTTTAGCGAACACACTTCTGCCTGCTCTGGATAGGCCGTCGTGTATTGTAATGGACAATGCCTCCCATCATAATGTAGTGGCGCATGCAGACAAAATTCCCACCTCATCAAGCACAAAACAAGACATCATGGTGTGGCTTGCAAAAAAAATATATCGTTTTGTTGCAACAATTTCAAAACTGAGTTGTTGCAACTGGTGAGACAGACCAAGAAGTCAAAGATTTTTGTAATCTATAAAGTCATTGCTGAGCATGGCCACACTTCTCCTCGATTACCACCTTACCATTCACATCTCAATCCCATTGAACTTGTGTGGGCTGCAGTCAAAGGTCAAGTTGCAGCAGTAAACAAGACTTTCAAACTTCGTGATGTAAAAGTCCTAACACGTGATGCCTCGCAAAAATAGATATACAATACTGGAACAAATGTGAAGAGCATGTGCTCCGAGAAGAAGAGGCTCTTCGACTCTTCAGACTCCGAATCTAATAGCTAGCATCCCATTTGCTTTCACCTTCACCAATTGCCTCACAATACCAGGGACTGGCAACAACTACCAAAGGTACGTCAATTTGATCGCCAAAGATAATATAAACATAAAAAACACTCATGAAGAAAAAGCTAACCATGTCACATTGCTTTTTATAATATGTAATAGGGTTACGCCTTTGCAAACATTCGCCACCATTTTGTGTATTACTGTAAATTCTAAACTTTGATTGTCATTTTGTTGTGCTTATGCAAAATTATATAACAAAAACGTTTTTGCATCAACTAAGCTACCTACCAATTAGTTAAACATGGATTCGTAACGTCGTGAGGTATATAAGACTGCATGCAAAAATTACTTGTATCCATCAGATAGATTTCGTACAAATTAAACCTTAGTGTGATCACGAATTTTGGAACGAACAAGTGAATTTTGAATTGCTGATAGTTTTAATAACTTGGAAAGTCCTGCTTCAACCTTGTTGTCCAACTGTATTCTTGTTTGCTATGTATATATATATATATATATATATATATATATATATATATAATAATATATATATATATATATATATATATATATATATATACAGGGCGGCTCGTCATTAAGGGCCTGTGCGGCACGGCCCCACCAAAAATCGAAAGGGGTAATAACTTCACGGAATAGACAAATAATAGAAAATACTCCAAAAACCATGATTTTTCCGAAAATTTGCAGCGCATCTGAAATTCATATATGTATATGTATATATGAATGAGAGAGAGAGAGCAGGTATGTTTGGTTATCATAGTTTTGTTGTATATGTAGTGTATACTAGCTAATATAATTAATTACTATCATCATGTTCTATGCCAACTAGTGTATGTATGGGATCATTGATCTTCACAGACGTGAAGAGATCTCTGAGATGTAGAGGTTAGCTGCTCGCCTCTCGTTCCAATGGTACTCGGTTCGCTCTCATCGGGATATGTTTTTTTAGAGATTCATGATCTCAGTGTAGGGCAGATCGAGTTTCTAGTCCTATCGAAGATGGATGATAAAACGTAGGTCCCGTGCTCAAGTTGAGCACGTAAAAGAACCCTTAGCAGTTCAAAATCGACACATCTTTTATAGCTAGCTTCAATAGAATAATTTTTTACGTTTGTGGTCATATTCATTAGCTTCGGGGCCTCCTCTGTGGTTCTTAAAACTCCTTTTTTCCCAGGGCGAAATATTGGATGATGATGATCGACAAAGACTTCGAACCGAAGACAAGAATATCATAACCATTTTCCATTAATGTTTTTCCTCGTTATATCGTACTGTAAGCTCTAGATTTGAAACCAGACATCTATCATCTCTTTGTAGCTTTCTTGCAAACGTCGGTTTCCATAGCAATAGTAAATACAACGCACTCGCAGCGTCGATATTACGCCGATCTCACAAATACCTACCGGATGTGAACGTCTGTTCTCTGCCATCTGCTACAGTACACGCTTACCCGGTTCAATCTATCAATTTCAAATGAGGCTAATTGAATTTATTAGACAGCTATGCATGGAGGTTTGAAAACTCATTAGGTTTTTAAAAGGAGTGAATGATTTCAAGTATGAGGTTTTTTTTAATATTATTATTTAATAGATCCTAAACAATTAATGTTATTTATTATATAAATTCTCTTTTGAAGACTTTCATAAATTTACAAAGTATTACAGTAAGTTATTGTAGAAAGTTGGCGGACAAAACATGAACAATCTAAAATAAGCTGATGACACAATTCGCATGGCTACAAATGAACAAGATCTACACGACTTAATAGCCATAATAGTGAGAGAAAGTGAAAAGAAAGGATTAAGCATGAATATAAAGAAAACAGAGGTTACGGTTGTCTTCAAGAAACAGGAAACACCAAAATGTAATATCAAAATAAATAACACAATACTGAAACAAGTCCATGGATTCAAGTACATGGGAACATTCCTGACATCAAATGACAGGTGTAAAACAGAGAATAGGAGCAGAATAGCTCAAGCAAAAGCAACATTTATGAAAAACACACTATGCGTGAATTCACTACCAATGACACTGCCAAAACGAATACTCCAGTGCTATCAATACTTCTGTATGGCAGCGAATTATGGACAATGAACAAACAATCAATACGATCATTGGAAGCTACAGAGGTGTGGTTTTACAGAAGAATACTGAAAATTCCATGGATAGCTAAGAAAAAAATGAGGAGGTTTTAAGTCAGGCATGCAGAAAAATAAACATCAAAATAATAAGAATCCAACAATCAAGGTTCTTCTGGCATATAATGCGAAGAGAAGGTTTATAACATTTGGTGACAAAAGATCGTGGTTCGACAAAAGATCGACGTCAGAGCTGATTACCTGCACCAAGGAGAGAGAGTTGTGGAGAGACATGATCGACTACTCCAGCAGGCATTATACTTAATTGTTTAATATATAGATATGCATATCTCATAAACTGTGTTGAAAACAATGTCAGAAAAGATGCTGATAGGAGTACAACCAAAAATACAATAGAATTTACACAACTATGAGATCGCACAAAATTATATTTAAAAAAAACAAGAACACCAAGAGGGGAATAACAGTTATCAAGATTATCGGTTTTACGAGAAGTTTACTGACAAATGATATATTCTGAGCTCCATTGAGGTGGAAACTATGCTAGAGACACTTTAACAACCACATAGTTTATGATAGACAATTTGAGTTGGCACAGGCTGTATGTATTCTACATAATTTTCACACAGTATCCTGGTAGTAAGAGTGGGACGGATTAGCGTAATGCATAAGCGTTCGCCTATTGACTCGGACACAAGACGGTTGTGGGTTCCATCCCACACTCAACGTTCCATAAGTGAGAAAGGGAATTAACCCTCCTACCTCCTGCACACTAGTGTCTAAAAATGTGAACTGAATACACTTTCATACACTAAAGTGTGAAAAGGCTACGGGACATTGTATCTACAGTGTATTATATCCTTGTATTAAGTTAACCTCGTATTAAGTTTACGCTTTCTGATCTGTTTTGTGGGTTTGACATTCCAGGTTATTCCTGGTGGTACTTTCCTGGTTACTTACGTTAGTTGAGCCGTGGTCCCCGGTAACAGAAGGCCGACTAGCTAAGACGGGAAAATAAAAATTCCTGTTTAATGTAGGCTGGTTTTTATAAGTGTTTGATAGAACACTGTAAGGGTTTTTTTTTAGCAATTTGACACAATTCTACGAGTCTATGGTTATTTATTGATGTAAAATGTCAATAATACTGATATTCCTTAGTGTTAAATTGTAACCTAATATAACCTTAATTTAGCCAATTTTGCTGTTTTTAAAATGAATTTGTTTTTAGTTAACAATACTGGAAAACAAGGTCATGCGACTATTGTGGTCTGATTTCCGTGAAATTTTACCTGAGCATGTCGGCCATATGTTATCGGAGGCCATGGTTGAGCTAACCTCTTCTTCTTCAGTGATTCAACGCTTCTAAATCTTCAAGGCAACATAATCATAAATTTCTGAGTCACAGCTTCGTTACACTTGTTTGTTCTCTTTCCTTAAGTTAGAATCATTCTCGCTTCGTTTCAACCACAATGTCTATACATGAATTGTTCAATAGGGCACATACTTGTGTGTGCATAGATTGATTAATTGTTAGGACCATCATCATTGCACTTTGGTGAGTAACTATGTGTGCTCCGACCTCTTTCTTACACAGGAAGATCTCAGATGCAGTGCACGAACTCCGTAGCAATGGCGAGGGTCCTCGATGTAATTTTGAAGATATTTTTTAAGAATGTTATTGTTTAGTCGATTCTAATGAATTTTCATGGACAGCGGCTTTCCAGCCTGCTCTTTTCGATTTTGAACTGCCAAGGGTTCTTTTACGTACTCAAATTGAACACGGGACCTACGTTTTATCGTCTGTCTTCGATAGGACTAGGAATTTGATCTCACCTACACTGAGATCAGGGATCTCTGGAAAAATATCCAGATGGCTCCACGAGGAGCGAACCTGGTACCTTTGGCACGAGAGACGAGTACCTAACCTCTACGCCAGCACCACGTTATAGTACCATATCTACTCAGTTATATTACCATATCTACTCAGTTATATTATTGCATATTGCCAGATCTGATTGATTTTAGACGAGATCACCATAATGATCTCATTGATTTTTAGGCGAGACTACCTTAACCTGACTCATGCCAAAACCAAGTGTTTGGTTTGTTAGTTCAGCCAGCTTTGTTTTTTAACAGTTCTCAAGTCGAAGGTAAGCAAGCACAAGCATTTACCTGTAAGGTGAGGCCGCGAACAGGTCCTATTTGTCTGTCCAGGTTACTGTAATCAAATTGTTCACATCAATTCCCTGGGAAGGACTGTATTCTTTGCGATGCTGTTGTTACTGTTACTAGTTTTTCTGATGTAGTTAGATATACGTTGTTAGTGAGCGAGGCTATTTTATTGACTTGCTTCGTCAGTGACGGTACTGAACCGAACTTCGATTAGACAAACTCTGAACTAAGAGGTCACAGCTGGTGTGCACACTTCTTGATTCATTGTGTGATTAATTGTATGAGCATGTTAGTATTGTGCTATACTGTTGTTTGCATATACCATCAGACAGTATGTTGTTCTTTTACGTGGATACTACTACTATGTAATGTAGTTTTAAGATGATATTAGTAGTGTAGAATGATATTTCAAGATTATATTAATAATTTAAAATATTGTTTATTTTTATTTTGTCGTCACACTGCTACCGGGTTGTTGCACAGTGTCGTGGTTTTCTGTTTTTGTCTTGCGTTGTTCTAGTGGCTCGGATGATTATTTTAGAATATAGTTTTAAGATGCTATTAGTAATGTAGAACGTAGTTTTAAGATGATATTAGTCATTCTCATCATCAGGTGCCGCGCCGGCCGACGTAAGCGATCATGCATCTCCACAAATCTCTGTCTTTGGTGTTTGCTATCATCTCAGATGTTGATGCTATACCGTGCCATGAAGTCAGGCTATACAAAATTTTCTCTCTCTGTCTTCCTCTGTCTCGTCTACCTTCGATTTTACCATGATATTAGAAATGTAGTTTTAAGATAGTATTAGTATAATCGATATAAGGGAAGACTGCAGAAAAATGATGTAGCATAGAAGAAACACGTAAAAATAAAATACAGTACAAAAACAATATGCAAAGACATTTCGACCAAATGGTCATTATCAAGCAAAGAATACAAAAGAAGTGAAGAAATTCAGACTTCCTATACAGCAGACGCGACGGCTCTCAGGTCGACCCAGCCTCAACTGGGTACCAGACAAGCTCTGGGAAAGTAAAGGCGGCCGGCGTGATGCTGACCACATCACCCATCGTGTGCTGACGGTCAATGAAAAATACAGGCCTAACACTGTATTGACCTATATACCACGAGGAATGAAAGGGTTCCTTTACTTTTACTTTTTATACAGCAGACATGACATATACAGTCAGACAATAAATCATTTAATTGCCTGATTGTATATCTTATGTCTGACGTATTAGAAAACATGACTAATGTAGAATATTGTTTTAAGATGATCTTACGAAGTTTCTAGCCATGCTTGTTAAACTACAAGTTAACAATTGTATCTGTTTGGTGGTTGGACCACATTGTGTTATTTTAATAGAAAATATATGAGGAGAATATTTGTATTCTAGTTGGCTAAATAATAAATATCTATTTAATCGGACTGATTATTTCAAAGTGTTTCATGGATTGTGAATCTCAGGTGCATTTTCGTTATCGTAGGTATGTAGCATCATCATCATGTGGCATGCATAGTGATATTGACATTTAGTTTTTCCTATATATCATGTGTCTCCAAATTTGTAGATTCCAGACACACCCGGCTCCTTTTTATCCCGCTTCAAATTTCATTGATCTTTCATCGACGCCCTTGCAAAAATAAATTTTAAAAAGTTAGATATAATAGTATTTTTTTCCGATCTAGAAGCACTTGAACCTTCAACTCTTCGGCTCGGTGCCATGGACATCGTAACCCTTCGGTTCGGTGCCACGAACACCGTAAATCTGAAGAACCTGTGGCTTTTCTGCAAGCCCGCGGAATTGAACCCGCACTCACAGGAGCTTGTCACCCGTCGTCCAACGCGCTACGAACACGCTGGGCAGGCGGGCAGATATAATAGTATGAATACATTACTGTAATTGTTTATATACTCCAGCAATTAGTACGGTAACCACTCAGTGACCCTACCCTCGACATTCATCTGTCCATTTATAATTTAATTCTGGCGGAAAGGGGCGGTCGAACCTAACCAGTATCTTCCATTGGTGTCAGATATTGGAACATACTTCAAAAATGAGGTGTCAGCTGCTATCTATTTTAGTTGGATACTGGACGAACAAGCAGTAACGGACCAAAGGGCGATATTGTTTCGAGCAGTTAGAGGTTGTGGTGGGGGTGTTGAAGAGACACAATGAAAAACTCATGTTGACAACATCAATTTTACTGACAATCTACCCACAGCAAGAGATATCATGCAATATGTACTTAACAACATCAACACATTGCCATTCATCGACAGAGAGTACAGCTCAACCTCTCAACAATTGTACTAAACACGACGTTGTTACCTCAAATAGTCTTGGAAAAGTAAAACATAAATTATAGCGGGGTGGCATTTGAGAAAGTCCCTATCCATCTTGGTTATGATTTATTCTTTTCTCTGGACCAGCAGAATAGCTGATGACCCAACATCTAATAAAACAACTGGCCAGAGCTCCATGACCCAACACCAAATAAAAACAGCCGGCCACAGACAGCTCTATGACCCGACACCAAATAAAAACAGCCGGCCACAGACAGCTCTATGACCCGACACCAGAAATAAAAACAGCCGGCCACAGACAGCTCTATGACCCGATACCAGAAATAAAAACAGCCGGCCACAGACAGCTCTATGACCCGATACCAGAAATAAAAACAGCCGGCCACAGACAGCTCTATAACCCAACACCAAATAAAAACAGCCGGCCACATACAGCTCTATGACCCGAAACCAAATAAAAACAGCCGGCCACAGACAGCTCTATGACCCGACACCAAATAAAACTGGCCAGAGCTCCACTAAACCGACACCAAATAAAATCAGCCAGCCACAGACATCTCAATGACCCAACACCAAATAAAATCAGTCAGCCACAGACATCTCTATGACCCAACACCAAATAAAACTGGCTAGAGCTCCATGACCCGACACCAAATAAAATCAGCCGACCACAGACATCTCAATGACCCAACACCAAATAAAACTGGCTAGAGCTCCATGACCCGACACCAAATAAAATCAGCCGACCACAGACAGCTCTATGGCCCAACACCAAATAAAACAACTAACCAGAGCTCCATGATCCAACACCAAATAAAAACAACCGATCGCAGACTAGTTTTTAAAAAAACACCTGACCTTGTTATATTTTTAGTATCTGATGATATCGTGATAAAATCATATGTCTGGTCGGTCTGATCAGTCCGGATGTTGTACATTCGAGCCGTAAAATGTTAAAGCGATTGTGTTCCCCAGTTTCTGTGAATCACAGTTAGGATTTGAGGTTAATGTTAAAATGTGATTTCCATCTGCTAACTTAACTTGGTAACTAACTAACTACACATCAGAACCAGATGTACAGTACTGCTGTCTATTTATGTGAGTTCTGTTGTTTATTTTATTGTTTTATCAGTAGACATATGTATGACTGTTGGTGGTATGGTTATTGTTATCTGTATTTATCTATATGCAGTGCTAGTGTTGACGGTGTAAAATATGTATACATCTTAAATCTGTTTAACCCCTACAGTACGACAAGTCACCTGACAATCCACTTAGGCAATATACGTTTTCTGAGAAGCCACTTCACGAGAAATATTTTTTAAATAAAAATAGTCATTTTTTATATTTAATCATTTATTTGTCTATGCTTATGTATACTGTAATATACATGTTCTTGTCTATACCGCCAGTTACTGAGTATTATCGCAGCCTCCCCCACGGTTTTCTCCAGATCTGATGCGGTCTAATCACTTCGAATCTGTAGGTCTTACATCGCCTATTTCTCCAGGTTTAATTGATTGATAGGATCTTTGCATTGCACTTCGGTGAGTAACCATGTGTGCTCCAATCTCTTTCTTAAACAGGAAGATCTCAGCGGCAGCGCACGAACCCCGTAGCACTGGAGAGGATCCCCGGTGTAATTTTGAAGATATTTTGTAGGAATTTTATTTTTAATCTTTTCTAACGAATTTTGTCCCGGCAGCGGCTTTCCAGCCTGCTCTTCTCGATTTTGAACTGCCAAGGGTTCTTTTACGTGCTCAAATTGAACACGGGACCTACGTTTTATCACCCATCTCCGATAGGACTAGGAACTCGTTCTCACCTACACTGATATCAGGGATCTCTGGAAAAATATCCAGATGGCTCCACGAGGGAACGAACCTGGTACCTTTGTGATGAGAGACGATCACCTAACCTCTACGCCACAGAGAGCCCCTAATTTTATCCAGGTATATAGTTAATGTCAGAGTGTCCTTTAACTCTACGTCTATGTATGTATATATATATATGGGCTTTCATTCATTCCCAGACAGACACATACACTCAACCACTATTTGTTACATTCCTGGTGCCAAGCTGAAGTATTGACAATTTGTATTATGCTAACTACCGTTTAAATACTCCCACTCATTGACATTACCTGCTAATGTTAACACACGGTTGATTCAAATACAAATAAGAAAAAAAACCTACGTTAATATTTTACTTCAGTTGTTTAAATTACGGGACCCTAGACATCTCTTGTTGCATCATCTATGGCAATTAAATCTGACACCTTGCTACAGTATAATTCAGAAGATGTGATGCTATAAAGATGTGTTTATTTTTTCCTGTCTGCTCATGCTTCGGAAGATCCAGAGTGATAGGTTGCCGTATGAATGGATGTCGTCTATAGAGGTTTCCAACCTCCAGAGACTCACGTGGATCTACTGTCCTGGTCACGCGGATGTTCGCGGCAACGAGAGAGCGGACATGCTTACATCTAAAGCATCGATTGTTGGGTAGTTTAGGATGGATAAAGGGGACATTCTTCGGTCTCTTGACGATCTACTGTTGAATGGTGACACTAAAATGAAGGTTAAATCAATCTAGCGATTTAAGGAGTTTGGAATTATTGTAGAAGTAGAACTGGAGGCTTGAGGGACAGAGATAGAAATGTATTTAACTAGCGAGCCACAGGAACCATCAGTATGCATACCCTTCGACATCTGTTAGGGAGACTGAGCACCTATGGGTTTGCTCGGCGTGTTGTAACGTCAGTTCAGTAAACAATAACCTCGTGGAACAAATTACCTATGTCATATGGTGATAATCCTTATATAACTGAAAACTCGCCTGCCCAGGGTGTTTGTAGCGTGTTGGACGACGGGTGACAAACCCCCTGTGAGTGAGGTTCAATTCCGCGGGCTAGCAGAAAAGCCACAGGTTCTCCAGATTTACGGTGTTCGTGGCACGAAATCGAAGCGTTACGATGTTCATGGCAACTAGCCATGTTCTGGATCGGATATATATATATAAAACAGATAACTGAAAAAGTAAATACGTTCCATTGAAATGCTTAATGTAAAAACTACCATAAATGTTCGTGATAAGTTGCATCCCTATGCTTCATTGGGAACGGAAAGGAATAAGCGTGAGAGAGGTCAGAGATATTCACATTTCGTGTGTTCATATTAAACTCTATGTTACATGTATTGATATGTGTACATGTGTTAACTAGGATGAAAGAAACTGACGTCTGAATGTCATACGTTCTCAATGAAGTCTGAAAGGTCACTGTTTCTCAGCCGGTGGTCCCGGAGACCTTTCAATGAATCCTCAAGCTTACCTAAAAGTTCAATGATAAACTGAAATTAGTGTATATTTTATATACCTGGTATGTATGTCTATGTATGTAAATATGTAAATAGACGGAGAACTACTGAAGGAAATAAGCAACTTCTTATATCTTGTACAGATGGTGATGTCAGATGGGAAAAGAGGTCGAAAGGAGAATAAGAATGGCTGGCCAAAACTAAATTCAACGACATGTAGACTTTACTTCTTTTCTTTCTTTTCTCTTCTTCTTCTTCTTTGCGTTCGTTCTTTACGACCAATTTTAATCACTTTTTGTGATATGTTTGATCTTTGCCAAGAACGTGTATACGTTGCACATTGGTTTGGTAGGCCCCTAAACGCATATACTTCTATACGTTTAGGACATATGCATCCGATTTCAGCCAATTTCTTTTCTCTAATTATGTTTTGCCTCACAGCGTCAGGATAAGATGAGATTTCTAGAACGGGTTTGTTTTGTGCGCTTTATAAATAGTTTTTTCGTCGTCTCTGTTATCTATGAGGTCCATCATTTGCGTGGACGGCCATTGTATCCACTGTATTGAAGTAGCTTTGCTCTTTGAGGCACACTGTCTGTTGGTAATCTGCTTATGTGACTGAATCATTTAATTTGTTGTTTCTTCACGAAGTTACTAACATACAAACAAATAATATAAGCTAAAGATAAGAATTATCAAGTGTTAATATTTATTGTGTATTAATTGGTGGTCACCAACACAAGTCACCAGAGAAGCGCAAAACAAATACATAAAACCACGACACTGGGCTAACAACCCGTTAACAGCGTGCCGACAAAAGAAGCAGAATTGGTGATCTCTGTGGCTGATATTGTTAAGGCTTTATTACTTGCGTTCTGAAGGTCGTAGGTTTGAATCCTGCACTCGTCCGTTTTAGACACGTGTGCATTTTCTCCGGATATCATTAGAATTATTTCTGGAGTTACGGAGTTCAAGCTTTGTGCAAATTCTCGACAGGTAGCGTGCTATTTCTGTTGAAAGAGACCGAGCCATATAGGGAAAACCCGGTGCAATGAAATCAATCCTTAATATTTAGACCCTTTAGATATTAATCACAGAACATCGGGAAAGAAGGCAAGAGGAAGTCCATGGAAAAGATGGTTAGATGGCGTAGCAGAATCCTGTGAAAGAGCAAAAATAGCAATCACACAAGCCACCAGAACAGCGCAAGACAAAAACAGAAAACCACGACACTGGGCAACAACCCGGTAGCAGTGTGACGACAAAAGAAGAAGAAGAAGATGTTAATGTACGGTCAGGAAATGGGGGGAAAAAAACCCAAGTATTTTGAAGACATAATTAATCTATTAGAGGTTGGGGAAATATACAGACAATATACCGTAATTCACGGAAAGTAAACACTTGCAAATAAAGAAGTTTTAGGACAACTAGGAATGAGGAAATAATTTTAGTTTTCTTGTTTGTCCTCTATAATGCAAGTGAACATTTCTTTTCATATTTTTTTTTGCCTGTAAAATTGAATATACAATATATATATATATAAATAACGTATACAGCAGGCGAGGATATATAAATAAAATAGAAAATTTCCGTAGCCTTTTCAGGCCTTAGGCTATGAAGAACCTGTCACTTACATTCATTTGGAATTTATCTCTCTCTCTCATAGGCTAGATTTCCCGATTCTGCTGCCATCATGTTCAAATTATCAGTTACATCATGAATCCATCTTCTCCGTGATCGTACTCTTCTATTCTGTACTGGGATGCTTCCTTGCTAAAAGGGAGGACTAGAAATGAATGGAGAAGAGACTTGGAGGTAGATATTAACAATATACAGATGGAGGGAGCTGCAGGAGATAGATAAAGATATGAAGACTTTGCATGAGTTGGTTGAGGGCCTATGCCCCAATCTAGGTTAAAAAGCATGAGATGTGATGTTATCAGTTATATGAGGACTATCATCATAGCACTCCGGACATGTCCATAGGTGCTCCGATCTCCGCCTCAGCAAATCCAGCAGCGTCCAGCGACCCAACACGCCAGTTCGATGTTAATTAATCAATCTCTTTGCATATTTAATATGTCGTTCTTTTCGGGCTGCACCAATATTGACACCCATCTCTTTCAATCTGGTCAGCGAGTGGGATTCACAGCCCTAAAACTCCTCTGTTCGGAAAGACTCTCTCAATGCGTGAAGAATGTCATTTTGATCCATTGCAGCTCCCTCTGATATTGTAGCTAAGCCAGCCAATCTATCAGCTCGTTCATTACCCTAACTCCTGCGTACACAGGGACAAAAATAAAGGTGATTTCTCTGATCATTGTCTGTACCAGTACCTCCACCCAGTTGCGTCTCACCATACCTGATTCGACTTTACGAATCATGCTCATGGAGTCACTGAGTATGAAAACACGAGAGTAATTGTGAGATGCCAACCAGTTCACCGCCTCCGTAACCGCCCGAACCTCCATTGCCAAGCTACTTGTGGTTAGTGTACATAAAAAGCATGAGATGTTATGTTATGTTATGCGATCGACGTCACGGCACATTGGGCATTCCCATGCATGCTCTGTCCTCCGCTGCAGCAGCCATCCTAAAGTCCATTTGCTCACCGTACCCATGAGCATGAGATAGTTGGATAGAGAGAGAGAGGAGACGACGGTGGTGATGCTGACCACATCATCCATCGTGTCATCATCATCAGGTCTTTACATTGAAGGTTGGCTACAATGAATCTCCAGCATCCTCTGTCTTTCGTCTTGGTGTTGCACACTGCCAGACTGTAACCTGCCTATTTCGTAAAGTTTCCCTCCCACTTATCTCTCGGTCTTCCTCTTGCTCTTCTCCCCCTCAACTTTCCCCTCTAGTAAATGTTTTATGAATTTTATTTCTCTTAATAATTGTTTCTTCATGCCTAGTTTTCCTAAAACTTGTTTATTTGTCTGTTTTTCTGTCCATGAAACTCTGCCTATTCTTCTATATATTCACATCTCAAATGCATCACATCTGTCTTCCAACTGCTTGTTCATCGTGTACCGATGTGACAAAAATGCGGACCTAACATCGTATTTCCTCATATACCTTGTTGTATGAAAACGTGTTTATTTTATTTTTGTTCACACTTGTCAGCATAGTTTTGCAGAGAGATACCCCATAAGTTAACTATACTTCTCTAGTGGGTGATGCACGGAAACCTACAAATCTGAGGCGGTCAGGGCGGACCAGATCAGATCTGGAGAAAACCGAGGGGATGCTGAGGTGATACTTTATAAATTGACGTTTTATGATTTTTTTCCCCGATCCAGAAGGTCTTGAGCTTTCAGCTCTTCGGCTCGGTGCCATGGGCATCGTAACCCTTCGGTTCGGTGCCATGAACACCGTAAATCTGGAGAACATGTGGCTTTTCTGCCAGCCCATGAAATTGAACCCGCACTCACAGGGGCTTGTCACCCGTCGTCCAACACGCTACGAACACGCTGGGCAGGCGGGCGACGTTTTAGGATAAAGACACGTATGTATGGTATCACATAAGCAAGCAAAATGATTAATCAAATCATAAAACTAACAAAAATCGAACAGTGGGTCTACTCTTTCTGAAATGTTTAGAAACGCTGTTCTAGATATGTGGTTAGCAGCTGAATAATAGTAATTGATGGAACATGACCAAAATGTGTAGTGTGCGGGGCACATACATACAGACATACAGACATTGGGTTGTAGAGATATACAAATTGTAGAGCTTTTATTGTTAGTGAGATTTAGCAGTATATTTACAAGCAAAATGTGCCGGTCAGTGTGGATGTCAATTTACAAACATGTAATGTTAATGTTAAGAGAGTTGGTTATTAAAGAGCATAGAATCAAGGAAAATTAAATATTTCGAACACATCAAACGACATGAGTGCCTAGAGAAGATCATTTTGGAGGGAATGTTGCCTGGAAAAAGAATAAGATAAAGACCTAGAAGACGATGAGAGCAAGATGTCACTGACGATCTGAGAATGACTGCTGCTGACCCCGGTCAATTTGCACAGACAGAGTTTTTCAGGACTGCTGTCATTGGAACTAATTTCCGGAAGGGACAAGCTACTTGATGATGATGAATAATGTTAATTATCTTTTAAAATCGGGTATAGATCAGAAGTAAGCGTCTGTATGTCAAGCGGTATTGAGCTCGATCACAAACCCAAGCGTACCTGGTTCAAACCCCACGTTGGACAAATTTTGAAGCAAATTCGTTTCCGTGGGATTTTTACAAAAGGTAAAATAGACCTCACCGTTCAGAAAGCAATGGTAAACTACTGAACGTATAAGTGGTGCCTAGAAAATTGACCACTCGTTTACTGTGGTTGATGGCTACATCCTGTAAAGGATATGCCAGGATTTTCATTTTTCATTGATCAGAAGGTAATACTGGTTTTGTTATTCATTCAGGATTTTAGTGTGCAAGAATGTCGTATGTTGTAATACAAAGGGTGACTTTGCTAATAAAATAAAATTTCTGTAGTCTTTTCAGACCTTAGGGTATTATGACACTTCACATCTCTTTCCCTAGTGTGCAGGAAGTAGGAGGGATAATTCCTTTCCTCACGTGTGAAATGTCGAATGTTGGTTGAACCCACAACCCACTCCGAGTCGATATGTGAACGCTTATGCAGTAGGCTAATCCGTCCCACCCTGTGACTTAGCTACTGTTTTTGGGGGTTTTTCCCGATCCAGAAGCACTTGATCTTTCATCTCTTCGGCTCGGTACCATGGACATCGTAACCCTTCGGTTCGGTGTCACGAACACCGTAAATCTGGGGAACCTGTGGCTTTTCTGCCAGCCCGCGGAATTGAACCCGCACTCACAGAGGGCTAGTCACCCGTAGTCCAACGCGCTACGATCACGTTGGGCAGGCGGGCTAGCTACTGTTTAGTAACTGTCTATATCAAGTTTATGAGGTTTTCCGGTTCAAGATGGAAGGTGTTGTTTTCTTCGTATTTGCTATGGTCGGTTGATCCACAGCCAACTATAAACGTATGGGCCTTCGGGCTCAGATAAGAATTATGGGAAATCAGACCACAACTACACCACGTGACCTCGCATTCCCGTACTGGTGTATATAGACGAATTCATTTTAAAATCAACACAAAATGCTAAGTCGAAGTTATATTATGCAACAAGTTAAGTTTAACAATAAGGAATATTAATATAATGAATATTTTTCACCAATAAATAACCATCGACTCACAGAATTGAGTACAATTGCAAAAAAGCTTGCAGTGCTCTATCAAACATCTATATTTTCCGGCCCCTTTTCTGATCTAGTTCAGGGAACCCTTTGTCAGTTGTCTGGCTTAGTTATCTAGAGTTGGCTGTGGTTGATCTGAGGCCTAATAATCCTCAATCGTGAAAACTCCAGTATTTCGGATACAGAGGATTTATCTAAATGTGTCCTCGTTCTTATAATGTGAGATATCTAATATGAAATGGCTACCCGTTCTAGTTTATTAAATAGTAAACACCTAAGAACACTCTCGCCCGAGTGGTTACCGGGGCCAAAATTGGGGTGTAAAGAATAGAACAACTGTTACCTGCCAGGCAGTTCGTAAGAGACGACTAAGGAGGTTGGGGTGGGGCTAGCTACCCCACCCTGTAAAAACGCTAGACAGCTACAGAAACCACAATAAGGTAAATTCATAGCTCGATACCTGAGGAAGAAAAAGGACCCTGCTAGGAGGAGATCTGGAAAAGATGGCCTTGGATAGGCGGACTTGGAAGACCTTGGTTGCGGGCCTATGCCTTCCTTGGAGCAAAGGGTGAAGATAAGACCACTCTACGTAGAACAATCCTATAAGAAAGTAAACTATTGGTTTGTAAAACCATACAAGATCTCCAACTGCTTTAACGAGCCACATCACATGGGGCTCTAAAACCTCTGCCCTATGTGCCGCCTTTGGAACGAAAGGAACACACTAACTATATCTAGTACGTTATTATGATAGTGTGTAGTACATGTGTAGCTAGCTACATGAGATAAGCTACTTTGAAATATCAACTTAACCCATTCGTCCCTCTGTTCCGATATACTGGCTCGAGATATTTTTTTCAAAATGATTCAATGTCAATATACTGGTTAATTTAGTATACACTGCAATATAAATGCGCCTAAGGTAACAAACAAATTAAAGAGTGAAAGGGTTAACATTGCCATCGCATAGTTTACCTTGGTGGATTAACCCCTTGGATCCTCCGAGACGATATACTTGCTCGCAGATGTCGAACAGCCATTATACTGGTTGAGTATACATTGCAATATAAGTGTCTCGGGGGATACAAAAATAAACCTGTGGAATGAAAGGGTTAATTCTAATTCTACATGTTTTCGGGTGTTCAATGACTGATAAAGATCTGTTGGTTGATACGCCCATTTCGTGTTGTAGCAGCTCATGTAGAACTATTTTACTTCATTTTTAGTTATTCTTTCACGGTTTGAAATATTATTATTGTTCTTTTAGTGCAGTCTTCTTTATATTCTATTTTCAATAACGGTCGAAAAGTGAAGAATTGACTTCATTGCACCGGGTTTTACCCCAAATTGCTCAGTCCCTCTCTGCAGAGATGGCACGTCATCTGCCGAGAGTATTGCACAAAGCATGAACTTCGTAGCTCCAGCAACAATTCTAGGAGGCTCTGGATAAAATGCATTCGTGAACACGACGACGCGGTCCGGATTCGAACCCACGACTTTCGGAATGCAAGGAGAGGGCTTAACCACTTCGCCACACACACACCCTCCTCCTTCGGAATGCAAGGAGAGGCTTAACCACTTGCCACACACACACCCCTTCCTTCGGAATGCAAGGAGAGGACATTAACCCCTCTTCGCCACACACACACCCCTCCTCCTTCGGAATGCAAGGAGAGGGCTTAACCCCTTCGCCACACACACACCCCCTCCTCCTTCGGAATGCAAGGGGAGGCAAACTTGACACACCCCTCTTCAATGCAGGCAACCCCTACACACACCCTCCTCCTTCGGAATGCAAGGAGAGGCTTAACCACTTCGCACACACACACCCCTCCTCCTTCGGAATGCAAGGAGAGGGCTTAACCACTTGCCACACACCTCCTCCTTCGGAATGCAAGGAGAGGCTTAACCACTGCCACACACACCTCCTCCTTCGGAATGCAAGGAGAGGGCTTAACCTCCACTACCACACACCCCTCCTCCTTCGGAATGCAAGGAGAGGCTTAACCACTTCGCCACACACACCCCTCCTCCTTCGGAATGCAAGGAGAGGCTTAACCACTTCGCCACACACACACCCTCCTCCTTCGGAATGCAAGGAGAGGGCTTAACCACTTGCCACACACACCCCCTCCTCCTTCGGAATGCAAGGAGAGGGCTTAACCACTTCGCCACACACACACCCTCCTCCTTCGGAATGCAAGGAGAGGCTTAACCACTTCGCACACACACACCCTCCTCCTTCGGAATGCAAGGAGAGGCTTAACCACTTCGCACACACACACCCTCCTCCTTCGGAATGCAAGGAGAGGGCTTAACCACTTGCCAACACACACCCCTCCTCCTTCGGAATGCAGAGAGGGCTTAACCACTTCGCCACACACACCCCTCCTCCTTCGGAATGCAAGGAGAGGGCTTAACCACTTCGCCACACACACCCCTCCTCCTTCGGAATGCAAGGAGAGGGCTTAACCACTTCGCCACACACACACCCTCCTCCTTCGGAATGCAAGGAGAGGGCTTAACCACTTGCCACACACCACACCCTCCTCCTTCGGAATGCAAGGAGAGGGCTTAACCACTTCGCACACACACACCCCTCCTCCTTCGGAATGCAAGGAGAGGGCTTAACCACTTCGCCAACACACACCCCTCCTCCTTCGGAATGCAAGGAGAGGGGTTAACCACTTCGCCACACACACACCCTCCTCCTTCGGAATGCAAGGAGAGGGCTTAACCACTTCGCACACACACACCCTCCTCCTTCGGAATGCAAGGAGAGGGCTTAACCACTTGCACACACACACCCTCCTCCTTCGGAATGCAAGGAGAGGGCTTAACCACTTGCACACACACACCCCTCCTCCTTCGGAATGCAAGGAGAGGGCTTAACCACTTCGCACACACACACCCTCCTCCTTCGGAATGCAAGGAGAGGCTTAACCACTTCGCCACACACACACCCTCCTCCTTCGGAATGCAAGGAGAGGGCTTAACCACTTCGCACACACACACCCCTCCTCTCGGAATGCAAGGAGAGGGCTTAACCACTTGCCACACACACACCCCTCCTCCTTCGGAATGCAAGGAGAGGGCTTAACCACTTCGCCACACACACACCCTCCTCCTTCGGAATGCAAGAGAGGGCTTAACCACTTCGCCACACCACACCCCTCCTCCTTCGGAATGCAAGGAGAGGGCTTAACCACTTCAACCTGAGCACACACACCCCCTCCTCCTTCGGAATGCAAGGAGAGGGCTTAACCACTTCGCCACACACACACCCTCCTCCTTCGGAATGCAAGGAGAGGGCTTAACCACTTCGCCACACACACACCCTCCTCCTTCGGAATGCAAGGAGAGGGCTTAACCACTTGCCACACACACCTCCTCCTTCGGAATGCAGGAGGCACACTTGCCACACACCTCCTCCTTGGAATGCAAGGAGAGGCTTAACCACTTCGCACACACACACCCTCCTCCTTCGGAATGCAAGGAGAGGGCTTAACCACTTCGCCACACACACCCCTCCTCCTTCGGAATGCAAGGAGAGGGCTTAACCACTTCGCCACACACACACCCTCCTCCTTCGGAATGCAAGGAGAGGCTTAACCACTTCGCCACACACACCCTCCTCCTTCGGAATGCAAGGAGAGGCTTAACCACTTCCACACACACCCCTCCTCCTTCGGAATGCAAGGAGGGCTTAACCACTTCGCCACACACACACCCCTCCTCCTTCGGAATGCAAGGAGAGGGCTTAACCACTTGCACACACACCCTCCTCCTTCGGAATGCAAGGAGAGGGCTTAACCACTTCGCACACACACACCCTCCTCCTTCGGAATGCAAGGAGAGGCTTAACCACTTCGCCACACACACCTCCTCCTTCGGAATGCAAGGAGGCTTAACCACTTCGCCACACACACCCTCCTCCTTCGGAATGCAAGGAGAGGGCTAACCACTTCGCACACACACCCCTCCTCCTTCGGAATGCAAGGAGAGGCTTAACCACTTCCACACACACACCCTCCTCCTTCGGAATGCAAGGAGAGGGCTTAACCACTTCGCCACACACACACCCTCCTCCTTCGGAATGCAAGGAGAGGGCTTAACCACTTCGCCACACACACACCCTCCTCCTTCGGAATGCAAGGAGAGGGCTTAACCACTTGCCACACACACACCTCCTCCTTCGGAATGCAAGGAGAGGCTTAACCACTTCGCACACACACCCCTCCTCCTTCGGAATGCAAGGAGAGGGCTTAACCACTTGCCACACACACACCCTCCTCCTTCGGAATGCAAGGAGAGGCTTAACCACTTCGCCACACACACCCTCCTCCTTCGGAATGCAAGGAGGGCAACCACTTCGCACACACACACCCTCCTCCTTCGGAATGCAAGGACAGACAACCCCTTTACGCCACACACACCCCCTCCTCCTTCGGAATGCAAGGAGAGGGCTTAACCACTTCGCACACACACACCCTCCTCCTTCGGAATGCAAGGAGAGGGCTTAACCACTTCGCCACACACACACCCCCTCCTCCTTCGGAATGCAAGGAGAGGGCTTAACCACTTCCACACACCTCCTCCTTCGGAATGCAAGGAGAGGGCTTAACCACTTCCCACACACACCCTCCTCCTTCGGAATGCAAGGAGAGGGCTTAACCACTTGCACACACACACCCCTCCTCCTTCGGAATGCAAGGAGAGGGCTTAACCACTTCGCCACACACACACCCCCTCCTCCTTCGGAATGCAAGGAGAGGGCTTAACCACTTGCCACACACACCCTCCTCCTTCGGAATGCAAGGAGAGGCTTAACCACTTCGCCACACACACCCTCCTCCTTCGGAATGCAAGGAGAGGGCTTAACCACTTGCACACACACACCCCTCCTCCTTCGGAATGCAAGGAGAGGCTTAACCACTTCGCCACACACACACCCTCCTCCTTCGGAATGCAAGGAGAGGGCTTAACCACTTCGCCACACACACACCCCCTCCTCCTTCGGAATGCAAGAGAGGCTTAACCACTTGCACACACACACCCTCCTCCTTCGGAATGCAAGGAGAGGCTTAACCACTTGCCACACACACCCCTCCTCCTTGGAATGCAAGGAGAGGACCTTCACACCCTCCGGAATGGAGGCTTAACACCACACACACCCTCCTCCTTCGGAATGCAAGAGAGGGCTTAACCACTTCGCCACACACACACCCTCCTCCTTCGGAATGCAAGGAGAGGCTTAACCACTTGCCACACACACACCTCCTCCTTCGGAATGCAAGGAGAGGGCTTAACCACTTGCCACACACACCCTCCTCCTTCGGAATGCAAGGAGAGGCTTAACCACTTCGCCACACACACACCCTCCTCCTTCGGAATGCAAGGAGAGGGCTTAACCACTTCGCACACACACACCCTCCTCCTTCGGAATGCAAGGAGAGGGCTTAACCACTTCGCCACACACACACCCTCCTCCTTCGGAATGCAAGGAGAGGCTTAACCACTTCGCACACACACACCCCCTCCTCCTTCGGAATGCAAGGAGAGGGCTTAACCACTTCGCCACACACACACCCTCCTCCTTCGGAATGCAAGGAGAGGGCTTAACCACTTCGCCACACACACACCCCCTCCTCCTTCGGAATGCAAGGAGAGGGCTTACCACTGCCACACACACCTCCTCCTTCGGAATGCAGAGAGCACCACTTGCACACACACACCCTCCTCCTTCGGAATGCAAGGAGAGGCTTAACCACTTCACACACACACCCTCCTCCTTCGGAATGCAAGGAGAGGGCTTAACCACTTCGCCACCACACACCCTCCTCCTTCGGAATGCAAGGAGAGGGCTTAACCACTTCGCCACACACACCCCCTCCTCCTTCGGAATGCAAGGAGAGGGCTTAACCACTTGCCAACACACACCCCTCCTCCTTCGGAATGCAAGGAGAGGCTTAACCACTTCGCCACACACACCCCTCCTCCTTCGGAATGCAAGGAGAGGGCTTAACCACTTCGCCACACACACCCCCTCCTCCTTCGGAATGCAAGGAGAGGGCTTAACCACTTGCACACACACACCCTCCTCCTTCGGAATGCAAGGGAGGGCTTAACCACTTCGCCACACACACCCTCCTCCTTCGGAATGCAAGGAGAGGGCTTAACCACTTCGACACACACCCCTCCTCCTTCGGAATGCAAGGAGAGGGCTTAACCACTTCGCACACACACACCCTCCTCCTTCGGAATGCAAGGAGAGGCTTAACCACTTCGCCACACACACACCTCCTCCTTGGAATGCAAGAGAGGCTTAACCACTTCGCCACACACACCCTCCTCCTTCGGAATGCAAGGAGAGGCTTAACCACTCACACACACCCCTCCTCCTTCGGAATGCAAGGAGAGGCTAACCACTTCGACACACACACCCTCCTCCTTCGGAATGCAAGGAGAGGCTTACACTTGCCAACACAACACCTCCTCCTTCGGAATGCAAGGAGAGGGCTTAACCACTTCGCCACACACACACCCTCCTCCTTCGGAATGCAAGGAGGCTTAACCACTTGCACACACACACCCTCCTCCTTCGGAATGCAAGGAGAGGCTTAACCACTTCGCCACATCTTTCGATCAGGGCTACATCCTCCTCTTCGGAATGCAAGGAGAGGAGCTAACACTTCCCAACACACATCCTCTTCGGAATGCAAGGAGAGGCTTATTGCACACACACACCTTCCTTCGAATGCAGAAGGCTAACACTATTCATCGACTATCACACCTCACCTTCTTGAATCAGAAGGTTAAACTATAGCATTTCCTTATTCAAGACGAGGTGATCTCTTCACTCAGTTCTTCTTATGAATCAGGTTAAAATGGTAGTGCATCTTTTCTAGAAGTACTCTAACGTAACAAGTTTGTACTAGTCAATGTACTCAATGACTAAGCATTTAGTACTGAGAATACTTAGAAGTAAAGACGTCGGTGATGCTCACCAAACATCCTCGTGTGCCGTTGATCAAAGAACAAAAACAGGCCTAGGGCCTTAGTTCCCAATCAACAACACAGTAAGAAAACCCGGTACTTCACTACCGTAAATTCATTCTATATATAGAAACTCGTCTGACTTCTTGTAGAAGAAGTCAATTCTTCTCGAATGTACTATTTACCTGTACCTTGTGTGCATAGGTAGCTATGATAAAGATGTGTAGTGTTGTGTCGAACGGTATGTGGATTTGGTTCTTGTCTGTAGCATTTTTATTCCGAGTGGTATAACCTTTACATCCTAGACTAGACAGGGGACGACTAAGTAAAGTTAAGTATTGTTGTATTGTTAAATAGTGTACTTCTGATTTTTGCTATACTAACGTGCTCTGCTTTTTTTCTCCGCTTTTGTGTGCGCTTCATGAACAGTGTTTTTTCGTCGCCTCTGTTATCTCTGAGGTTCACCTACGTGTGGTGGTGCTGCTGTTTATATTTGCATGTGGTATGTGTATAAGTTAATTGTGTATATTTATATATAATTCATTCATTCAGTAACACGCCCCTGACGGAGCTATTTCCCCATGACACTTCTCCTGAATAAATAAATAAATCATATCCAAGATGGTGTGCATCTAGTGCATCCGTTTACAATTCATCTATCACATCTTGCATCCATATTCTCCTTCACATTTCCCATCATTTTTCCCCCCTGGTAAACAGGTATACTGTTCTATAATTTTCTTCTTCTTTTAGAGGGGTCTCTAGGACGAGGTGGTCGCCCGTCTGCCCAGCGTGTTCGTAGCGCGTTGGACTACGGGTGACTGTCCTCTGTGTATGCGGGTTCAATTCCGCGGGATGGCAGAAAAGCCACAGAGTCCCCAGATTTACGGTGTTCGTGGCACCGAACCGAAGGTTACGATGTCCATGGCACCGAGCCGAAGAGCTGAAAAACTCAAGTGCTTCTGGATCGGAAAAAAGGACGAAGTGGTTAAGACTATGCCTGTCGTTCTGAATGTTGTGAGCTCGAATCCAGACCGAGTCTAATATGCAATTTTTTCATAAGATCCCTAGGATTGATGCTGGAGCCGCCCGAGTGGTTACCGGGGCCCAAATTTGGGGTGTAAAGAATATAACCACTGTTACCTGCCACGCATGTCGTAAGAGGCGACTAAGGACGTTTGGCTGAAATCGAATGCGAGTGTGCTAAATGTGTAGAAGTCTATGCGTTTAGGGGCCTACCCAACCAATGTGCAACGTATACACGTTCTTGGCAAAAATCAAACATATCGCAAAGAGTGATTAAAATTGGTCGTAAAGAACGAACGCAAAGAAGAAGAGGAGAAGATGCTGGAGCTACGGAGTCTGTGCTTTATGCATCACTTTTGGTAGATGTTGTGCTATTTCTGCCGACAGGAACGGATCCATATGGGAAAACCCGGTACAATGAAGCTTATCCTTCGCCTTTAGACCATCTTCATTTTAAATCTTCATGACATTTTACGTACCCAGAATCATTTAATAGCCATTGCTCTATCCCATTTATTTTGTTATTTAATCTCCAAACATCCTCATTGTTTAATACATCCTTGTGCTATAGATTTACTTTATTCCATTCTGTGTCCGTGATATATTGAGGATTTATATGAGGACTTGGCTGTACCATGGCCTCCGATAACATACGGCCGGCGGGCTCAGGTAAAAATTATAGTAAATAAGACCACAACAGTCGCATGACCTCGCATTCCGGTATTGTTGTATAAAGACGAATTCATGTTACAAACAACACAATATGCTAAATCAAGGTTATATTATGTTATAAGTTAAGTTTAAAGCTAAGGAATATCAGTATTATTAATTAACAGTTATATGAGGACTATCATCATAGCACTCTGGACATGTCCATAGGTGCTCCGATCTCCGAATCTGTTTTTTTTTTTTTCATTTTTATATTTTTTCATCAATAAATAACCATGGACTCACAGAATTGAGTGAAATTTTTTTTTAAAACTACAGTGTTCTATCAAAAATATACAAAAACCAGCTCCCATTAAATAGGAATTGTGGTTTTCCCGTATGAGCTAGTCGGCCTTATGTTGCCGGTGGCCACTGTTGTACACACCTGGACATGTTAGAGTGCAAGGCAACTAACGTGTTGAATTTATTGCAAACACTACCCCGTCTTAAGCTGGCAGAAGTATTTTCAGAGCTGATGTCATCAAAGCGGTGTGCGCTCATTTATGTGATGTGGGCAAGTCACAGACACTGAAACGATTCCGAGAATTAGGAGTTTCAGTTTGGATATTCCGGACAGTGTCGTTTTCGTGATAGAGAGAGAAGTTATACTAATCAACTTCTCTTGTGTACAATAAGAAAGTTGACTTTGGGATGGCTGCTGCAGCGGAGGACGGAGCACGCACGCGAATGTCCTATGTGCCGTGATGTCGATCCAACAACATAACATATTGGACCGAAATGTACAGTTATCGGACCATCAATGTAAACTGCTGGCTAAGGGTACCAAACGCTTTCTTTAGAACGAACAAAAGAAGAAAAGTAATAAGAAACATGATGTGCAGAGTCATAACCACATGTTCATCATCATCATCATCAAATAGCTTGTCCTGAGCAGAACTTTGCCACCCCAACAGTCCTTCGGAATTTCTTCTCTCATAGGCCAAATGTCCTGCCTCTGCAGCCGTCATGTTCAAACCATCAGTTACATCCTGAATCCATCTTCTTCGTGGTCTTCCTCTTCTTCTCTTTGCCGGTATGCCTCCTTCCATGATTGCGTGGAATGTTTCCCGACCGCGACGGCTCTCAGGTCGACCCAGCCTCAACTGGGTACCAGACATGCTCTGGGAAAGTAAAGGCGGCCGGCGTGATGCTGACCACATCACCCATCGTGTGCCGAAGGTCAATGAAAAATACAGGCCTAACACTGTATTGCCCTATATACCACGAGGTATGAAAGGGTTCCTTTACTTTACTTTTACTCCTTCCATGATGGTCTCAGCCCTTCATGTCTTTTATATGTCCAAAATATCTCAATTTTCTCTGTCTTATTTGTAGCATCAGTCAGTTTTCTTTGATTTTAAGTATTATGTTACAAACATATAATACATGGGGCTGTGTGCAGTCTCTTGTCACAAGCACAACCTCTCCTTTAACAGAAGTCCGTCCAGCTAAGTTGGAAAATCGGAAATTACCGACTGACTTTAACGTATATTTGATAGAACGTTGTATGCTGTATTGCAATTTTACACGGTTTTTGAGTTCATGGTATAACCTTGTTTTCACGTGATGTTATTTTTAAAATGATTTCGTTGTAATCTAACAATACCTCTTCTTCGAACCACTTGCCACTCTGTGTGATTTGTATGTGATCTGAGCCTAAGAGCGATTGTACGTTGTGCCAGTTATGCGCCTACTAGTAGGCCAGCACATTCGATTTCTGCGCAGCTTTTTATTTACTCGGGTATCATCCCTAGGGACTACACCAGTCGCCTCTTGCGACATGCATTGTAGGTTGCAGTGGTACTATTCTTTGCTTCCTTGCGGGCCCCGACACCACACGGGAGATCTAACAATACTGAAAAGGAGTGGTCACGTGATATGGAAAGTATGATTTACGGGAATTTCCTTTCGAGTTAGTCTTATGCTACAGGGAGCGCTGGCTAAAAGCAAGAACAACCTAACGACGAATGATTTACTTCATTGCACCGGGATTCACCCATATGGATCAGTCCCTTTCCGCATAAATGGTACGCAACCTGCCGAAAGTATTGAACAAAGTACGATCTCCGTCAACAATCCTAGGAGTTTTTGGAAAAAATAACAACTCGTGATCAGAGGGGCGTGGTCCAGATTCGAACTTACAACCTTCTGAACGCAAGGCAAACAGTTTAACAACTTAGTCATAAATTAGACAGTTAACATTTCAAGCATGTTAACACTCATTATTTAGTACAAATGCCTGGTCACTGACGTCGAGTGTAGCTACGTCTGTCGTATTCAGAACAACCGTGTCAGTAACCACCAGGGATATAACCAGAACAGCCAAAACACTAATATGTATTAAGTGTAATAATAATAAATTACAGTACTTAACGTGAACGTAATATATGTGTCACATAGAACACGATACAGAAAGGGTGTATATATATATATATATATATATATATATATATATATATATATATATATATATATATATATATATATATATATATACAGTGGCGGCTCGTCATTTAGGGCCGGGTCCCACCCACCAAAAATAATGTATAACGTGTATTTATTATTTTATAAATTAAAATATAGCAACCAAAACCATGATTTATCCGGAAAAAATGTCTGGCCCTACCAACAAAAATATGACCACGAGCCGCCACTGTATATATATATATATATATATATATGTAATACGCCATCAAACGGATACAATTAAATCACACAATTACAACACCTAGCACTGAACATTCCGTGATGGCGTTTAAAACGTTGCTCTAATTATTTATGTTGGCACCAGTGGTTTATTCACACCACTTAACACGCTGGCCTCAGTGGCGTATCCACACCACCTACAGTGCTAAGATATTGGTTGTTTTTTAGGCGTTTAATAATAATAATTCCTCTCGTACCGTTATACGTTACATAGGGCCTGCAAGTACTTTCTCCATACCGCTCTATCCTGGGCAACTCGCTCAATCTCCTCCATGGAACTGTGACCGATATTTCCTGCACAATCTCATTTTTTTTTTTCGTGGTGGATCAACTGCCTTTTATGATTTTGTGCATTTCCTCCAGATTTTGGTACTGTTAAAGTTAATTGCATATCCTTTACAGGATTTTGCGAATCAACCCCAGCTTTTAACGCTGTTTGTGATTTTTCTAGGCATTATTACGTTCAGTAGTTTGCCATTGGTGGCGTCTGTGGTTTAGGGGCTAGTGACTCGGTCTATTAACTCCGACGTTCTGAGTTCGAATCACGCTGCGGACAATTTGGTTGCATATTGTTTCACGTGGACTTTTACAAAAGGACGATGCCACCACCCGTTCAGAAAGCAATGGCAAACTACTGAACGTAATAATGCCTAGAAAGATCACAAACGGCGTTAAAAAGCTGGTGTTGATTCCCAAAGTCCTGTAAAGGATATGCAATTAATTTTAGTTTACCATTGCTTTCTGAACGGGTGGTCTTATCGTCCTTTTATAAAAATCCACGCTAAACAATTTGCCACCAATTTATCCGCATCGTGATTCGAACTCAGAACGTCGGGGTTAATAGATCGAATCACTATCCCCTAAGCCACAGACACAACCACTGTTGGTACTATACTCAATTCAAATTCAAGTTTCTAATTTCTGAAAATATTGATATATTTTATACATTTCAAGTTCTCTTCTTCTTCTCTCTTTGTCATTACTACTGTTGCCGGGTTGTTGCACAGTATTGTGCTTTTCTATTTTTGTCTTGCGTTCCTCTAGTGGCTTGGGTGATAGTTATTTTTGCTTTTGACAGGATTCTGCTATGTCATCTAACCATCTTTATCGTGGTATTCATCTAGCCTTCTTTCCTGACATTCTGTTGTAGAAGACTCTGTATACTGTGGAGTTTCGTTACATTCTTATTAAGTGGCCGAACCACTTCATTCTTTGTTTCTCAACGTAATTCAAGCAAGGTTCTGTCCCACTTTCCTCTCTTTTGCTGATGGTGACTGTCTTTTCTGACGTTCTTTGTAAATTTTCACGGGCGTCGCGTTTTTTTTTTTTTTTTTTTTTTTGTTGCAAAGTTTTTCTACATGAATAAAACATTAATGCTCTGTATGTTGCAAGTTTAAGTTTATGTGGCTCATTCCGAAATACTTATCGTCAAACTTTACATAATTTGTAGAGAACACATGTGCAGGTACGCCCATGTGTGTGGTTGTACCTGCACATGCGTTGTTGGGGCTAGTTAGGGGAAACAATGAATAGTAATACTAAAGGGTCTAAAGAGCGAAGGATTGACGTCGTTGCATTGGGTTTCTCCATATCGAACTACGTCATTCTTGACAGAATTTACATGCCACCTGTCGAAAGTGTTGCACAAAGCACAAACTCCGTAGCTCCATTAACACTGCAACTTACAAAACATGTCGTAAGAGGCGACTAAATTAGTGTTCTGTTTGGGGCTGGCCACATCATCCAGTGAATTTTCTTAGCTGCAAAATTCAACCGGCCATCTTTTCTACAATCCTGTTATGCCAAACAGCGTCAGGATAAGAAGATATTTCTAGAACGGGCCTTTATGTGCGCTTCATAAATAGTGTTTTTCACCACCTTTGTTATCTCTGAGGTCCACCTTTTGCGTAGACAACTGTTTGATTTGTATCCGCTGTATCGGAGTAACATTGCTCTTTGCTGTTGGTAATCTGCTTATGTGGCCAAACCATTTAATTTGTTGTTTCTTGATGAAGTTCAGTACTGATGTTGTACCCACTTTTTCCTGATGTCTTCATTTTTTAAACCGGTCTCTTCTTGAAGTCAAAATCCAACTGGGTATGAACAAGTCAAATAAATTTTAAAAAATAGCAAATGTGCCATCCATGAGGAAAATAATCTATTTTAGAAGAGGTTGAACGCGAAGCAGAGAAAGACTCAAGGAATCAGAACCGGAGATTATCTTCCTGACACCTAGTAAAAGCTCAAGAATTGGCAACGATAACGTTAGAAGTACGTATGAATTTGGATAGACAACACAAGTTGCCAAAGAGATGAAATACTATAGACTTGACATCTTGAGAATACACGGAGTAGATATTTCGAGACAAAGATTAAGAATATACCGAAAAGCTGGAAGAAACTGCAAGAGATAGCCAAAGGTAAAACGACGTGGCATGATGGTTGGTTGTGGGTTTAAGCCCTAATCTGGGTTTAAAATGCGCAAGAGAGAGAGAGCGAGAGAACGACGAAGGGAGGTGAGGGAGAGAGAGATGCGCAGGTTGAAAAAAAGAATGTTCATGTCGTGTTATGTTTTCCATGAGGTTGAAATTCTTTAATACTCAATTATTCACTCTGTCGTTCTCTCTAGACCATAGATTCCCAAACTTTTTCGATCCACCGCCCACTTTGCACGACATAAGCTTTGTAACGCCCCCCTCCACATTATACCAGTTTTCCAACGCACCCCCACATTATACCAGTTTTCCAACGCACCCCACCATATATATATATATATATATATATATATATATATATATATATATATATATATATATATATATATATATATATATGCTCTATTTTCACTTTGATATAGAAAATTGATATATATTTCTGTCATACATGATCAATTTTCAAATGATTATATACATGAAATTTAAAAAATGGATGAAAATATGGATCCTGTAAGATGGGCATAAGATGAATTAAAATGCAGAATTCAAATTTTAAATGATTATTCAATAGCAAAATCACGAGAGAAAAAACAATTCTTCTGAACCCACTATCCCCCTAGAACGCTTCAGTGCCACATGGGGCGGTACCGCCCACTTTGGGAAACGCTGCTCTAGACATATTACAAATCTCTAAACATGTTGCTGCTGTTCCATAGTTTTCATATTCAGATTTTAAGTTACCTTGTTTTATAAATAGTGATGTTGTTGTGTTGCTTTTTTTATATTTACACCTGTATAGTTTACCAAGCAACTATAAGTGACACTGAATAGAAATATTTTATATTTACACCTGTATAGTTTACCAAGCAACTTATAAGTGACACTGAATAGAAATATTTTATATTTACACCTGTATAGTTTACCAAGCAACTATAAGTGACACTGAATAGAAATATTTTATATTTACACCTGTATAGTTTACCAAGCAACTATAAGTGACACTGAATAGAAATATTTTATATTTACACCTGTATAGTTTACCAAGCAACTATAAGTGACACTGAATAGAAATATTTTATATTTACACCTGTATAGTTTACCAAGCAACTATAAGTGACACTGAATAGAAATATTTTATATTTACACCTGTATAGTTTACCAAGCAACTATAAGTGACACTGAATAGAAATATTTTATATTTACACCTGTATAGTTTACCAAGCAACTATAAGTGACACTGAATAGAAATATTTTATATTTACACCTGTATAGTTTACCAAGCAACTTATAAGTGACACTGAATAGAAATATTTTATATTTACACCTGTATAGTTTACCAAGCAACTATAAGTGACACTGAATAGAAATATTTTATATTTACACCTGTATAGTTTACCAAGCAACTATAAGTGACACTGAATAGAAATATTTTATATTTACACCTGTATAGTTTACCAAGCAACTTATAAGTGACACTGAATAGAAATATTTTATATTTACACCTGTATAGTTTACCAAGCAACTATAAGTGACACTGAATAGAAATATTTTATATTTACACCTGTATAGTTTACCAAGCAACTTATAAGTGACACTGAATAGAAATATTTTATATTTACACCTGTATAGTTTACCAAGCAACTTATAAGTGACACTGAATAGAAATATTTTATATTTACACCTGTATAGTTTACCAAGCAACTATAAGTGACACTGAATAGAAATATTTTATATTTACACCTGTATAGTTTACCAAGCAACTATAAGTGACACTGAATAGAAATATTTTATATTTACACCTGTATAGTTTACCAAGCAACTATAAGTGACACTGAATAGAAATATTTTATATTTACACCTGTATAGTTTACCAAGCAACTATAAGTGACACTGAATAGAAATATTTTATATTTACACCTGTATAGTTTACCAAGCAACTTATAAGTGACACTGAATAGAAATATTTTATATTTACACCTGTATAGTTTACCAAGCAACTATAAGTGACACTGAATAGAAATATTTTATATTTACACCTGTATAGTTTACCAAGCAACTATAAGTGACACTGAATAGAAATATTTTATATTTACACCTGTATAGTTTACCAAGCAACTTATAAGTGACACTGAATAGAAATATTTTATATTTACACCTGTATAGTTTACCAAGCAACTATAAGTGACACTGAATAGAAATATTTTATATTTACACCTGTATAGTTTACCAAGCAACTATAAGTGACACTGAATAGAAATATTTTATATTTACACCTGTATAGTTTACCAAGCAACTATAAGTGACACTGAATAGAAATATTTTATATTTACACCTGTATAGTTTACCAAGCAACTATAAGTGACACTGAATAGAAATATTTTATATTTACACCTGTATAGTTTACCAAGCAACTATAAGTGACACTGAATAGAAATATTTTATATTTACACCTGTATAGTTTACCAAGCAACTATAAGTGACACTGAATAGAAATATTTTATATTTACACCTGTATAGTTTACCAAGCAACTATAAGTGACACTGAATAGAAATATTTTATATTTACACCTGTATAGTTTACCAAGCAACTATAAGTGACACTGAATAGAAATATTTTATATTTACACCTGTATAGTTTACCAAGCAACTATAAGTGACACTGAATAGAAATATTTTATATTTACACCTGTATAGTTTACCAAGCAACTATAAGTGACACTGAATAGAAATATTTTATATTTACACCTGTATAGTTTACCAAGCAACTATAAGTGACACTGAATAGAAATATTTTATATTTACACCTGTATAGTTTACCAAGCAACTTATAAGTGACACTGAATAGAAATATTTTATATTTACACCTGTATAGTTTACCAAGCAACTTATAAGTGACACTGAATAGAAATATATTATATTTACACCTGTATAGTTTACCAAGCAACTATAAGTGACACTGAATAGAAATATTTTATATTTACACCTGTATAGTTTACCAAGCAACTTATAAGTGACACTGAATAGAAATATATTATATTTACACCTGTATAGTTTACCAAGCAACTATAAGTGACACTGAATAGAAATATTTTATATTTACACCTGTATAGTTTACCAAGCAACTATAAGTGACACTGAATAGAAATATTTTATATTTACACCTGTATAGTTTACCAAGCAACTTATAAGTGACACTGAATAGAAATATATTATATTTACACCTGTATAGTTTACCAAGCAACTATAAGTGACACTGAATAGAAATATTTTATATTTACACCTGTATAGTTTACCAAGCAACTATAAGTGACACTGAATAGAAATATTTTATATTTACACCTGTATAGTTTACCAAGCAACTATAAGTGACACTGAATAGAAATATTTTATATTTACACCTGTATAGTTTACCAAGCAACTATAAGTGACACTGAATAGAAATATTTTATATTTACACCTGTATAGTTTACCAAGCAACTTATAAGTGACACTGAATAGAAATATTTTATATTTACACCTGTATAGTTTACCAAGCAACTTATAAGTGACACTGAATAGAAATATTTTATATTTACACCTGTATAGTTTACCAAGCAACTATAAGTGACACTGAATAGAAATATTTTATATTTACACCTGTATAATTTACCAAGCAACTTATAAGTGACACTGAATAGAAATATTTTATATTTACACCTGTATAGTTTACCAAGCAACTTATAAGTGACACTGAATAGAAATATTTTATATTTACACCTGTATAGTTTACCAAGCAACTTATAAGTGACACTGAATAGAAATATTTTAGACATGTATTTCTATTGTTACAATAAATCACCTCTGATATCAACTTGTATGTTTAACTCTCTCTTTCTCTCTCTCTTTCTCTGTGTCTCTTTCTCTCTCTCTTTCTTTATCTCTCTGTTCTCTCTCTTTCTCTCTCTGTTCTCCCTCTCTCTGTTCTCCCTCTCTCTTTCTTTCTCTTTTTCTCTCTCTTTCTCTATCTCTCTCTCTTTCTCTATCTCTCTGTTCTCTCTCTCTCTCTTTCTCTATTTTCTGTTCTCGCTCTCTCTCTCTCTCTTTTCTCTATCATTTTTCCTCCTGTTTTTACCTGTTATATACATGTCATTGGTTTTATTTTCTTCCTAACAGTAATCACTTTTGACCTTACCAAGGGTTCGATCACCTCGCTTAACCATTCAGAAATCTGCTCTCCACACTCACGTACCTACGCTCTTACACACACATACTCTCACACAAACAAAATGTGATCATTTTTTTAATTTGTTTTTTTTTCTCTCTTTCAGATTGCACTGTCATCTTCATTGGATGTGTTTAGAAAATGTCGGATAAATAGAAAAATACTGTGTACAAATATAGTGCGTAGGTAATGTTAGAATAACTTCAGTATTCATCAAATAAAATACTAAATTACTTACTCAATTTTGAAAGTCAACATTATAATTATTACTAGTATGCTATACCTCTTATTGTAAGCTACCTGTCACAGCTTACACTTGACAATTGACCATCTGTAAAGACAAAAAAATGCCATATATATATACATATATTGTGAGTTAAGTGCGTTCAAGTTCTGATGTCCACAATTTTCGTAGAGAACATACCATATATATATATAAAAACCAAGACGACTCCTTAACACCAGGAAGAAGCCTTCTTCTACGGGATTTATTATTCCTGATACGGTCTTGAACTTTCAAGCAATTCTTACAATACCAACAGACTTATCTATCAGTGATTCGTCAGTGAGGAACCTCAGTTAAGTCTTCACAACAAGCTAGGTGATTCGTCAGTGAGGAACCTCAGTTAAGTCTTCACAACAAGCTAGGTGATTCGTCAGTGAGGAACCTCAGTTAAGTCTTCACAACAAGCTAAGTGATTCGTCAGTGAGGAACCTCAGTTAAGTCTTCACAACAAGCTAAGTGATTCGTCAGTGAGGAACCTCAGTTAAGTCTTCACAACAAGCTAAGTGATTCGTCAGTGAGGAACCTCAGTTAAGTCTTCACAACAAGCTAAGTGATTCGTCAGTGAGGAACCTCAGTTAAGTCTTCACAACAAGCTAGGTGATTCGTCAGTGAGGAACCTCAGTTAAGTCTTCACAACAAGCTAAGTGATTCGTCAGTGAGGAACCTCAGTTAAGTCTTCACAACAAGCTAAGTGATTCGTCAGTGAGGAACCTCAGTTAAGTCTTCACAACAAGCTAGGTGATTCGTCAGTGAGGAACCTCAGTTAAGTCTTCACAACAAGCTAAGTGATTCGTCAGTGAGGAACCTCAGTTAAGTCTTCACAACAAGCTAGGTGGTTAAACCTTTGTCTCGCGTTCCGAAGTTCGTGGGTTTGAGTCCGGGCCACGCCTTTCTGTTCACAGGTGAAATTTCACCCAGCGACTCCTAGAATTATTGCTTGAGCTACGGAGTTTGTGATTTGTGCAATACTCTCGACAGATGGTATGTGATACTTCTGTGGAGAGAGGTCGAGATATATGGGGTAAATATTCGCTACAGTGAAGTCAATCCTTCGGTCTTAGACTCATTAGTCAACAAACCTGATATTATGTAGTAAACAAATCTTCAAGAATAAAATGTGTAGTTATGTTAAACACTGTTTATGATAATGTCCGGAGTACAATGAAGATATTACCAACTGAATCTGATACTAAAACTGAATATTACCAACTGAATCTGATACTGAAACTGAATATTATAAACAAATAGACAGATATCCATCCGATCTGTTTATATAACTGTCCCATACGAAATCCATCAGAAAAAATGGGCGCAATCTTCTCCTGCTTCTCTTCAAAAAATACCTACAAAGGTCCATTGGATTACTCTGTGATCATCAAACCAAGCGATGATTGTGAGAGAATGAGTATGACTTCATCTCACCATGTGTATTTATACCAGGACTTGTCTACGTCTACAACAAAGAATGCTGTACAGGAGAAATATGGGAAGAACGTAGAACATTGCAATGGATACAATTTCAACAATAACGAAACAGCTGAGGTCAATAAGTCTGTCTGGGAGAAATTCAGTGAGTACAATATATGTAGTCTATTGTCTATTCCCAGGTGGAAGATGTAATTGGCTGTCCACTTCTGCCGTTGAGCGTAGGGATGGGAGCTTTAATTTGCGTTCTAGGGCTAGATGAGTTGCCCTTGTTGTGTTATATCCGTGTTTATGTAGTGTGGTCTTGATATTGTTTATCCATCTTTTTCTTGGTCTTCCCTTAGCTCTAGTACCCGTCCTCTTTTTATTGCATGCTGTTTGTTATTGGTGGTTGGTTGTATTTCATTCATATCTGTAGTTGCTTTCTTATATAGAATGTCATTTGCAGGATACAACAAACACACCCAATCTGAAAAATTCTTGATCTAGCTAATTCTTCCACTCTCTCAATCCTCGTGTTCGTCATGTCCTTAATGTCCTGTCATCTTGGTCGTCACCTGTTTCGTCTTCCAGGAACTATGCCTTCCATTAATTGATTTATCTTCTTCTTTGCGTTCCTTCTTGACGACCAATTTTAATCACTCTTTGTGATATGTTTGATCTTTGCCAAGAACGCGTATACGTTGCACATTGGTTTGGTAGGCCCTAAACGCATATTCTACACGTTTTGGACATGTGCATCCGATTTCAGCCAAACCTCCTTAGTCGCCTCTTACGACATGCGTGGTAGGTAACAGTGGTTCTGCTCTATACACCCCATATTTGGGCCCCGGTAACCATTCGGGCGATTGATTTATCTAAACCGCTATGACGTTTAATGTGATCACAATATTTTAGTGTCCGACAAAGTATGGGGTACTGATCCGATATCATAGCATGTTTGGTAGATCCATAGGTGCTATCTTCTGCAACATATATTAAATGATGTGCATGTTAGTTGTTTCCGCTGTTTGTTGGGTTAAGTATGCCCCTCATTCTGCCCCTGACGCATTCAGTTCTGCCCCTGAGGCATTCAATTCTGCCCCTGAGACATTCATTCTGCCCCTGAGGCATTAAGTTCTGCCCCTGAGGCATTCAGTTCTGCTCGTACAAATTGTAACTCATAACGCGCCGTGTAAATTCCATACCAATGGCCGTGTTCTTGTACAACAGACGGTCTCTGAGCAACAGACAGAAGGGCGTTCCTGTAAACCAATAAAGTATCGATAGGCAACATCCACTCTTACTCACGCAACCTGTCGTTTTGAATCTTCCGAATCATTTGCTGAAAGTTGAACACAATAATGTTCCAAGTGAGTGAAGTCTCAAAGAGTGTGTTAAGGATCTTCTCAAAGAGTGTGTTAGGGATCTCTCAAAGAGTGTGTTAAGGATCTTCTCAAAGAGTGTGTTAAGGATCTTCTCAAAGAGTGTGTTAGGGATCCAAGTTACAAGTACCTCTGAAGTCAGATTAAGGCTCGCCTGAATAACAAAGAGCAACCGGCCCTAATCAAAAATTATATTGTGTATTGGTAATGGTCCTCTGTGTTAATTTCGTATAGGATCTCTGTATATTTTTTTAGCCTTGTCCAGAGTGTTTTTCCTTAATTTTCTTGGATAAAGATCGTTTGGTCAAAACGTTGATGTAGTATGTTGCTGTACGTTGTAGGGACACGACCATATTCGTAGTTTAATCTTTCACTCTTGATACGTAGTCTGTCGTGCAATCTGCCTCATATACCATTTTAATACGGATGCGAGTCATGGACAAGAAACAAACAGATCGAAAATCTCTGGAGGCCACAGAGATGTGGTTTTACAGAAGAATGATAAGAATCCCATGGACTGTTAAAATGACTAATGTTGAGGTGTTGAATGAGGTCAAGACACAGAGAAAGTTTATCATCAATATAAGAAAGAAGCAGTCATCATTTTTCGGATACGTGGTGAGAAAGAGATATTTAGAATACATTGTAACAACCGGTAACATTGAGGAAAGACGTGACAGAGGAAGACAGAGAGAAAATTTCTAATAGCCTGACTTCATGACACGGAAGAGCGTCAAAATCTGAGACGATAGCAAACACCAGAGAAAGAGATTTGTAGAGATCCATGATCGCCTACGCCAGCCGGCACTGCACCTGATGATGATGATGATGACGGGTTAGAACTGATTTGTGATACAAATTTCACTTCTCACACACGCCCACATCGTGGTATGCTTTATAGCACAAGTTAACCGGGTCAGCTTGTACAGGTCGTCAACTTCAGATAAATACAGTTTATGTTCTTGTGTGAGACTGCAAACTTTGACCTGCTTTAGGTTATGTTTAACTCTTGTAGACGCTACGCCACATAATGTGGCATTTGATCGGGTCCAAACAAACAACAGAGCCTCATAGTGTCTTTCTAGATAATGAAGTTGTAGAACATGTAATACATGTGGGTTTCAAGCTCGTCATATCATCATAATCATCGTCACCATCATAATCATCATAACTATCATAATCATCACTATCATGAACATAATAATCATTATCATCATAATCACCATCATCATAACCATCAGCACCATCATAATCATCATCATCATCAACGTGTCATGTACAAAACTTTACCATCATAATAGTTTTTTTCAAAATGTCTCTTTAGCTGTTTCTTCTGTTTTTATTTATTCATCTTCCTCAAAGGCTCCATATCGACCACTTGTTAAACCACTCTGTGTGATTCATCTTCCTCAAAGGCTCCATATCGACCACTTGTTAAACCACTCTGTGTGATTCATCTTCCTCAAAGGCTCCATATCGACCACTTGTTAAACCACTCTGTGTGATTCATCTTCCTCAAAGGCTCCATATCGACCACTTGTTAAACCACTCTGTGTGATTTGTATGTCATCTGACTATTAGAGCGACTATACGTTGTGTCAGTTATGCGCCTACAGGTAGGCCAATATCGAAATAGGGGGAAGACTGCAGTAAAACTTGGTAATAGCAAAACACGTACAAAGTACTATAGTTTTACAAAATACAGAAACAGTGACGATAAACAGCAACGTTTCGACCAACAAGGCCTTTATCAAGCAAACGAACAAACAGGAGTGACAAATTAAAATGAAACACAAATGGACGACCAAATACAAACGTATCCAAGGAAAATCTGGAATAAAAACGAATAATGAAATAAATGTAACACAAAAACACACATAAAAACTAGAAATAGAACGGAAAGAAACAATGAAACATCTAGTAAATATATAACTTGAATACATGCAACATATACCCATATAGATTACAAAGCATGGGAAGAGAAAGTACTAAGAAGCATAAGAATGTAATACGTTGAGCCCGCGTGGTCGCAAGGTACCATACAAAGAAATCAACCGATTCTCCAGAGCAAATCGACTACGATCATCAGAGGAACATGATCGGATGGCTGTGACCTGGACATCGCAAGCTCCTGAATGGTCAGTATCATTGAAATGGGTAGCTACAGGGTCACAGAGCATTGGCGTATATCGCGCAAGTGTTGGGCGAATCGGTCACTGAGTCTCCTGCCGGTTTCCCCAATATAGGCCTTGTTGCACCGCTTGCAGTTATGGCATAGACAATATTACGGGACTCGCACGTGAAACTGTCTTCAACAACGAACGTGGCTTTTGGAAAAGACACCGTGCGGGTCTGTATTACATAAGCACAAGTGTTGCAGCGCCGACGGCCACCAAAAGCCACGTTCGTTGTTGAAGACAGTTTCATGTGCGAGTCCCGTAATATTATCTATGCCATTATCTGCAAGCGGTGCTACAAGGCCTATATTGGGAAACCGGCAGGAGACTCAGTGACCGATTCGCCCAACACTTGCGCGATATACGCCAATGCTCTGTGACCCTGTAGCTACCCATTTCAATGATACTGGCCATTCAGGAGCTTGCGATGTCCAGGTCACAGCCATCCGATCATGTTCCTCTGATGATCGTAGTCGATTTGCTCTGGAGAATCGGTTGATTTCTTTGTATGGTACCTTGCGACCACGCGGGCTCAACGTATTACATTCTTATGCTTCTTAGTACTTTCTCTTCCCATGCTTTGTAATCTATATGGGTATATGTTGCATGTATTCAAGTTATATATTTACTAGATGTTTCATTGTTTCTTTTCCGTTCTATTTCTAGTTTTTATGTGTGTTTTTGTGTTACATTTATTTCGTTATTCGTTTTTATTCCAGATTTTCCTTAGATACGTTGGTATTTGGTCGTCCATTTGTGTTTCATTTTAATTTGTCACTCCTGTTTGTTCGTATGCTTGATAAAGGCCTTGTTGGTCGAAACGTTGCTGTTTATCGTCACTGTTTCTGTATTTTGTAAAACTATAGTACTTTGTTTGTACGTGTTTTGCTATTTACAGGTAGGCCAGCACATTCGATTTCTGCGACGCTTTTTATCTACTAGGCTAGCTTCCCTAAGCCCCTACCTTAGTCACCTCTTACGACATGCCTTGTAGGTCGCAATGTTACTATTCTTTGCTCCCTTACGAGTGCTGGCAACACAGGGCGACTGAACAGTCTAACATCATGGATTTAAAGAGAATAAACAGTATAGTAGATCGGCAAGGCTTAGGACAGAATTGTGGAGATGCATGATCGATAACGCCAGCATGCTCGGTACCTGATGATTCAGTGCTTACACAGACAACCCGGAAATGAGAATTACAAAGAAATGTGCTATTAGCAAAGGCACCATTCTCTGATTGAATAAAGAATTGATTCTTTCCTGAATAACTGAATAAAAAAATCAATGTCTATGCAGTCATGTGTAAAGTAAGATCAGGCATCAGTGATTGATTGATTGAGAGGACCATCATCATTGCACTTCGGTGAGTAACCGTGTGTACTCGGATATTTTTCTTGCACATGACGATCTCAGCGGAAGTGCACTAACTCTGTAGCACCGGCGAGGGTCCCGATGTAATTTAGAAGATGGTGAAAATATTTGAAAATAATTTTTTTTAAATTCTTTCTAATAAATTTTGCTCGGGCAGCGACTTTCCAGCCTGCTATTATTTATTTTAAAATGTCAGTGGTTCTTTTACGTGCTCTACTTGAACACCGGACCTATGCCTTATCGTCCTTCTCCGATAGGTCTAGGAACTGTGATCTCACAAACTGTGAGATCAGAGATCTCTGGAACAATATTCCGATCGCTCCACGCAGGAAATGAACCCTGTACCTTTGAAACGAGAGGCGAGAACCTTACTTCTACGCCACAGAGCACTTTACCCCCACGCCACAATTATTTGTAAATTAATAAAATAAAAGTCAGAAGAAATATTTTGACGTTTTATTAAATATTGTCTAGACCAGCGTTTCCCAAAGTGGGCGCTGAAGCGTTCTAGGGGAAGGGGGCGATAGTGGGTGCAGAGGAATTTGGGTTCGTGGCTCCTTAAAGAAGAAATTAATAATAAATATTTAAAAATAATTATTTTCTTGATTTTGCGATTGAATAATTATTTAAAATTTGAATTCTGCATTTAAATTTATCTTATGCCCGTCTTACATGATCCATTTTGTCATCAATTTTCTATTTCATGCATATAATCATTTGAAAATTGACCATGTATTACAGAAATATATAACAATTTGCTATGTCAAAGAGAAAATAGAGTATGTATATATGTGGGAGGGGAGCGTTGACAAACTGTTATATTGTGGAGGCGGGCGTTACAAAGTTTATGTTGTGCAAAGTGGGCGGTGGGCCGACAAAGTTTGTGAATATGTGCTTGTCTGCAGTTAATTACTGTTAAAATTGGTTAAATCTGATATTTCTGTTGGAATTATAAGCAAGTCTGTGTGTAATACTCATTGGTTTGATAATGATGGTCAGTTTGACAGGTTAGGACAGTGCTCTCCATCGCTTTTATATATTGGACCGCATCTGACTGATGACTGTGGAGGCGCCGTCGCTATGTGGCAATTCCAATAATAATACTTAATAATAAAGCAGTATTGATAGTAATATAAATAATAACAGATGAAAATGTAATCTTGACTAAAGTTAAATGCATATCCTTTACAGGACTTTGCGAATCAACCTCAGTTTTTAAACGCTGTTTGTGATTTTTCTAGGCATTATTACGTTCCGTAGTTTGCCATTGCTTTCTGTACAGGTGGTGCCATCGTCCTTTTGTAAAAATCCACGCAAAACAATTTGCAACCAAACTGTACGCAGCGTGATTCGAACTCAGAACGTCAGGGTTAGTAGACCGAGTCACTATCCCCTAAGCCACAGAATCAAATATTATGTTTACGAAAAACCAGAAACATACTCTTAAGCAGAAATAAATAAATTTTTGGTTGAAATTCTGATTAACATTAAAGCTGGAAGAATAAGATAGGGTGCTAGGGGTGTACCACACGGGCGCCATGGCGTCCGCTGGTGCCGCGTTGAACCGCCGGGTATGTTGTGTTAGGGTATATTTGAAGTATATGGTTGCACTGTGAAGTTGGTTCATGGAATAGTCTGTTGTGTGACAGTTAATGTTTGTCATCTTGATAAAGTTGTATAACTTTGATTTTAAGTCGACATCGATTGATTATAAGACGCATCATACACACAGACAACAACAGTTTTGATTCTAAGTCGACATCGATTGATTATAAGACGCATCACACACACAGACAACAACAGTTTTGATTCTAATAACAAAACGTTAAAATAAAACAAAACGTTAAAATATACATCACACATATTTCCATTTTAGTAGCATTTTATTTACTAAGAACAATAGTTAACAGGGACACTGACAAAAGAACAAGAAAGGAAAATTACCACATGTGAAATGAGATGCTTGAGGAAAGCAGTAAATAAAACAAGAAGAGACCATATAAGAAATGAGGAAATTAGAAGAACAGTCGGAACAACACCTGCTATTAGATTCATTGAAAAACAGAGACTCGAATGGTTTGGCCACTTGGTGAGAATGAACCCGAATACACCAGTTGCAAGAGCGTACAACCTGAAAATGGAATCATCAAGAGGAAGGGGCAGACCACTCCACAATACCACAACATATCAAGCGTGTATTATCTCGGAAACCGATCATCAGTTAAACCTGCTACACCTTACGGCAAAAAAAGCAGAGAAGGACACAGCATATCAAGCGACCGAGCGTGCATTATCTCGGAACCGATCATCAGTTAAACCTGCTACACCTTACGGCAAAAAAAGCAGGGAAGGACAAAAGAAAGAAGAAGAAGAATAGTTAACCATGATGATCTAGGTTTCGAGAAGAGAATGCTGATGGGTAGAAAACGAACACACCATTTGAAAAAAACAGTCACGTGTCACTAGACAAGACAAGCACTTAGGTGGAACCCGCAAGGAAAACGGAAATGGGGATGTCCTAAACAGACCTGCAGACGGAGCCTTCTTGAGGAATTGAAAGATGCTGGACTATCGTGGGAAGCCATGAAGAAAACAGCCAGAGACAGTAGGAAAGTAGAGGACAATAGTTGGAGCCTTATGCTCCAAGCGAAGAGGAATAAATGAAGGATATTGAGTTATGATTAAGCGAAAATAGGCTATACCTAACTATTGGATTCTCTGAAAGTAGTTAATTCTTATTTTTCATGTTAATTGGCCAACACGCTCTGATATAACCAAATCAAGGTTCGTCCTTAAGGTTGAATGGGGCGTACCTCGGCTTAAAGAGGTTTTAACCCCCTACATAACAAACAAACAAACACGGTAAGTTGTGTATTATCATTTTCATCTATCATTCTTATATTGTATCATTTTAAAAAAAAAAGAGGATGAGTAAATACGCCCCCGCTCTTCATTTCAAGGATGTGTGTGTGTGTGTGTGCGTACATACATACACGACGCATACACAGTTTTGTTTGACACATTTTGAATGAAAGAAAACATTTATACTTCACCGCTTGAATTGCAACTTTTCTGTCGTTTGTATGTATGCAACATTTCTTAATCTACACACTGTAGAACAGATGCGCACTGATATGTACACAGAAGATTGTTTCACCACCGGTCACTTCCTCCCCCATATATTCAGACAGAACGTGTGCGTATGAATGTCAAACAGAACAAAATAGCGCATTTGTAGTGACATGACACGTTCTGGCTGAACACAAGATTGAAAACAGAGGTCTTCAAAATGTTTTCAGCTGCGACCTCTTCTTTTCTTCTCTCCACCTACCAAATTAAAAAATAATAATAAAAGTATGCTATCCTACAAAGATTATACGAGATTCATTAACAAAAATCACTTTTGAACTTATAGAGGTAAAATACATTATTATGATATTTCTCTCGTACCGTTACGTTACATAGGGACTGCAAGCAATTTGTCCATACCGCTCTATCTTGGGCAACTCCTTCAATTCTTATATGGAATTGAGGTCGATATTTTTCGCCTCTCTCAGCAAAGTTCGTTTCAGAGTTCCCTTGGATGGGACGTACTTTTTTTCTTAACGCATTTCCCTCCAACATCAATGCATGCTTTGTGTACAGTACATTAATATTACCTTTATTTTGGGCTTCTTAACGTCATTTAATTCTTTATCGTTGACCCCATGTCGTATCGATAATTGTAGGATCGATAATGACCGCTTTGAAAAATCCTTAATCGATTTTTTAGGGTTGTTGTAGTACATGTGAAAGGCCTGTATTAGAATGAAAAATGTGAGTTTAGGTCAATGTGATATTTAGGTGTCGAAGTCATATCCATAAGGTCATGTGTCGGTCAACAGCCCATGTCACTTATTAAAGGCAAACCTCTGTCGTAAGGCGGGTTAAGTTACAGAACATATCCCTCCCCCAAAATGTTGAAAACTTGTAAAGGCATATACTGAGAAAATAGCATTGATGCTCTTATCGTACACTAGACGGGGCTGACTGGTTAAGCCTTTACTTATCATACATTAGACGTACATTAGACAGGGCTGACTGGTTAAGCCTTTACTTATCATACATTAGACGTACATTAGACGGGGCTGACTGGTTAAGCCTTTACTTATCATACATTAGATGTACATTAGACGGGGCTGACTGGTTAAGCCTTTACTTATCATACATTAGACGTACATTAGACGGGCTGACTGGTTAAGCCTTTACTTATCATACATTAGACGTACATTAGACGGGGCTGACTGGTTAAGCCTTTACTTATCATACATTAGACGTACATTAGACGGGCTGACTGGTTAAGCCTTTACTTATCATACATTAGACGGGCTGACTGGTTAAGCCTTTACTTATCATACATTAGACGTACATTAGACGGGGCTGACTGGTTAAGCCTTTACTTATCATACATTAGACGTACATTAGACGGGCTGACTGGTTAAGCCTTTACTTATCATACATTAGACGTACATTAGACGGGGCTGACTGGTTAAGCCTTTACTTATCATACATTAGACGTACATTAGACGGGGCTGACTGGTTAAGCCTTTACTTATCATACATTAGACGTACATTAGACGGGGCTGACTGGTTAAGCCTTTACTTATCATACATTAGACGTACATTAGACGGGGATGACTGGTTAAGCCTTTACTTATCATACATTAGACGTACATTAGACGGGGCTGACTGGTTAAGCCTTTACTTATCATACATTAGACGTACATTAGACGGGGCTGACTGGTTAAGCCTTTACTTATCATACATTAGACGTACATTAGACGGGGATGACTGGTTAGGCCTTTACTTATCATACATTAGACGTACATTAGACGGGCTGACTGGTTAAGCCTTTACTTATCATACATTAGACGTACATTAGACGGGGCTGACTGGTTAAGCCTTTACTTATCATACATTAGACGTACATTAGACGGGGATGACTGGTTAGGCCTTTACTTATCATACATTAGACGTACATTAGACGGGGCTGACTGGTTAAGCCTTTACTTATCATACATTAGACGTACATTAGACGGGGCTGACTGGTTAAGCCTTTACTTATCATACATTAGACGTACATTAGACGGGCTGACTGGTTAAGCCTTTACTTATCATACATTAGACGTACATTAGACGGGGATGACTGGTTAGGCCTTTACTTATCATACATTAGACGTACATTAGACGGGGCTGACTGGTTAAGCCTTTACTTATCATACATTAGACGTACATTAGACGGGGCTGACTGGTTAAGCCTTTACTTATCATACATTAGACGTACATTAGACGGGGATGACTGGTTAAGCCTTTACTTATCATACATTAGACGTACATTAGACGGGCTGACTGGTTAAGCCTTTACTTATCATACATTAGACGTACATTAGACGGGGCTGACTGGTTAAGCCTTTACTTATCATACATTAGACGTACATTAGACGGGGCTGACTGGTTAAGCCTTTACTTATCATACATTAGACGTACATTAGACGGGGATGACTGGTTAAGCCTTTACTTATCATACATTAGACGTACATTAGACGGGGCTGACTGGTTAAGCCTTTACTTATCATACATTAGACGTACATTAGACGGGCTGACTGGTTAAGCCTTTACTTATCATACATTAGACGTACATTAGACGGGGATGACTGGTTAAGCCTTTACTTATCATACATTAGACGTACATTAGACGTACATTAGACGGGGCTGACTGGTTAAGCCTTTACTTATCATACATTAGACGTACATTAGACGTACATTAGACGTACATTAGACGTACATTAGACGGGGCTGACTGGTTAAGCCTTTACTTATCATACATTAGACGTACATTAGACGTACATTAGACGGGGATGACTGGTTAAGCCTTTACTTATCATACATTAGACGTACATTAGACGTACATTAGACGTACATTAGACGTACATTAGACGTACATTAGACGTACATTAGACGGGGATGACTGGTTAAGCCTTTACTTATCATACATTAGACGTACATTAGACGGGGCTGACTGGTTAAGCCTTTACTTATCATACATTAGACGTACATTAGACGGGGCTGACTGGTTAAGCCTTTACTTATCATACATTAGACGTACATTAGACGTACATTAGACGGGGATGACTGGTTAAGCCTTTACTTATCATACATTAGACGTACATTAGACGTACATTAGACGTACATTAGACGTACATTAGACGTACATTAGACGGGGATGACTGGTTAAGCCTTTACTTATCATACATTAGACGTACATTAGACGGGGATGACTGGTTAGGCCTTTACTTATCATACATTAGACGTACATTAGACGGGCTGACTGGTTAAGCCTTTACTTTGGGTTCCGAAGGTCGTAGGTTCGAATCTGGGCCGCGCCGTTCTGTTCAAGAGTGCATTTTTTCAAGTCATAGGATTGTTTGCCAAAGCTATGGAGTTTGTGCTTTGTGCAGTACTCTCGGCAGATGTCGTATCAATCCTGCGGAGAGGGACAAAGCCATATGGGCTAAAACATGATGTAGTAAAGTCAATCATTCGGTCTTAGACCCTTTAAACTACCAACTATAATGTTTTAAATTGATTTTGCCAACTCCTAGGAAAATGTATATGGACGCCCATGGTGCTCTGTTCAATATATATATATATATATATATATATAATCGACAAACAGTTGTTGTCTGTCTCAGAGTGTGCAAGTAGGACAAGGTACAGACATCCACAGCATCTAACTTCCAATGTGAAGACGTTATACATCTCACGTGAATCATAAACCACATCTGCATCAGAACACTGACAACACAGCAGTTGAGTAGTTCGTTGTTCTCAGCAGGAGCACAATATTGACAGCACTTATTTGCGCACTTTCTCCTCTAAACATGTTCTCTTGTTGTTACAGACAGGTGGGAGCCATTTCTAACAATATTTATCCCGTCCATAGCAATAAACAAAAGCTTGTGTGTTTACTAACGTTACGTGTTTCTGCTACTTTTGAGCATTTGTAACTGTTCGTTACTTTTACAACAAATATTCGGTATTTAGTACTCGTTAAAAGACAAACACTGTTTTGGAACCCGCAGGAAAAGAGGAGTAGTGGAAGACCTAGACATACCTGGATAAGAGCGCTGGAGACTGACATTAAAAGGATAGATAAAACATGGAAAGAATTGGAAGGGATGGCTAGAGAGAGGAAGAGCTGGAAGAAGTTTGTTGAAGACCTGTGCTCCGTTGGAAGTTGAAAGGTGAAGAAGAAGAAGTACTCGTTAAGCAATTATTATTTAACTCTTAGTGGACCAGACAAAAGCCATGTTTTTACAAGCCATGTTTTTACAAGCCATTTGCTTTTGGAATAAAAAAAACGTCCTTTAGCTCCTGGTTGTCAACGAGATATTTATAAATTAACTTAGATGTTTTATAACACGTATAGTACTATTATAGTATAGTGAGCGTCTCTAGCCCAAGCGGTAGTGAACTCGATCACGAACCCAAGCGTACCTGGTTCAAACCCCACGGTGGGCAAGTTTGGAAGCAAATTCGTTTCCGTGGGATTTTTACGCAAGGTAAAAATAGACCTCACCGTTCAGAAAGCAATGGCAAACTACTGAACGTATAAGTGGTGCCTAGAAAATCAACGACTCGTTTACTGTGGTTGATGGCTACGTCCTTTAGGATATGCCACGATTTTCATTTTCATAGTACTATTGGCTATTATTGGTTATTAGTTAATGACCGTCCTCACAGCACTCTGAGCAGACCCATAGGTGCTCAGTCTCCCCCGATAGATTATTATTTGTATCAGAGTATTATCATCAAGTAGCATGTCCCGTGTGGAACGTCGCTTCTATCACAGCCTGCCTGAAAAAAACTCTCTTGTCTCTAGCAAGTTCACCTGCTTCCTCCAGCGTCATGTTCAGTGTCTCTGTGATGTCCTGCTGCCATCTTCGTCTTGGTCGTCCCCTGCCCTCGTACTCCAGGAACTATGCCCTCCATTACCGTTTTCTCTCCAAACCACTGTGTCGTTTAATGTGGCTAATATATTCCATCTTCCGGAACATGATGTTATTTATGAGCCAATGCTCCTCGTATATAGTATCACAGAATTGAGAGTATCACAGATTATAAAAGAGTAATAAAATAATGATTTGTAATATAATGTATTACATTTGTCTTATAAAAAGTGAATATGGCAACTCTGTGGTTAAATATTATATTACACTAGCTGTACCCTGCGCGCGTTGCTACGCCTTCAACAGAAAATGAATTTAAAGGAAACTTGCTATTTTTCAGTCTTGCTTCCCGTTGCTCGTATGTTTCAGACGAACGGACTTGAGCAGTGCATGCTCGAACGGTTTCCAGTCTTGTTTCCCCGTTGCTCATCTGTTTCTGAAGCTAGTAATGCCTTTCTTTTTCGTGATCTAGGTGTAGATGGGCCAATAGCTTTTCGTTTGGGAGGCATAATGGAAAATGTGTAGAAAATTCGTTGAAGTTTCGCTGGAATAAATTTTAAAAAATTAGCATTTGATTAAATTCTATTAGGAAATGCATATCTACTATATATATTAACATATAAATGCAAGGAAATGCGCGTAATATGTTTTGAAAAATCAGTTAAACTGTATAAATCATTTGTCCAAACTACTCACTACTCGCGCGCCACCTATTGCGAAATGGTTGTACTAATTTAGAATTGCACGCCGCTATAGCGGTCAATGGTATGGATTGATTTACAAAATAATAAATGGTAACCCCGTTTCTGTCGTGTAATCTAATATTGGGTAATATTCATACATATAACGTGTACATTGTACATCAGGTAAACGTTGATGGCAAAATAACCATCTTGCCATTTATAGAAATGCCGGCCAATAGCTTCCATCAAATGAACGTATTCCTCGGATCGTAGTTTTGTTTGGTTTAATCGAATATAGAGCAATTTTTGCCAACATAGCTAACAAACATTGATGGAATAGTTGGCGATAACTTAAAATATGATTTGCAGTATCTATGATCATGATTAGAAACAAACCTGGATTGCGTATTTTAAATTCAGCTTGTAACGGCTTGTTTGAAATATTGACTTGAATCATACGTCATCGAATCGTGTAGATGCGCATACTGTAAACTTCCGGAAGAAACTCTCGATGAAATTTGCGTTTTTCGATTTTTAAAAAGATTTTTTTCTAAAATTGTCAGCGATACATATTTAAAACTATGACAGGTAGCATTCCGACATCAAAACAAACATAAACAAACATATCCTATAAATTTCAGCTAAATCTGATGTGTATATACTAATACGTACACCGTAGACTTCCGGAAACGTTAATGGCAATTTGGTTAGAAACTCTCGATGAAATAAGCGTGTTATTATTTTTTAGATTTTTTCGAAAAGCTTCAGCGCTACCTATTTCAAACTGTGACAGGTAGCATCCCGACATTAAAACAAACATATCCTGTAAATTTCAGCTACATCTGTTCAGTAGTTTCCGAGTCTATAGTTATCAAACATACACACATACATTCATTTTTATAATAGGTATAGATATAGATAAGACGTAATCGCTAGAATGTGATCACCGTTAAGTAAGGAGTAGCTGATACTAATCTACTAACTTAAACAAAGAAATAAGGAATGTTTGCACCATGACGTATTTTTCCGATGCTATGACTACTGCGAAAATAGCGAATAGTGACCACATATACGGGTATTTGACAAGTAACGATTATTCAACGGTATTTCTGAGTGACTGCTTTTTACTCATTTATCTTAAGGGGGGACTCTGGTCTGGAAACTATTTTCTTTGCTTTGGTATTAATGTAGAATTTGTATAACAATTTTGAAAGATTATGACTTAGAATAGTAGAAAAAAATTAGAAAAAAAAAAGTCAACGCGTTGCCATGGAAACAATACAAAATGGCCGCCAAGCACAAAATTTCAAATCCTTAAGGCTCTGAAGTTAATGAATATAAATGAATTCTGTTTTCACTCTAAGGTGCGCAATTGTAATATCTACAAAATTACTGATCCTTTTTAGGATATATTAAATATTACATTTTTATGAATTTTTGTGTAAACACACCCCCCAAAAACAGCTTTTTTACCACATTTTGAGGAATTTTTACCAAAAATTTATAAAAATTAAATATTTAATATATCCTAAAAATCATGTGTAATATTTTAGATATTACAATTGCACCTTAGAGTGAAAACAGAATTCATTTACATTCATTAGATTCAGAGCCTTAGGGATTTGAAATTTTGTTTTTGCGGCTATTTTGTATTGTTTCCATGGCAACACTTTGACATTTTTTTTACTAATTTTTTCTACTATTCTAAGTCATACTCTTTCAAAATGCTTATACAAATTTTATATTAATATGAAAACAACGAAAATAGATTCTTGATTTTCAAGACCCGAATCCCCTTAAATCGAAACTGCCTACACTAATCTTTCTAACAGTTACAAAACTAGTCAGTAATGCAGGATTACAAAACGAATAGTTTCTTGCTGCCTATTAGTTGTGAAGTAACGAATAACTGTTCCATGTGATATTCGATACTTTTGAATGCATGCAATGATAGGATGATTCAGGGCGCAGAGCACGAGGCAGGCCAAGAACACGATGGATAGATAACATCTCAGAGTCCCTGCGAAAGCATGGACTGACGTCAAGCACAACACACCTGGCACAAGATAGGAAACTAACTCTCCCCACGACGCTTCACGGCAAATGTGGTTAAGATACGGCAAATGTGGTTAAGATAAGATAAGATAAGCAATAATAGGTATTCGAGTAGCGGATAGTTACATATCTAACAGTTAAACAAAGTGCCATGTGGTTGCCAACAGAAAAGTTGGAAAAAACGAACAAACATCTCCTAGCTAGTTGTAAATTGTTACTCGGTCGGAATATGTAGCACTTATATACTGCTAGCGGATGGTGCTGGTTGATAATGTGTTGTATTTGTGAGACCTTGAGCACTGGATGAGTGTTGCCTCATGGATGTCCTGCCGTTAATGTAAGCACGTTATGTCAAATGGCTAGAAAATTGTTTGCTTGTTTCCTGGTTGTCAAATAATGATAGCACGTGTTCCAGCAGAGGTTATCGAGCTGTAGCCAACGTAAGGGATAATCGGGTCATCAACCATGTTTGAAAACAACAAGCCGGGGGTTTAACTCTTAGTAGACCAGGGCAAAAGCCATTGTAGAGTAAAAACCGCTCTTAGTGTGGCTCCTGGTACACAAGGAGTTAAAGCCGAAGAATTGACTTCATTGCATCGGTTTTAACCCATATAGCTCGGCTCCTTCCCGCAAGAATGACACGCCACCTGCCTAGAGTATTTCACAAATCACGAACTACGTAGCTTCGTTAACATTCCTAGTGGTCTCTGGAAAAAGATGAACACAACTGCACGGTCCGGATTCGAACCCACGACCTTCGACATAGTGGTTACATATTGAATCTTATGATTGATTGATTGATGGGACCATCGGTGAGTAACCCTGTTTGCTCCGATCTCTTTTCTTACACAGGAATATCTCAGCGGCAGTGCACGAACTTCGTAGCACCATCGAGGGTCCCTGATGTAATTTAGAAAATGGGGAAAATGTTTTGTAGGAATTTTATTTTGTAATGTGTCTAATAAATGTTGCCAGGGCAGTTATATTGAATCTTATGTTGTTGTATCTGGTGTGTGTAGTGTGTGTGTGTGTAGTGTGTGTGTGTGTAGTGTACGAGTGATGTGTGTGTATAAGGTGGGTGGTATTATCAATATAATGGAACGCTTCAGTGAAACTAAGTAGCAATTGCGAAACACGTAAAAAAAAACCAAAGTACTGTCTATTGTATATTGTCTATGAGGTCAATAAGTCTGTCTGGGAGAAATTCAGTGAGTACAATATATGTAGTCTATTGTCTATTTCCAGGTGGAAGATGTAATTGGCTGTCCACTCTTGTCGTTAAGCGTAGGGATGGGAGCTTTAATTTGCATTCTAGGGCCAGATGAGTCGCCCTTGTTTGTTTGTTTGTTTGTTTGTTTGTTTGTTTAGTAGGGGATTAAAGTCTCTTTAAGCCGAGGCACGCCCTTTTCAACCTAAGACGAACCTTTTATTGGCTATATCAGAGCGTGTAGGCCAACAAACATGAAAAATAAAAATTAACTCCTTTCGGAGAATCCAGTGTTGTATTCGTGTTTATGTAGTGTGGTCTTTATATTACTGATATTACTTGATATTACTTGATATTACTGTGATTTTACAAAGTAAAACATGTAAAGCTACAGTACTTTGTTTTAACATGTTTCGCCATAGATGGTGTGTGAGGTAATTAATGTTACAAATCTAACCATCTCGCATTAACACTATCTCAGCTCTGTGTCTCAGCTCTGTGTCTCAGCTCTGTGTTTCAGCTCTGTGTCTCAGCTCTGTGTGTGTTGTTAACAGAACCGAGCATCTCGCTTCTAAATGTTGATTATTAGTCCTGGGAGACATCTAACAATTAACACCAGGGTATGATATTTTGGGAGGTCTGTGAGAAGGATTAACCCATTCGCCCTTCCGATCCGATTTACTGGCAAGCCGCCCGTGTGGTGCGGGGTCCGCAATGGAGGCAAAGAATTGTACCACTGCAACCTACAATGCATGTCGTAAGAGGCGACTGATGTAGGTCCTAGGGATGCTACCCTAGTAAATAAAAAGCAGCGCAGAAATCGGATGTGCTGGCCTACTTGTAGGCGCATAACTGGCACAACGTACAATCGCTCTTAGGCTCAGATCACATACAAATCACACAGCGTTCGAAGAAGAAGAAGACTGGCAAGCACTTTTAAAAAAAGATGATACAAAGCCAGTATACTGTCTACTTGCGTATACTTTGTAAAATAAATACGTCAATGCTTAAAACAAAATCTCACACATTGAAAGAGTTTTGTTCCTGGTGCGGACACACATGTCAGACAGGTTGAAGGATAAAGGGCGGATAAAGGGCTTCTGATAGGGACACGTTGAATGACAGAGAACAGACAAAATGTGACCTGGTCCTCCAGGTTGGTTTTTGGACAAGGGCTGGTAACCTATTTCTGTAAATAAAACAAGAACGACGACAATGGAAACCTTTTGTGGAAGCCCACGTGGTGTGTCAAACAAGACACAAAATCTATATAGAGATATTGATCGACGTATAAGGTTAAGGAAACCAACCATCTCGCTTCTAAATGACCAGTTTTAATACTGTAAGATCCAACCGTTTATATATATATTTGGGCGCATCTGACTTCTTCGATCGTTCTACGCCTGTTTTAATCATTCTCTTTGTGATATATAAACAGCCAAACATCAGAAAGTAATGTACGTGCACCAACCTTCAGCACCTATTTGAGCATAGTTGCTTATCCTTCGGTGGGGTGTTCGATTTCAGCCAGTTATTGTGTGCGGATTCGCTTCTTCCGCTAGTCTTTGACTGTCCCCAGCCAGACCCACAAGGCAGTGGGCTGCTATTTCTTTCAGGTCAGCGACGCTTAGACGGCCTGCCCTCCCGGGCTTATGAGCGCCATCTTCCCAGCAAACCGGTCGTTTTAATGAACACCTTGGTTTGCCGCCCGTTCAGGTTTGTTTACGGTTTGCTCCGCTAGCTTTTGATTGTCCCCAATCAACTACAAGGCAGCAGTAGTTCCCTGCGAGCGGGAACGCGCACTGGGCTTACCTCTGCTGGGCATTCTAGTTGTTTTGCACATTTGGGTGGGACACACCCGCTGCAACGCTGCCGCGCTTGCACTGGTTAGTCTCTGCTGGGCTTCCCAGTTCTGCATACTTGGGTGGGACGCACACCCGCTGCCGCGCTTGCACTGGTTTGCCTCTGCCGGGCTTCCCAGTTCTGCTCATATGGGTGGGACGCACACCCTCTTGCCTGCCATGCTCGCTACTGCATCGCTTGCCTTGCCGGTCTGCCCCTCGATGGGGCCCACTATCGTGCTCTTTCTGCCCTGGTGCCTACCTCACCATTTCCGTCAATTCCAACTGGGCTTTCGACTTCGACGGGGCAAAGCCGAGTTCCCCTTGATGACCTTGTACAACTCGATTCGACTCCCAGCATAGTCATCGGCCCCTGAGCAGTGCCTCCGCGGGAACGCGAGAGAGAGAGAGAGAGAGAGAGAGAGAGAGAGAGAGAGAGTAGTGACTCAAGAGAGAACATGCGTGGGTTCCGAATTTCGCCGCACGCGCATCTGACTGATGATTCTAGAGGCGCCATGTGACGATTGCAATACTACCACTATTACTAATAATAACAACAATAGTAATACATGTATTAATATAGTTGAGATGTCGACGATGTCTCCAGTGAACGGTAGTAATACTATAATGCTAGGTGGCAGTGGAATTGTTTCAAAATAAAGCAAGAATGCAAAGCGGAAAAATCTTGTTCATAGGAGTGCTACCCAAAAAAAAAAATTAGTTGTCTTTCTTTAAATTTGTTCTACATTAAAGAAAGCAGAGTCAAATATGGTGCCGTGAATGTATGGTATGGACTACATTGCAGCCGCGGGCTCTGCGTTGAAGATCGCTGCCCTAAGGTCTCTTAACACTTTACACGACTGTGTGATGATATGTTGTGAGATTACTTTGTTCTCAATATAAATTCAAAGAGACCAAGATCTGTAAAATGTTGGTAACCGCTGTGGTAAGAGAGTGCTCACATTTTGTATCAACACGAACTTTGCTTGTCAATTCTTCCTTGTTTGTTTCCCCCCTTCCAATTTGCGTTGTAATTCCAGGTTCGACTGTTGCTCGTCTCCTATTTGAACTTTATTTCCACTTTTTTTTTTCCAACTTAGTAACGTGTTTGTTGCTTTGATTTCCTTGTACACCACGAATCATTTTTGACATCCTCTTTTTCTCCTATTTTTTCCAGTCAAAAGTTTATATGACTGTTTAAAAGAAAATGTGTCTACAGACCAAGGATTGTCTTCATCGCGCCGTATTTCCTCATATGTCTACAGACCAAGGATTGTCTTCATCGCGCCGTATTTTCTCATATGTCTACAGACCAAGGATTGTCTTCATCGCGCCGTATTTTCTCATATGGCTTCGTCCCTATCGGCAGAAATGTCACGCCGTCTTTTAGTAAAACTTCTGGACAATTCCTAGAGTGTCTGCTGCCATGAAATCTGTGAGAGTCTGCAATTTGTTCTAACAATCCTAACATTTGAACTGGTATTAGAGTTGAGTGAGATTTTCATGTGAAAGAAAGAGATCAGAGCACACCTGGTTATTCAACGAAGTGTTATGATGATGATGTTCCAAGCAATCAATTATGGAAAAGCGTTGACAACCGGTAAAATCAATAGGTGACGAAACAGAGAACAAGAGAGAGAGAGAGAACTCTGAACAGCCTGCTTACCTGTATGGTACTGGGAAAAATGTTAACATTAGTACTAATAGTCAGAACACGTAATAACAAAGTACTGTAGTTTTACAAATTACAAAAATAATGACAATATACAGCAACATTTCGACCAACAAGGCCTTTATCAAGCAAACGAACGACAGGAGTGACGAATTTAAAAAAACCCACTTACATATCGACGACTACATACGGAGACATTCAAACGTTTCTGAAACTCCTGTTGTTCGTTTGCTTGATAAAGGCCTTGTTGGTCGAAACGTTGCTGTATATTGTCATTGTTTTTGTAATTTGTAAAACTACAGTACTTTGTTATTACGTGTTTCGCCAATCAGTTTTACTGCAGTCTCATCTATATTGTGATTACTAATAGTCAGTAATCATGACAAACGTCTTGGAAGATACATGATCACCTACGCCAACCGACATGGTACATTATGATGCTGAATATCATAATTATGAGGAGAAAGCTGCACTTGTCTGCCTGCATCTGTTGACCACCAACAAAGCAGTCCACAGAGCACATCCTGCAAGATTTCCCTATAGTACGTCCTGCAAGATTTCCCTATAGTACGTCCTGCAAGATTTCACCATAGTACGTCCTGCAAGATTTCCCTATAGTACATCCTGCAAGATTTCCCTATAGTACGTCCTGCAAGATTTCCCTATAGTACGTCCTGCAAGATTTCCCTATAGTACGTCCTGCAAGATTTCCCTATAGTACATCCTGCAAGATTTTCCCATAGTACATCCTGCAAGATTTCCCCATAGCACATCCTGCAAGATTTCCCTATAGTACATCCTGCAAGATTTCCCTATAGTACGTCCTGCAAGTTTTCCCCTATAGTACATCCTGCAAGATGTCCCTATAGTACGTCCTGCAAGATTTCCCTATAGTACATCCTGCAAGATTTCCCTATAGTACGTCCTGCAAGATTTCCCTATAGTACGTCCTGCAAGATTTCCCCATAGTACATCCTGCAAGATTGCCCCATAGTACATCCTGCAAGATTGCCCCATATTACATCCTGCAAGATTTCACCATAGTACATCCTGCAAGATTTCCCTATAGTACATCCTGCAAGATTTCCCTATAGTACATCCTGCAAGATTGCCCCAGTCTGAGCAGTGTGAGAATTGAAATCTGGCCAACAGAAACTACCCTTCAAAACAAACTATGGGGAACCGGTGAAGACCTCGAGTGCACCGCCCTGTTTATGACACATAACGGAACTAGTCGCATAGCAGAAGTTGATAGCAGAAGAAGAATAAGAAGAAGAGAAATATGCAGACTTATAAAGATGGAGCACAGTAATAACGGAGGCAATGAACGATGTAAGAAACGCACACAAGAGCCCGTTTTAGAAATCTCTTCTTACCATGACACTGTGAGACAAAACAGGAGTAGATAAAATAAAAAAAGAAATCAAGTGAAGCTGCAGACTTGTTAATTTTGGGCGAAATGTTATCTAGATTTTTTTTCGACCTGTTTCACTGACACTGATGTTATGGGGGAGGGGGGAGGACACGTTGGTGAGGATAATCTCCTTGCCAGATCCTTCAAGGATTGGTTTGTTTTAGATTTACTTTTTTTTTTTCCCGATCCAGAAGCACTTGAGCTTTTCAGCTCTTCGACTCGGTGCCATGGACATCGTAACCCTTCGGTTCGGTGCCACGAACACCGTAAATCTGGGGAATCTGTGGCTTTTTCTGCCATCCCACGGAATGGAACCCGCACACACAGAGGGATAGTCACCCGTAGTCCAACGCGCTACGAACACGCTGGGCAGACGGGACTAGATATACTTAAGAATGATGTCTTCACTGAGGGTGGTTTACTCTAATATCTGATGTGTTGTCAAATGATTGAGAGCGGCGGTAGCGTAGTTGTTAGTGAACTCGCTTCTCAAGGCTGGTGGTCTGAGTTCAACTCCGCAGTGCGCGTGGAACTTTTCCAACCGCGACGGCTCTCAGATCGACCCAGTCTCAACTGGTACCATACATGCTCTGGGAAAGTAAAGGTGGCCGACGTGATGCTGACCACATCACCAATCGTGTGCCGACAGTCAATGAAAAATACAGGCCTAACACTGTATTTCCCTATATACCACGAGGTATGAAAGGGTTCCTTAACTTTTTTACCTTTACCCTTCTCTTTTCCCCCAACTATTTTATTCCTCAATAGTTCTCATTCCTTCAAAATCGGACGCCAACACGTTCAGCATATGTTCAAAGACAGTAGTTGTCCCTCTGAGGTTATCGATATAACGGTTGCAATGGGGAAGCTGTGCGCCGCTCAGCTTTTACTGTTTTCCGCAAAGTTGTCGTTTTTCTGCCTTTATGTCATCTTTAGTCTGTCGTCTTCCCTCCGAAGTCTAACAGTTATAGCATAACAGTTTTTGTAATGTTTTCTGGATAGCTTCTGAGTACATATTTCCTTTCAAACTTCACCATCTTTCTGTATCGACTGTGGGCACTTCTTCCTGGTTGCACCGACTTAGAAATTCTTGCTTGCTGATTTTGTTTTGGCCAAAGTATTCAGAGAATTTTTCTCATGAATGTTTTATGTAATGACATCAGTTCTCATGTTCTGTTGTTCTCCAGCATTGAGATTCACAATCATGTTTGTACGCATCTCTCATATATCCTTCATTTGGTTTCTGTGTTTTGTGCAATACCTGACCTGATGCTGTGTGATCGCGAGAGAGGGAGAGAGAGAGAGAGAGATCTGACGCTGTGAGGCAAAACAGGATTGAAGAAAAGAAAGAAGTTCAATACTGAAAACGTCTTCAAATGATGTTGTTTTTTTTCCTGATCCAGAAGCACTTGAGCTTTCAGCTCTTCGGCGCAGCGCCATAGACACCGTAACCCTTCGGTTCGGTGCCACGAACACAGTAAATCTGGAAAACCTGTGGCTTTTCTGCCAACCCGCGAAATTGAACCCGAACTCATAGAGAGCTTGTCACCCGTCGTCCAATGCGCTACGAACACGCCGGGCAGGCGGGCAGCAAATGATGTTTAGATTTACAAAAACAATTCAAACTATCTTCTTCCTTTTCCTAATATCCGTGTCGACACCCCTTCCCCCTCTTACCCTATCTGGTGTTACTTCATTTCACAAATATGTTAATGTACTTGTTACTGCCATATCCTGGTTCTCAGGGCAGTAGTATCGATTAAATTTTGCAACATAACTTTTCTACTCATTGCAAACGTAATGTGAGTAAGAATCCGTTTTCAAACCATGTGAAATATTGAGGAATTCGATGTTAGGCGCCGATTTCTCTTTGACTAAGATACATTATGGGCGATGTGGTCAACATCACGAAGTGTTTCTCTCGACCCATTTCAGACTAGGCCGACCTGAGAGCTGTTTGTGGTAGGAAAAAATGTCACTTCAACTAGCGCAGTGTGGTACCGCTTCGACCTACAAGACATGTCGTAAGACGAGACTGATGTAGGAACTAGGGAAGATACCCTAGTAAATAAAAAGCATCGCAGAAATCAGATGTGCTGGCTGATATACTTGTAGGCGCATAACTCGGATATACTTGTAGGAGCATAACTAGCACAACGTACAATCGCTCTTAGGCTCAGATCACATACAAATCACACAGAGTGGTTAACAAGTGGTTGATATGGAGCGTTGGAAGAAGAAAAAGACGTCAACTGGTAATCGAACTGGGACCACCTATCTAGAAAGCAAGTGTACTAAGTAATGCGCTGCTGCTGTTCTCGATTACACTTTGTGAAACTTTATAGAATCAACGTCGATACTCTGGTGATTAAATCGTGCTCAGTCCCTTTAATCGGAAGAAGCTGAAGTTTTCAGCTCAGAACACTTACGCAGTTACTCCTACTGTACAAGTGGACAATGTATTGTTTTTTTACCATATAGGATTGTAGCCACCAGAATCCGAGACATAAGTCTCTTGGGGGCTAGGTTAATATAAATTATGTTCGTTTTGTGGTAGTCAATTTCAGGAGAATTGTCGCCGGTGCTACAGTGTACATGTTTTGATGATAACACTTTCGACTAGCTCGCAGTAGTAATAAACAAGAGACGTGTGTATGTGTGTGTATGTATTAAATGGAAGTGTGTTGGTGCAAAAAGCAGAAAAGAAATGACACACACAAAATATTGTTTACCAAGAATATTTGTGTGGCTTTGAAGTTGTCGACATAAAAACAAGGAATTCTGCACGAATGCAAGGTCAGGGTCAATGTTTTGTGTGCTTGTGTGTTAAGAATGTGTGTACTGATAACTTTGTACGGGTTCCATTTGAAGGGTTACGATTCAGAAACTGATAGAAATAAGCTATATGAAAAGTAGTAACATGAAGAGATTGAGAATCAACACATAAGAATAGTAGTCAGTCAACTGTGCTATTATGACAGGTACACAATGCAGTAACATAGGACCAGGATGCAAGGACCGTTAAACCTTTTTTTTTTAGAAAAATAACACATTCTCAGAAAATACTAGAAAAACCGTGTTTATTCTATTTCTTCTTCAAACGCTCCCACATCGATCACTTGTTAACCACTCTGTGTTATTTGTATGTGATCTGAGCCTAAGAGCGATTGTACGTTGTTTCAGATATGCGCCTACAAGTAGGCCAGCACATCCGATTTCTGCGATGTTTTTTTATTTACTAGGGTAGCTTCCCTAGGTCCTACATCAGTCGCCTCTTACGACATGCCTTGTAGGTCGCAGTGTTACTATTCTTTGCTGCCCTTGCTGGCCCCGGCACCACATGGACGGTTTATGCTGCTTGAAATTTGAAACTTTCACTTTTCATGTCAACTTCTCAAATATGAAGCTTTCACTTTTCATGTCAACTTCTCAAATATGAAGCTTTCACTTTTCATGTCAACTTCTCAAATTTGAAGCTTTCACTTTTCATGTCAACTTCTCAAATTTGAAGCTTTCACTTTTCATGTCAACTTCTCAAATTGTTTATGGTTTCGCTTCTTTTGTTTGCTTTTGCTGTGAAATTTGTCCAAATTTGATTCATAGCAAATGCAGTCTCATCTAACTGTATTGTTATTTACCATATAGTTCTGCAAGATTGCGGAGTACACCATCAACAAATAGTTTTATTGTTCCTTCTTAGTTACTTACTTATTCCTCTTCGCTCCTCGTGGAGCATAGGGCCTCAACAGCTGTTCTCTGCTTTTTCCCGGTCTCTAGTTGTTTTCTTTGATGGCAGTAGATGGCAGTAGATTTCCACACCGTGTGCAGGATAGCAAAGCTTTGTCGGGCGTGTCTAATCCTGACATACATAATGTCTTCATCTGCATCTCTTGATTGACTGATCTTGCTTCTAATGTAGACAAATTCATCAACATCTTATATACCCTTTCCCTCAATCAATATCGGATCTTGCTGTATGTTATTTCTTCGTAGTACTTTTTTCCTACTCGTTGCAAATTAATACAACCTTTGTGTTATATCTATTACCATCTTTCAACATACCACCTGCCTACTTTCATCATTTCTCTTTACTTGTTTAAAAAAAAAAAATTATTATTGTTAGATCCGCTTTACTCACGACTCTACACGTTCGTCGCTACTGTACACGCCTTAAAAGATAACCTCGTCGCGTCAAACATGCGGGTGTGGTTTGTTAGAGATGGTGTCATATGCCATCCGCCCAGAATTAAAATAATGCTGGCAATGTTATGTTCGTGAGAGAGAGAACATTCTTCCCTTGCTCAATTTTGTATCAGATGTTTTTATTATGTCCGCTATTTCTAAGCTATCGAGGGGAATTCTATGTCAAGGTGGTTAAGAATTTTGCATTGCGTTCTGAAGGTTGTGGGCTTGAATCCGGGCTGAGTCGTTCAGTTCACTTGTGGTTACCGGGGCCCAAATTAGGGTGTAAAGAATAGAACCACTGTTACCTGCCACGCATGTCGTAAGAGGTAACTAAGAAGGTTGGTGTTGGGGCTAGCTACCCCACACCGTAAAAAAACACTAGATGGCTACAGAACGGAGAGCGAACTGAGTAAACGCTGGCTGAAACCGGACACGTTGCTGAAGGATAAGCACCAGAGCTCCAAATAATGCTGAAGATGTGACGTAAAACATACCAATGCTAAGGCTACATGAATAAGATTTCCACATGAATAGAATTTATGGGGAGGTCTGGTACATCGGTCTGGGCGATGATTGCGAGAGAGAGTTCACTTGTGAAATTTTTCCTGGAGATCACTATGATTGTTGCTTGAGCTACGAAGTTCGTGCTTTGTGTAACACTCTAGGCAAATGACATGTCATTTCTACAAAGAGTAACGGAGACATTTGGGGAAACCCAGTGCAATGAAGTTAATACTTTGCCTTTTGACCCTTTATTTGATCAACTATCACAATTTCTTCCCATCCACAAACTTCATGGCATGGAGACATGTCGAGAACCCATGTCGACATCATATCTAATATTTATTGCTGAGGACATGTTTGAAATTGAAAATATCCAACTTGGCATCAAAGCGATACCACCAATCTGGTAGTAATCCAATGCTCGAACTACTTTCCTACCGAAGTTCTCCGAAAGGGTATACCACCAATCTGGTAGTAATCCAATGCTCGAACTACTTTCCTACCGAAGTTCTCCGAAAGGGTATAATAAAAGCAGTGTCTGGCTAACCAAGCAAAGATCTACATGATATCCTTCCTCCTTTGTTGAAGTTCTACTGGAGACCTGGTTACATATACACCTGCGCCACGCGTGTAACCCTTCGGATCGGTGCCACGAACACCGTAAAACTGGAGAACCTGTTGCTTTTCTGCCAGCCCGCGGAATTGAACCTGCACTCACGGAGAGCTTGTGACCCGTCGTCCAACGCGCAACGAACACACTGGGAAGGCGGGCGCTTGAACCCTTAGAACTCCGATTTCAATGCCTGTTTTGGTATTCTTTTGTCTGCTTTGGAGACAATAATGCTCACTCGTAATTACTGGTGGATGGAAGTAGTATATGTCATGTCATCTAGATTGATATCAAGTGACGTGTTTGATGATAAAAATTGTAGCAATGTCACAAAGATGGTACAAAGACAGAATCTTGTATCTGTAGTCGTTTATTATTTGATTATCTCACGAGTATCAGATTTCTGTGAAAGCGATCGTGACTGTACTGCAACCTTCCACATTCTTCGTGTAACCTGACGTGGGAGAAGCATCGAGTTACAATTCAATGTGATAATTATTAGGCATACATCCGTGACACACTCGATATATTCAACATTTCTTCAAGCTTAAGCGTCGCATCACTTGGATGTTAATATTACTTCAGCTCTTCAAAGGGAGTTAATTATTCTTCTTTTTCAAACACTCCATATCGACCACTAATTAAATCACTTTTTGTGATCTGTGTGTGATCTGAGCCTAAGAGCGATTGTACGCTGTGCCAGTTATGCGATTGCAATTAGGCCAGCACATCATATTTCTGCGTCGCATTTTATTTACAAGGGTAGTTTCCTCAGTCGTCTTTTATGACATGTCTTGTAGGTCACAGTGGTACTATTCTATGCTTCTCTTACGGACCCTGACAACACACTTCACACAGTCTTATTTGTCCTGTTTGTCTTATTTGTCTTATTTGTCATGTTTGTTATGTTTGTCTTATTTGTTATGTTTGTCTTATTTGTCATGTTTGTCTTATTTGTCATGTTTGTTATGTTTGTCTTATTTGTCATGTTTGTCTTATTTGTTATGTTTGTCTTATTTGTCTTGTTTGTTATGTTTGTTATGTCTTATTTGTTATGTTTGTCTTATTTGTTATGTTTGTCTTATTTGTCTTGTTTGTTATGTTTGTCTTATTTGTCATGTTTGTTATATTTGTCATGTTTGTCTTATTTGTCTTATTTGTCATGTTTGTTATGTTTGTCTTATTTGTCATGTTTGTCTTATTTGTCATGTTTGTCTTATTTGTCATGTTTGTCTTATTTGTCATGTTTGTCTTATTTGTTATGTTTGTTATATTTGTCATGTTTGTCTTGTTTGTTATGTTTGTCATGTTTGTTATGTTTGTCATGTTTGTTATGTTTGTCTTATTTGTCATGTTTGTCTTATTTGTCATGTTTGTTATGTTTGTCTTATTTGTTATGTTTGTCATGTTTGTCTTATTTGTCATGTTTGTCTTATTTGTTATGTTTGTCTTATTTGTCATGTTTGTTATATTTGTCATGTTTGTTATATTTGTCATGTTTGTTATGTTTGTCATGTTTGTTATGTTTGTCTTATTTGTCATGTTTGTTATGTTTGTCATGTTTGTTATGTTTGTTATATTTGTCTTGTTTGTCATGTTTGTTATGTTTATTATGTTTGTTATGTTTGTCATGTTTGTTATGTTTGTCATGTTTGTTATGTTTGTCATGTTTGTTATGTTTGTCATGTTTGTTATGTTTGTCTTATTTGTCATGTTTGTCTTATTTATCATGTTTGTCTTATTTGTCATGTTTGTCATGTTTGTTATATTTGTCATGTTTGTCTTATTTGTTATGTTTGTCATGTTTGTTATATTTGTCATGTTTGTCTTATTTGTCATGTTTGTCTTATTTGTTATGTTTGTCATGTTTGTCTTGTTTGTTATGTTTGTTATGTTTGTTATGTTTGTCATGTTTGGTCTTATTTGTCATGTTTGTTATGTTTGTCATGTTTGTCTTATTTGTCATGTTTGTTATGTTTGTCATGTTTGTTATGTCATGTTTGTTATGTTTGTCATGTTTGTTATGTTTGTCATGTTTGTTATGTTTGTCTTGTTTGTCATGTTTGTCATGTTTGTTATGTTTGTTATGTTTGTCTTATTTGTCATGTTTGTTATGTTTGTTATGTTTGTCATGTTTGTTATGTTTGTCATGTTTGTTATGTTTGTCATGTTTGTTATGTTTGTCATGTTTGTTATGTTTGTCATGTTTATTATGTTTGTCATGTTTGTTATGTTTGTTAGCCTACACGCTCTGAAATAACCAAAACAAGGTTCGTCCTTAGATTGAATGGAGCGTACCTCGACTTAAGAGTCTGTAATCCCGAACATAACAAAGAATAAAGCGTCGCATCAGCCAGCAAAGATAGGACGTTACTCTCAACACTAAATCTTGTCTGTTAAAAACGTATGAATATTTTGCAGATTTGTCATGTCAAACACGTAACAAACAGAGTAGTGTAGCTTCACAAGGTACACAAACAAGATACAGCGACGTTTCGTACAAAATGTCTTTATCAAGCAAAGCATAGAAAACAATTGACGAGATTGAGACTGTTCTTATACAATAGGCATCACATTGGACTTTGTAAAACCATACTGTTGGACTGATTGATTAGCGTAATACACAAGCGTTCGCTCTTATCTCCAACACAAGAAGTAGCATTCTATTTGATACTATGCATGTACGCTCTGTAGTTGGACAAAAGTCAGATTGATACTTACTACTGCCTTATAGTTAGATTGGGGACAATCAAAGTCTAGCAGAGCAAACCGTACACAAAACTGGACGTTTTGCAAACCAAGTAGTCCCCCCAAAAAAGACAGAAAACTTGGGCAGATGACGCTCAACAACCTGGGAGGGTACGTCGTCTAAGGGTCGCTACCCTAAAAGAGAATAGCAACCTGCTGCCTTGCTGGTCGGCTAGGGACAGTCAAAGGCTGACGGAGAGCGAACCCAGTAAACGCTGGTTGAAATCTGACATGTCGCCGCAGGACAAGCACTAGGACTCCAAAGGGTACTGAAGATGTAACGTAAAAAAACGTTCTTGGCAAAGACTGTTTATATATCACAATAAGAATGATCAAAATGGCCGAAAAAGAACGAGAGAAAGAGAGAGATTGATACCGACTAGACCTGCAGATAGAGAACCATAAATGCAGTTTTATGATAACCGATAGCCATTATAATGCCACACTGACTGAGGACGTCATGATTCCTATTGTCTTGTACATTTGGGAACATGTCTGGAGCATAGTAGGGCTCTACACGATCAGCAAGTAATTTGGTGGCTGACAATGAACAGCCATACAACACTGTCTATAAACCTTCTACAGCAGACCATTAGGGCGAAAGACGAGAGGAAGACCACGGAAAAGATGGATAGATGAATTGCCAGTATTATTCCAAAATATGTACTAATCTATCACTCAAACCATCCGAGAAACTCAAGATAAATGCAGAATACCACGACATAAATGCTACAACATGGTAGCAGTGTGAAGCCAATAGAAGAAGAAGATTGGTCCAACGGATAGCAGGAACCAAAGAGATGCTAACTTACTGAAGATGAATCTCCTCTCGACATCCGCCTAGTTATGAGAGCAACAACTACAATCTGAGCAGTAACCGCTAAAAAAGTATTGACTTACTGTGTCTTTCTAATGCTCGTGTTCATCATTGCTTATTGGTTACTGAACCAACGTCATTTCACTTCGGGCAGACCCATAGGTGCTCAATTTTCCCCAACAGATGTCGAAGGGTATGCGTACGGATGGTTCCCGTAGCTCGCTGTTCGGGCAGACACATAGGTGCTCAATCTTCCCTAACAGATGTCGAAGGGTATGCGTACGGATGGTTCCCGTAGCTCGCTGTTCGGGCAGACACATAGGTACTCAATCTTCCCCAACAGATGTCGAAGGGTATGAGTACGGATGGTTCCCGTAGCTCGCTGGTTAAAAACACGCTGCCCCTCCGAGCAGAAACTTATGTTCATCATTCTTACAAATCATCTGCTTAGAACATAGAAATAGACAAGACATTTATTCATGGAATAAAAGGTGTGAGAGATGAAGGTGGATGGGAAATATGCCGACAGCTATCGTTTAAGTCAGGCTTTGATCTCACGTCAGGGGAGGGAGGATGGGGTGGTATAATAATAAAAAGGTGAACACTGGCAAATAAACAGAAGAGATAATGTAGAACAGAAATAGAGAGCAAGAAACACATATTGAGACTGCACTTTTTTATTTAGACAGAGAAGAGATAAGAGATTTGGGTGAAGGTCATTGTTTACTAGGAATTGATGAAGGTAAACAATGCGAAGTTTACTTGACGTCCTTGACATCTTCTTCGCGTTCGTTCTTTACGACCAATTTTAATCACTCTTTGTGATATGTTTGATCTTTGTCAAGAACTTGTATACGTTGCACATTAGTTTGTAGGCCCCTAAACGCATAGACTTCTGCACGTTTTGGACACGTACATCCGATTTCAGCCAAACCTAAGTCGCCTCCTATGACATGCGGTGCAGGTAACAGTGGTTCTATTCATGACACCCCAAATTTGGGCCCCAGTAACCACTCAGGCGAGTGCTTGACATAATTACATAGCTATGAACATAGTTAATACAATAAACCTTTCAATGTTTGATGTTCCTTCAGTAGAATTCAACTTATGACGTGTGATTGATTGATTGATTGATTGATAGGACCATCATCAATGCACTTCTGGTGAGTAATCATGTGTGCTCTGATCTCTTTCTTACACATGAAGATCTCAGATGTAGTGCACGAACTCCGTAGCACCGGAGAGGGTTCCCGGTGTAATTTAGGTGGTGAAAATATTTTATAGAAATTTTATTTTTGTTATTTGTTTCTAACGAAGTTTGACAGGGCAGTAGCTTTCCTTTATGTTCTTCTCGATGTTAAACTGTCAACGGGCTTATTACATGCTCAACTTGAACACTGGATCTACGTTTTATCGTCCGTCTCCGATAAGAATGGGGAGAACTACGTTGATATCAGGGAACTAGAAAAATATTCCGATGGCTCCACGAGAGAACGAACCGAGTACCTTTGGAACTAGAGGCGAGCATCTAACTCTACACCTTAGAGCTGGGTTGTATTGAGTATACATAGGTATGCCCGGAATGCTATAGCATCGGTTCAGTTACTAGTTACCTATAACAATTAAGAAACATAGAATGTGTCCTCCCATGGCTCACTTGGTTGCCGAGGAAACAACAAAGCATGTCAGTTCGATAAACACGTTGACAGGCAGACAGATCCAGATATTAACACTAGAGATTAAAATACCAACAGCTATCACACGTATACTAGTCGATGCTGGTGTCAGCCAATGAAAACTCTGGAAATGTTTCACTAGTTAATCATCATGTAGTGCCGCCGTCACGCATGTTTAACTCCACGTAGCTAGAATAACTAAAAAGGCAATAGTAAAATGCGATATAGAAAGTTGTACGAATCTTTCTTTCGACAAAAATACATTATCAAGAAAAGGAAAGAGAATAAAAAATACGGTGAAATACGTTGCCAATTAAGAAATATTCTACATAAAAAAATAATGAACATGCTTGTAAAGAATCGATGCTCCAAACGGAATTTCAAGTGAAATAAACATTGACAAGAAACTTTAGGTGAGAACAAGGAGTTTTTTTGTGTGCAAGAGCCCCAGAGGAAGCCACGAATATGATCAACAAATAAACAGTGTACAAGTATTGAGAGTTTCCGAAAAAAACAAATAGACAAATACAGGATTCGAACCACTTACCCTCATTTCATACGACACCCATCGCCTAACCTAGCAATACGAGCATCCTTACGAACACCCATCGCCTAGCCTAGCAATACGAGCATCCTTACGACACCCATCGCCTAGCCTAGCAATACGAGCATCCTTACGACACCCATCGCCTAACCTAGCAATACGAGCATCCTTACGACACCCATCGCCTAGCCTAGCATTACCAACGTCCTTGCAAACACAACCAACTAGAAACTTAGATGAGAAAATGTGTAAAAGGGTCTAAAGCCGAAGGGTGCACTTGATTACACCGGGTTTGATCCCATATAGCTTGGTCACTCTTCACAGACGGGACACGCCATATGTCGAGAGTATTGTACAAAGCACCAACTCTGTAGCTCCGGCGGCGTGTGAACAGAATGGCAAGGTCCGGATTCTAACCCACTACATTGGAACGCAAAGCACGGCTTAATCACAGAAACTCCCTGAGTAAATGTATAACAAGGAGAGGATAGTACTGAATGTAAAAGTGTCTTTCTTCCATGCTGTCTTGTGCTTGGTGACATCCATGTAGATAGTACTGAATGTAAAAGTGTCTTTTCTTCCCTGCTGTCTTGTGCGTGGTGACATCTATGTATGCACTTTAGGACAGCTGAACAACGTATAGATGATATTAGTGATATTTATGTTGACTTATTCATTGTTCCCATGATTAAATAGCCGCAGTTGAAGTGGAGGCTTTTCCCGACAGTATGGCTTTCAATGTATGGGTGTGAAGCATGGACATTTAATAAGGCAGGGGAAAAGCATATATGTGCTTTTGAATATAAGTGTTACAGAAGTCACCCATATATCATGGACAGAGAAGAGAACAAATAGATATATCCAGAAAGAACTCAAAATCAAAGAAAACTGGCTAATGCTACAAATAAGAAAGAGAAAATTAAAGTATTTTGGACATATGAAGAGACACGAAGGGTTGAAGACCATCATGGAAGAAGGCATCCCGGCAAAGAGGAGAAGAGGAAGACAACGGAGAAGATGGATTCATGATGTAATTGATGATTAAAGCATGACGGCTGCAGAGGTGGGACATCTGGCCTATGAGAGAGAGAGAGAGAGAGATATTCCGGAGGACTGTTAAGGTGGCAAAAATCTGCTCAGGTAAAGCTATATGATGATGATGATGGCTACCAGGTCGACCTGGTCTAAGTTGAGTACCAGAGAAACACTGTGGAATTAAGATGACTGACTTGATGTTGACCCCATTGTGGGCCGTTGGTCAAATAAAATGCAGACATTACACAGTATTCCCCAACAATATGCATAAGGTTGGGACAATGAGAATCTGTGTTTACTATTATTTATTTTTAGTTTTCATTCATTCCTTTACGTTACAATACGAGATATGTTTACTTCTTTAGTTGGACTCCCTTCCATGAAGCTTATATTTCATAGAATTGATTTATTTTTATAGAAATGTGTGCTGTTTATATGATTAGCTTTTTTTGTCGAATTTTCTAACGATGTTCAGTTCCCGGTAACGTCGACATTCTAAGTCACTGAGTGAAAATTCGTACCCAACTTTCTCAGTTGTGATTTCATTAGCAATTACCGTAACACTTCAGCTAGCTAAAGGGACCAAGTACCAATGTAAACGCCTTGAGAGTATACACTTGAATTCTTCTTCTTCTTCGCGATCGGTTTCGTATGCTCGTCTAAACCACGAGATGGGTTGCCTCTATGAAGCTGCACGTCAGTTGAAGTTCCTCGTGAGTTTCCCATATCTTGCTCTCTAAGCTTCGTTCATGTGGCATTTTTCATTTTATTAGTGTTTCTATGATGGACATGATTGCAGGATGTGCTCTGGAGTCTGTGTTTCAGTCTGACATGCACACTGGGCAGTCTGAGCAAACTCCTTTGCATGTGATAGTTGAGCTTGCAGTGTCATGCTCTAATGCGAAAGATTGGTGTGGTTACTGTTTAGATTCTTCTTTCTATATACAAACTTAATTCTGTTTTTGATCGAATTAATTTTTGTATGCACATCTTGAGCAGCTATTGCAAATTATGAATAAGAAAAGAAGTTTTAAAAGTCACCTTCTTAATGAAAGGTAGGAAGCGCTTGCTGATTGTGTTCTTATCAACGCTCATCTGTAAGGCTAGGCAATGGGTGCCGTAAGAAATACTGGTATGTGGTTCCAATCCTAAGTTTGGTAATTTGCTTTTTTCTGGAAGCCCCAAATTCTTGTTCCATGTCTATATATTTATCACATTCATTGTCTCCGACGCTTCCCGGGGTTCTTTAACAAATCTTCTTATTCTCTTCTAATAAAACGTAAGAAAAGAAAGAATTGTAGAGTGAAAGAAAGAAAGAAAGAGCAAAACGAAGATAGTACTTTAAGAATGGGTTGGTCCAGGTCATTTTTAACCGTCGTTTAAAATTTGCGACTCTTTTTGTGAGGTTAGCGGGAATATTAGCTGACGGATCAAGCGATGCTTAGAAAGTGTTGAAGTCAACTAGTTAAGAGCACGTATCAGTCAGTCTTACACATATTCACACAGATTTCACTCCCTCGCTCTGTTCTCGGCTTCAACAAGAGCTCCCTTGTTATCTGGAGTCACAGGCAGTTTGTGCAGTCTTAACCTTTTTGGGCGGGAGATGCTGAAAGCATGAGAGATTTATTTCACACAAACGTTTACGTGTGGTTGTAGCTCTGGGAACCTGGACATAATATAAGAAGTGTTGTGTAGTTTTATATCGCGGACATATACTAGGAAACCTATTTGAAAACCTGTTCTTTCATTTGGTTAAAATTCTGTCGTTGAAATGTATACACGAGCTGTGAGGATTATTAGATGTAACATGTTAGTAGATGTGTTATGTGAAATGGTTGACTTATTGGTTTGATTGATTGGTTGATAGAACCATCATCATTGCACTTCGGTGAGTAACCATATGTGCTTCGATCTATTTCTTACACAGGAAGATCTCAGCTGCGGTTCACGAACTCCGTAGCACCGGCGAGGGTTCACAGTGTAATTTAGAAGATGGTTCAAATATTTTGTAGGAATTTTTTTTTTAAAATCTTTCTCATGGATTTTGACCTCTCGATTGTGAACTGCCACTGATTCTTTTTTCCACGCTGAACTTGAACACGGGACCTATGTTTTATCATCCGTCTCCGATAGTACTAGGGACTCGATCTCACCTCAACTAAGATCAGGGATCTTTGGAAAAATATCACGATGTCTCCACGAGGGAAACAACCGTAATCAACTTCTCATGGGTACTGTGAGCAAATGGACTTTGGGATGGCTGCTGCAACGGAGGATAGAGCACGAATGGGAATGCCCAATGTGCCATGACGTCGATCGCATAACATAACATAACATAGCCAAAGAGAACCACAAAATTATTGGAAATAATTGTCTTATTGGAAAATGGTTGTAGTTAATCAAATTTATAACATTCAGTTTTAAGAAAATCTCTGAATTAATTAAAATAATATTAACTCCTACAATACTGTAAGCTGCCTTGTAAACAGTTCGGGGAGAAACCAATTTTCTAATAATCCACTTTACGAACCATATTTTTTTACTTGAAAGAAATTATTCAAATTATCAATTTGATGTTATTTGTATATAATTCTTTGGAAACTACAGTAGATGCATTTATGAAACATCGCTTTTAATTGCGCACATCATGCCATGTTAAATTGTGTTCTGATGTATACCACAAGAAAGCTATAATAGATTTTGTATTAGTGCGTTAAATTCTAGTCTAAACACAGCATATAACAACGGAGTTTTAATGTGCTTATAGTAGTTTAACTCTTAGTGAACCAGGACAAAAGCCACTAAGTGTGACTCCTGGTCCACAGGGAGTTACAGTTGTAGTTTGCTCGATCACAACCCAAGTGTACCTGGTACAAACTCAGCGGCCATCAGTTTGGAAGCAACTTTGTTCGCATGGAATTTTATGAGCCGTAAAACACAGACTTCACCATTCATAAAGCAATGGCAAACTACTGAACGTATAATTGGTGCCTAGAAAATCGACGACTCGTTTACTGTGATTGATGGCGACGTCCTGTCCTGTAATGCTACGACTTTCGTATCGTACTAACAGTTAACTAAACATGAACAATAATAACAATGAAACCTGATTCATACTCTGATAACAACCGTTATCTCTCATTACAGATTTATTCACACTTAACATTTCTTATCATCAGTTTACCCGTAGATAAGCGATGAATAATGATGATGACCTGTAGTGATTTGTTGAACATACGAAACCTACCTTATAACGCAGTTGTTGACTAGTGTCTCGTATATGCTAATAAGTTCATTCTTGGTTTTCACTGGGAGTCGTCGTCTTCGTCATAATGAATAAATCTAAGAACAGATTGTCTAGGAGTTTCTCTCTCTTCAACAGAAAATCTTCAAATGGTAAGTGTTGTTTTATTGTGTTTGTAGTTTGTTTGTTTTATTGTGTTTGTAGTTTGTTTGTTTTATTGTGTTTGTAGTTTGTTTGTTTTATTGTGTTTGTAGTTTGTTTGTTTTATTGTGTTTGTAGTTTGTTTGTTTTATTGTGTTTGTAGTTTGTTTATTTTATTGTGTTTGTAGTTTGTTTGTTTTATTGTGTTTGTAGTTTGTTTGTTTTATTGTGTTTGTAGTTTGTTTGTTATATTGTGTTTGTAGTTTGTTTGTTTTATTGTGTTTGTAGTTTGTTTGTTATTAGATGATCGTCGGCCCGTGTGTTGTCGGGGCTCGCAAGGGGAGCAGAGAATAGTAACACTGCGACCTACAAAGCATGTCGTAAGAGGCGACTGAGGTAGGGGACTAGGAAAGCTACCCTAGTAAGTAAAAATGGGTTGCAGAAATCTGATGTGCTGGTCTACTTGTAGGTGCCTAACTGGCACAACGTACACTCGCTCTTAGGCTCCAATCACATACATATTACAAAGAGTGGTTTAACAAGTGGTTAATATGTAGATTGAATAAGAAGAAATCGTTTTTCTGTAGTAGTCTCTCCATTTCTGTCTTAAGATATGAATCTCAGAGATAACAGAGGCGACCAAAAACACTAGTTTATTAATCGCACATAAAAAGTCCGTTTTAGAAATCACTTCTTTTCCTGGCGCTGTGAGGCAAAACATGATTAGAGAAAGGAAAGAAGAAAGATATAGACATCATTCGCCTCTTGTTTCTTGTAATCAAATTGTTATGGGAAACAGATGATTACCATTTTATTTCTTGCGGCACCCATTTCCTAGCACTACAGACGAGAATTTGTAAGAACATAGCCTAGCTAGCTCTCCAACATCTTGTGTTATTAAAAACGCAAGATGTTCTTTGTGGAATAATCTCTGCAGGTGGTGCGCCATTTCTGTGGAGAGGATCAAGCCATACAGGGAAACCCGTTTCAATGATGTCAATCGAATATTTCATAGAATAATAGAATCGAATAATAAATAAAATAATATAATACATTTAATGAAAATGAAATACAACCAACCATCAATAACAGCATACAATAAAATGAGATCAGGTACTAGAGCTAAGGAAGACAAAAAAGATGGATAGACAATATCAAGACTACACTACATAAACACGGATACAACAAAACAAGGGCGACTCATCTAGCCCAAGAACGCAAATTAAAGCTCCCATCCCTACGCTTAACGGCAAGAGTGGACAACCAACTACATCTTCCACCTGGGAATAGACAATAGAATAGAATGGATATGGAATATTAATAGAATAACAGAGAACCTCAAATTACATATACCAAAAGATGAAGGGAAGCTATAACGAGACAACAAGGAAAACGATGGAGAGATAACACTAAAGTAGATCCTAATAATGCTTAACAATTTCCCGCAGTCTTTTCATACCTTAGAGTATGAAATCACTTCACATTCTAGACCGAGTGTGCATGAGGTAGAAGGGCCAATCCCTTTTCTTCCGTGTGGAACTTCAAGTGTGGGATTGAATCCACAACCCTCTTGTGTCTGCTCGACAGGCGAACCCTTATGCATTACGCTAGGAGTCAATAATTGGAAGAGAAAGTCAATAACAGAGATGAATGAAGGCGGGTGATATATCCAACAATGAATCTCATACGGTCGGAAAGCTGAAAACGAATATATATATATATCTAGAACCAGTACATTTTGTACTGGAATAGAACCAATATACTAAGAACCAGTCCGCTTTGGTTATATCAGGACATACCGGCCAACAAACATACAAACAATCAAGAATTCCTTGCATTAAATCTGACATTGAAAAATGAAAATCGTGGCATATCCTTTACAGGACGTAGCTATCAACCACAGTAAATGAGTCGTTGACTTTTCTAGGCACCACTTATACGTTCAGTAGTTTGCCATTGCTTTCTGAAGGGTGAGGTCTATTTTACCTTTCGTAAAAATCCCACGGAAACGAATTTGCTTCCAAACTGCCCGCCGTGGTGTTTGAACCAGGTACGCTTGGGTTTGTGATCGAGCTCACTACCGCTTGAGCTACAGACGCTCACATTTGAACATTAGTGAGTCTTATTTATTATTTCTGCAAGCTGTGTAACTAACTATTCCAACATTTGATCATAATTTCGTTACCTTCTCTCTGCCACCGACATTTCTCCTGAGTTGTAACGTCGGTCTGAGATATCTGACAGTTATCTGGGCAATCTCAGCGCAGACTGTGTCATTCTACTGACCTTAATCTGGTGTGTACGTAGCGAACTGACGTTTTGTGGACTCAAAAAGTCCTTATTTCAATAGCTGATTGAAAGTATCAGAGGTAAAGCACGTACTCGGTAGTTACGGAGACGATTCCGTCAATATCGACTTAATTAACAGGATTTGAGCATTAACTACCGGTGAACGAATTAATCTCACTGAATGACGCCGATATTGTAAACACGCACTCTTCCGCTCATATACACACTAACGCGCTCATGTACACAGTCACCCACTCACGTGCACATTTACTCAAGCATGTACACATTATCTCACTCATTTAAGCATTAGCTCACTCATGTGCACATTCATTTTCTTATGTACACATTGACGCTCTCATGTGCACATTCACTCACGTATGTAAAATTGACTCCTCATGTGCACACTTCATTTAAACATTAGCTCACTCATATGTACATTCATTCACTGATGTGCACATTCACTCACTCATGTGCATATTAACTCGCTCGTTCATCCTTGGTGCTTCCCTCCCCCCGTCCAAACAGCCAAACGTCTCTTCTCGTTTTAAGGTATCGGTCACTTTTTTTTTTCTGCAATAATATGAAATCTGATTTTTATTTCTTTTTTGCTTAAATAAAAAAATGTTAATCTCTCAAAGATTTATTATTTGCTCTCTGAATTATAATTACTTGTCTTCTTCTCATAGCAATAACTTCTGTGCCGTGTGTTTGCAATAACTTCTGTGTTATGTGTTTGCAATAACTTCTGTGTTATGTGTTTGCAATAATCTGTCCCTCTCGCTCTCTCTCTCTCTCTCTCTCTCTCTCTGAGAGTGTGTGCTTGTGTGTGTTTAGTGAGATAAAAGAAAAGCTCAGATGTGTTCAAGCTGTGGTTTATTTCTTTCAGTTCTTGTTCTACTGTTCTCCTCCATGTCGTTTTGGTTCTTCCACTATTTCGTTTACCCTCTGGTGCCCATACAGTTTTCGTGACAGAGTTAGTCTCCATGCGTATCACATGTCCAATCCATCTCTAGTGTCTCCTTTTAATGACAGCGCTTATATTCTCTTGTTGACACCGTGCACGCAGTTCTTGGTTAGAGGTCATTATCATCAAGGTGCGTATCCTTTATAGGACGATGCTCTCTTTGCAGCACATCTGAAATTCACTCTGTCTCTTGCCAGTTCACCCACTTCGTCGATGGTCATGTTCATGGTTTATTTAATATCTTGTAGCCATCTTCTTCTTGGTCTGCCTCTGCGTCCTGGGACCCTGCCTCTAGTATTGTTCTTTCCAGGCCATCATGACGCTTGATGTGACCAAAGTATGTAATTTTTCTGTATAGTATGTTGTTTATCAGCCAATTCCTTTAACATTTAGTTCTTTCAGGACATCAGTGTTCTTTTCTTTTTTCTGTCCATGGTATTCGTGGGTCTTTCTGCGCATTTAGTTCGAAGGACTGGATTTTCGTCTTAATTTTGTGTAATAGTCCATGATTCACGCCATAAGTAGCCATGGTTAGAGGTAGTTGATCAGAACACATGTAAGATCTTTCGCAGACAAGTTGTATGGAAGATGGAGAGTTTGAACACATCCTATTCTGTCATTCTCCAACATTCTGATCTGTATACTAAAGTTGATAACACACATCTATGTTATATATTAACATCTAAGGTATATATTAACATCTAAGGTATATATTAACATCTATAGTATATATTAACATCTAAGGTATATATTAACATCTAAGGTATATATTAACATCTATGGTATATATTAACATCTAAGGTATATATTAACATCTAAGTTATATATTAACATCTATAGTATATATTAACATCTAAGGTATATATTAACATCTAAGTTATATATTAACATCTATGGTATATATTAACATCTATAGTATATATTAACATCTATGGTATATATTAACATCTAAGGTATATATTAACATCTAAGGTATATATTAACATCTAAGTTATATATTAACATCTAAGTTATATATTAACATCTATAGTATATATTAACATCTAAGGTATATATTAACATCTATGTTATATATTAACATCTATAGTATATATTAACATCTAAGTTATATATTAACATCTATAGTATATATTAACATCTATAGTATATATTAACATCTATGTTATATATTAACATCTAAGTTATATATTAACATCTAAGGTATATATTAACATCTATAGTATATATTAACATCTAAGTTATATATTAACATCTAAGGTATATATTAACATCTAAGGTATATATTAACATCTAAGGTATATATTAACATCTAAGGTATATATTAACATCTATAGTATATATTAACATCTATGGTATATATTAACATCTATAGTATATATTAACATCTAAGTTATATATTAACATCTATAGTATATATTAACATCTAAGTTATATATTAACATCTATGGTATATATTAACATCTATAGTATATATTAACATCTATGGTATATATTAACATCTAAGTTATATATTAACATCTATAGTATATATTAACATCTAAGGTATATATTAACATCTAAGGTATATATTAACATCTAAGTTATATATTAACATCTATAGTATATATTAACATCTATGGTATATATTAACATCTATGGTATATATTAACATCTAAGGTATATATTAACATCTAAGGTATATATTAACATCTATGGTATATATTAACATCTAAGTTATATATTAACATCTAAGGTATATATTAACATCTAAGGTATATATTAACATCTAAGGTATATATTAACATCTATGGTATATATTAACATCTATGGTATATATTAACATCTTTGTTATATATTAACATCTATAGTATATATTAACATCTTTGGTATATATTAACATCTATGGTATATATTAACATCTATGTTATATATTAACATCTATGGTATATATTAACATCTAAGGTATATATTAACATCTAAGGTATATATTAACATCTTTGGTATATATTAACATCTATGGTATATATTAACATCTAAGGTATATATTAACATCTATGGTATATATTAACATCTAAGTTATATATTAACATCTAAGTTATATATTAACATCTATGGTATATATTAACATCTAAGTTATATATTAACATCTAAGTTATATATTAACATCTATGGTATATATTAACATCTATAGTATATATTAACATCTATGGTATATATTAACATCTATAGTATATATTAACATCTATAGTATATAATACATCTAAGTTATATATTAACATCTATGTTATATATTAACATCTAAGTTATATATTAACATCTATAGTATATATTAACATCTATGTTATATATTAACATCTAAGTTATATATTAACATCTAAGTTATATATTAACATCTATAGTATATATTAACATCTAAGTTATATATTAACATCTAAGTTATATATTAACATCTAAGGTATATATTAACATCTATAGTATATATTAACATCTAAGTTATATATTAACATCTATGGTATATATTAACATCTATGGTATATATTAACATCTATGGTATATATTAACATCTATGTTATATATTAACATCTATGGTATATATTAACATCTATAGTATATATTAACATCTATGGTATATATTAACATCTAAGGTATATATTAACATCTAAGGTATATATTAACATCTTTGGTATATATTAACATCTAAGGTATATATTAACATCTTTGGTATATATTAACATCTAAGGTATATATTAACATCTAAGGTATATATTAACATCTATGGTATATATTAACATCTATGGTATATATTAACATCTAAGTTATATATTAACATCTATGGTATATATTAACATCTAAGTTATATATTAACATCTAAGGTATATATTAACATCTATGGTATATATTAACATCTATAGTATATATTAACATCTATAGTATATATTAACATCTTTGGTATATATTAACATCTAAGTTATATATTAACATCTAAGGTATATATTAACATCTATGGTATATATTAACATCTATGGTATATATTAACATCTATAGTATATATTAACATCTTTGGTATATATTAACATCTAAGGTATATATTAACATCTAAGTTATATATTAACATCTATGGTATATATTAACATCTTTGGTATATATTAACATCTATAGTATATATTAACATCTATGGTATATATTAACATCTAAGGTATATATTAACATCTATGGTATATATTAACATCTTTGGTATATATTAACATCTATAGTATATATTAACATCTATGGTATATATTAACATCTAAGGTATATATTAACATCTAAGGTATATATTAACATCTATGGTATATATTAACATCTTTGGTATATATTAACATCTATGGTATATATTAACATCTTTGGTATATATTAACATCTAAGTTATATATTAACATCTATGGTATATATTAACATCTTTGGTATATATTAACATCTATAGTATATATTAACATCTATGGTATATATTAACATCTATGGTATATATTAACATCTTTGGTATATATTAACATCTATGTTATATATTAACATCTATGGTATATATTAACATCTAAGGTATATATTAACATCTAAGGTATATATTAACATCTATGTTATATATTAACATCTATAGTATATATTAACATCTAAGGTATATATTAACATCTATGGTATATATTAACATCTATAGTATATATTAACATCTATGGTATATATTAACATCTTTGGTATATATTAACATCTAAGTTATATATTAACATCTAAGGTATATATTAACATCTATGGTATATATTAACATCTATGGTATATATTAACATCTATAGTATATATTAACATCTATAGTATATATTAACATCTATAGTATATATTAACATCTATGGTATATATTAACATCTTTGGTATATATTAACATCTAAGTTATATATTAACATCTATGGTATATATTAACATCTATGGTATATATTAACATCTATAGTATATATTAACATCTATAGTATATATTAACATCTATAGTATATATTAACATCTATAGTATATATTAACATCTTTGGTATATATTAACATCTATAGTATATATTAATATCTTTGGATATATTAACATCTATAGTATATATTAACATCTAAGTATATATTAACATCTAAGTTATATATTAACATCTAAGTTATATATTAACATCTAAGGTATATATTAACATCTATGGTATATATTAACATCTAAGGTATATATTAACATCTAAGGTATATATTAACATCTATGGTATATATTAACATCTATGGTATATATTAACATCTAAGGTATATATTAACATCTATGGTATATATTAACATCTAAGGTATATATTAACATCTAAGGTATATATTAACATCTATGGTATATATTAACATCTAAGTTATATATTAACATCTAAGGTATATATTAACATCTAAGGTATATATTAACATCTAAGGTATATATTAACATCTATGGTATATATTAACATCTATGGTATATATTAACATCTTTGTTATATATTAACATCTATAGTATATATTAACATCTTTGGTATATATTAACATCTATGGTATATATTAACATCTATGTTATATATTAACATCTATGGTATATATTAACATCTAAGGTATATATTAACATCTAAGGTATATATTAACATCTATGTTATATATTAACATCTAAGTTATATATTAACATCTAAGTTATATATTAACATCTATGGTATATATTAACATCTAAGTTATATATTAACATCTAAGTTATATATTAACATCTATAGTATATATTAACATCTATGTTATATATTAACATCTATGGTATATATTAACATCTATGGTATATATTAACATCTTTGGTATATATTAACATCTTTGGTATATATTAACATCTATGGTATATATTAACATCTAAGGTATATATTAACATCTAAGGTATATATTAACATCTTTGGTATATATTAACATCTAAGGTATATATTAACATCTTTTGGGATATATTAACATCTAAGGTATATATTAACATCTAAGGTATATATTAACATCTAAGTTATATATTAACATCTAAGGTATATATTAACATCTATGGTATATATTAACATCTATGGTATATATTAACATCTATGTTATATATTAACATCTAAGGTATATATTAACATCTAAGGTATATATTAACATCTAAGTTATATATTAACATCTATGGTATATATTAACATCTATGGTATATATTAACATCTAAGTTATATATTAACATCTAAGGTATATATTAACATCTATGGTATATATTAACATCTATAGTATATATTAACATCTATAGTATATATTAACATCTTTGGTATATATTAACATCTAAGTTATATATTAACATCTAAGGTATATATTAACATCTATGGTATATATTAACATCTATGGTATATATTAACATCTATAGTATATATTAACATCTAAGGTATATATTAACATCCAAGTTATATATTAACATCTATGGTATATATTAACATCTTTGGTATATATTAACATCTATAGTATATATTAACATCTATGGTATATATTAACATCTAAGGTATATATTAACATCTAAGGTATATATTAACATCTTTGGTATATATTAACATCTATAGTATATATTAACATCTATGGTATATATTAACATCTAAGCATATATTAACATCTAAGGTATATATTAACATCTAAGGTATATATTAACATCTTTTGGGATATATTAACATCTATGGTATATATTAACATCTTTGGTATATATTAACATCTAAGTTATATATTAACATCTATGGTATATATTAACATCTTTGGATATATTAACATTTATAGTATATATAACATCTATGGTATATATTAACATCTATGGTATATATTAACATCTTTGGTATATATTAACATCTATGTTATATATTAACATCTATGGTATATATTAACATCTAAGTTATATATTAACATCTATAGTATATATTAACATCTATGGTATATATTAACATCAAGTTATATATAACATCTATGGTATATATTAACATCTATGGTATATATTAACATCTATGGTATATATTAACATCTTTGGTATATATTAACATCTAAGGTATATATTAACATCTAAGGTATATATTAACATCTAAGGTATATATTAACATCTAAGGTATATATTAACATCTAAGGTATATATTAACATCTATGGTATATATTAACATCTATGGTATATATTAACATCTATGGTATATATTAACATCTAAGGTATATATTAACATCTATAGTATATATTAACATCTATGGTATATATTAACATCTAAGGTATATATTAACATCTTAGGTATATATTAACATCTAAGTTATATATTAACATCTATGGTATATATTAACATCTATGGTATATATTAACATCTATGGTATATATTAACATCTAAGTTATATATTAACATCTATAGTATATATTAACATCTTTGGTATATATTAACATCTTTGGTATATATTAACATCTATGTTATATATTAACATCTATGGTATATATTAACATCTATGGTATATATTAACATCTAAGGTATATATTAACATCTATAGTATATATTAACATCTATGGTATATATTAACATCTAAGGTATATATTAACATCTATAGTATATATTAACATCTATGGTATATATTAACATCTAAGTTATATATTAACATCTAAGGTATATATTAACATCTAAGGTATATATTAACATCTATAGTATATATTAACATCTATGTTATATATTAACATCTATAGTATATATTAACATCTATAGTATATATTAACATCTTTGGTATATATTAACATCTAAGTTATATATTAACATCTATGGTATATATTAACATCTAAGGTATATATAACATCTATGGTATATATTAACATCTATAGTATATATTAACATCTTTGGTATATATTAACATCTAAGTTATATATTAACATCTAAGGTATATATTAACATCTATAGTATATATTAACATCTATGTTATATATTAACATCTATAGTATATATTAACATCTATAGTATATATTAACATCTATAGTATATATTAACATCTAAGGTATATATTAACATCTATGGTATATATTAACATCTATGTTATATATTAACATCTATAGTATATATTAACATCTATGTTATATATTAACATCTAAGTTATATATTAACATCTAAGTTATATATTAACATCTATGGTATATATTAACATCTATGGTATATATTAACATCTATGGTATATATTAACATCTAAGGTATATATTAACATCTATAGTATATATTAACATCTATAGTATATATTAACATCTATGTTATATATTAACATCTATGGTATATATTAACATCTTTGTTATATATTAACATCTAAGTTATATATTAACATCTATGGTATATATTAACATCTAAGGTATATATTAACATCTATGTTATATATAACATCTAGTTATATATTAACATCTAAGGTATATATTAACATCTATAGTATATATTAACATCTTTGTTATATATTAACATCTAAGTTATATATTAACATCTATGGTATATATTAACATCTAAGGTATATATTAACATCTTTGTTATATATTAACATCTAAGTTATATATTAACATCTAAGGTATATATTAACATCTATGGTATATATTAACATCTATGTTATATATTAACATCTATGGTATATATTAACATCTTTGTTATATATTAACATCTATAGTATATATTAACATCTATAGTATATATTAACATCTATAGTATATATTAACATCTATGGTATATATTAACATCTATGGTATATATTAACATCTATGTTATATATTAACATCTAGTGATATATTAACATCTATGGTATATATTAACATCTAAGTTATATATTAACATCTATGTTATATATTAACATCTAAGGTATATATTAACATCTAAGGTATATATAACATCTATAGTATAATAACATCTATAGTATATATTAACATCTATGGTATATATTAACATCTAAGGTATATATTAACATCTATGTTATATATTAACATCTATGTTATATATTAACATCTATGGTATATATTAACATCTATGGTATATATTAACATCTATGGTATATATTAACATCTAAGGTATATATTAACATCTATAGTATATATTAACATCTATGGTATATATTAACATCTAAGGTATATATTAACATCTATGGTATATATTAACATCTATGGTATATATTAACATCTATAGTATATATTAACATCTATAGTATATATTAACATCTAAGGTATATATTAACACTCATAGTATATATTAACATCTAAGGTATATATTAACATCTATAGTATATATTAACATCTATGGTATATATTAACATCTACATATATTAACATCTATGGTATATATTAACATCTAGTTATATATAACATCTATGGTATATATTAACATCTAAGTTATATATTAACATCTAAGTTATATATTAACATCTTTGGTATATATTAACATCTTTGGTATATATTAACATCTATGTTATATATTAACATCTATGGTATATATTAACATCTTTGGTATATATTAACATCTATGGTATATATTAACATCTTTGGTATATATTAACATCTAAGTTATATATTAACATCTAAGGTATATATTAACATCTATGGTATATATTAACATCTATAGTATATATTAACATCTATGGTATATATTAACATCTTTGTTATATATTAACATCTATAGTATATATTAACATCTAAGGTATATATTAACATCTATGTTATATATTAACATCTATGTTATATATTAACATCTATGGTATATATTAACATCTAAGGTATATATTAACATCTAAGGTATATATTAACATCTTTGTTATATATTAACATCTATAGTATATATTAACATCTAAGGTATATATTAACATCTATGGTATATATTAACATCTATAGTATATATTAACATCTAAGGTATATATTAACATCTTTGGTATATATTAACATCTATGGTATATATTAACATCTAAGGTATATATTAACATCTATGGTATATATTAACATCTATAGTATATATTAACATCTAAGGTATATATTAACATCTATGGTATATATTAACATCTATGGTATATATTAACATCTTTGTTATATATTAACATCTATAGTATATATTAACATCTTTGGTATATATTAACATCTATGGTATATATTAACATCTATGTTATATATTAACATCTATGGTATATATTAACATCTAAGGTATATATTAACATCTAAGGTATATATTAACATCTTTGGTATATATTAACATCTATGGTATATATTAACATCTAAGGTATATATTAACATCTTAGGTATATATTAACATCTAAGTTATATATTAACATCTATGGTATATATTAACATCTAAGTTATATATTAACATCTAAGTTATATATTAACATCTATAGTATATATTAACATCTATGTTATATATTAACATCTATGGTATATATTAACATCTAAGGTATATATAACATCTAAGGTATATATTAACATCTAAGGTATATATTAACATCTAAGGTATATATTAACATCTAAGTTATATATTAACATCTATGGTATATATTAACATCTAAGGTATATATTAACATCTATGGTATATATTAACATCTAAGTTATATATTAACATCTATGGTATATATTAACATCTAAGTTATATATTAACATCTATGGTATATATTAACATCTATGTTATATATTAACATCTATGTTATATATTAACATCTAAGGTATATATTAACATCTATGGTATATATTAACATCTTTGGTATATATTAACATCTAAGGTATATATTAACATCTATGGTATATATTAACATCTATGGTATATATTAACATCTATGTTATATATTAACATCTAAGGTATATATTAACATCTATGGTATATATTAACATCTATGGTATATATTAACATCTAAGGTATATATTAACATCTATGGTATATATTAACATCTTTGTTATATATTAACATCTAAGGTATATATTAACATCTATGGTATATATTAACATCTATGGTATATATTAACATCTAAGGTATATATTAACATCTATGGTATATATTAACATCTAAGTTATATATTAACATCTAAGGTATATATTAACATCTAAGGTATATATTAACATCTATGGTATATATTAACATCTAAGGTATATATTAACATCTATGGTATATATTAACATCTAAGGTATATATTAACATCTATGGTATATATTAACATCTAAGGTATATATTAACATCTATGGTATATATTAACATCTAAGTTATATATTAACATCTATGGTATATATTAACATCTATAGTATATATTAACATCTAAGGTATATATTAACATCTAAGTTATATATTAACATCTATGGTATATATAACATCTATGGTATATATTAACATCTATAGTATATATTAACATCTAAGTTATATATTAACATCTTTGGTATATATTAACATCTATGGTATATATTAACATCTATAGTATATATTAACATCTAAGGTATATATTAACATCTAAGTTATATATTAACATCTAAGGTATATATTAACATCTATGGTATATATTAACATCTATAGTATATATTAACATCTAAGTTATATATTTAAAATCTTTGGTATATATTAACATCTATGGTATATATTAACATCTAAGGTATATATTAACATCTAAGTTATATATTAACATCTAAGGTATATATTAACATCTATGTTATATATTAACATCTATGGTATATATTAACATCTTTGGTATATATTAACATCTATGGTATATATTAACATCTAAGGTATATATTAACATCTATGGTATATATAACATCTAAGGTATATATTAACATCTAAGGTATATATTAACATCTAAGGTATATATAACATCTAAGGTATATATTAACATCTAGTTATATATTAACATCTATGGTATATATTAACATCTTTGGTATATATTAACATCTATAGTATATATTAACATCTAAGGTATATATTAACATCTAAGGTATATATTAACATCTAAGGTATATATTAACATCTAAGTTATATATTAACATCTATGGTATATATTAACATCTATGGTATATATTAACATCTAAGGTATATATTAACATCTATAGTATATATTAACATCTATAGTATATATTAACATCTAAGGTATATATTAACATCTAAGGTATATATTAACATCTAAGGTATATATTAATATCTTGGTATATATTAACATCTATAGTATATATTAACATCTATGGTATATATTAACATCTATGGTATATATTAACATCTATGGTATATATTAACATCTATAGTATATATTAACATCTATGGTATATATTAACATCTATGGTATATATTAACATCTAAGTTATATATTAACATCTTTGGTATATATTAACATCTATGGTATATATTAACATCTAAGGTATATATTAACATCTTTGGTATATATTAACATCTAAGGTATATATTAACATCTAAGGTATATATTAACATCTAAGGTATATATTAACATCTATGTTATATATAACATCTAGTTATATATTAACATCTATGGTATATATTAACATCTTGGTATATATTAACATCTAGTATATATTAACATCTAGGTATATATTAACATCTAAGGTATATATTAACATCTTTGTATATATTAATCTTGTTCTAATGTTGTAATTCCTTTACTTGTTCGTTTGCTATGAATTCGACGTAATAATGGCTTCTAATATGCGCTTCTGACGGATTTGCAAAGGCTTGCTTCCGTATCACCAGTGTTTTCGCCGTTCAGGTGAACCTACCCGACTTCAGGTGTATTTGTATTAGATTCATAGGAAGGATCAGTGTTTCCGTAGTCCAACTGCGTGCCCGGCACACTGAGATTGCATTGAATACTGAAATTTCCATGACACGTGGCCACTAGCGCGGCGTGTTATCTACCGCTATCAGGGATCACACCGGCTTTGATGAGAATGGAGACGTTTAGGATCAAGCGTTTGATGAGCAGGAAGGAACGTGAGAGAGAACGGTTTATACTCATGTAGAACGAAACAGCCAGTACACATACACTTCGCCATAGCCATGGGGACTAGGTTACATATAGATCTTCCTGGGAGTCATGGAGACTAGGTTACATATATGGGCGTGCTAGTCTCCTGGGAGCCATGGAGACCCAGGTTACATATAGGTCTTCTGGGAGTCATGGAGACTAGGTTACATAGATCTTCTGGGAGCATGAGACAGGTTACATATAGAGTCTTCTCTGGGAGTCATGGAGACTAGGTTACAATAGATCTTCTCTGGGAGCCATGAGACCAGGTTACATATAGATCTTCTGGTTGGAGTGAGGACTAGGTTACATATAGGTCTTTCTGGGAGCCTGGGACCAGGTTACATATAGGTCTTCTGGGAGCCGTGGGACTAGGTTACATAGGTCTCTCTCTGGGAGCCGTGGGACTAGGTTACATATAGGTCTTCTCTGGGAGCCATGGGGACTAGGTTACATATAGGTCTTCTCTGGGAGTCTTGGGGACTAGGTTACATATAGGTCTTCTCTGGGAGCCGTGGGGACTAGGTTACATATAGGTCTTCTCTGGGAGCCATGGGGACTAGGTTACATATAGGTCTTCTCTGGGAGCCATGAGGACTAGGTTACATATAGGTCTTCTCTGGGAGCCATGGGGACTAGGTTACATATAGGTCTTCTCTGGGAGCCATGGGGACTAGGTTACATATAGGTCTTCTCTGGACTAGGTTACATATAGGTCTTCTCTGGACTAGGTTACATATAGATCTTCTCTGGACTAGGTTACATATAGATCTTCTCTGGACTAGGTTACATATAGATCTTCTCTGGACTAGGTTACATATAGATCTTCTCTGGACTAGGCTACATATAGATCTTCTCTGGACTAGGCTACATATAGATCTTCTCTGGACTAGGCTACATATAGATCTTCTCTGGAAGTCATGGAGACTAGGCTACATATAGATCTTCTCTGGAAGTCATGGAGACTAGGCTACATATAGATCTTCTCTGGAAGTCATGGAGACTAGGTTACATATAGATCTTCTCTGGAAGTCATGGAGACTAGGCTACATATAGATCTTCTCTGGAAGTCATGGAGACTAGGTTACATATAGATCTTCTCTGGAAGTCATGGAGACTAGGTTACATATAGATCTTCTCTGGAAGTCATGGAGACTAGGCTACATATAGATCTTCTCTGGAAGTCATGGAGACTAGGTTACATATAGATCTTCTCTGGAAGTCATGGAGACTAGGTTACATATAGATCTTCTCTGGAAGTCATGGAGACTAGGTTACATATAGATCTTCTCTGGAAGTCATGGAGACTAGGTTACATATAGATCTTCTCTGGAAGTCATGGAGACTAGGTTACATATAGATCTTCTCTGGGAGTCATGGAGACTAGGTTACATATAGATCTTCTCTGGAAGTTATGGAGACTAGGTTACATATAGATCTTCTCTGGAAGTCATGGAGACTAGGTTACATATAGATCTTCTCTGGAAGTCATGGAGACTAGGTTACATATAGATCTTCTCTGGAAGTCATGGAGACTAGGTTACATATAGATCTTTTCTGGAAGTCATGGAGACTAGGTTACATATAGATCTTCTCTGGAAGTCATGGAGACTAGGTTACATATAGATCTTCTCTGGAAGTCATGGAGACTAGGTTACATATAGATCTTCTCTGGAAGTCATGGAGACTAGGTTACATATAGATCTTCTCTGGAAGTCATGGAGACTAGGTTACATATAGATCTTCTCTGGAAGTCATGGAGACTAGGTTACATATAGATCTTCTCTGGAAGTCTTTGTGGCTAAACCTTTGCCATGCGTACCGAAGGTCGTGGGGTTGAATCAGGACCACGCCGTTCTGTTCAGTTGTACTTTTTTTCCAGAGAGCCCTAGGATAGTTGTCGGAGCTACGAAGTTCGTGCTTTGTGCAATACTCTCGAGATATGATGTTTGATTTCTGTAGAGAGGGACCCATCTATATGGAGTAAAACCCGGTGAAGTCAATCCTTCGGCTATAGGCAATTTTATGTATTTCCTGCTCTTTTTTTTCGATCCAGAAGCGCTTTCAGCTCTTCGGCTCGGTGCCATGGACATCGTAACCCTTCGGTGCCACGAACACCGTGAATCTGGGGAGCCTGTGGCTTTTCTGCCAGCCCGCGGAATTGAACCCGCACTCACAGAGGGCTTATCACCCGACGTCCAACGCGCTACGAACACACTGGGCAGGCGGGCTCCTGCTATTCTTAAACACTAAATACTGAGTCGCTGTAGTTATTATTAAAACAGATAATAAGACGTTTAATTTACTTTAGCAGTTTAATTGAATGGAGAGAAAGGTATACATTTGAACAAACAAACCGTCTTCAAAGGAGAATTGTAAAAGGAAAGAGAGTTCGTAGATGTCATATATACAGTGGCGGCTCAATATCATTTTTGTTGGTGGAGCCAGACATAAATTTTCGGAAAAATCATGGTTTCGGTTAGGATATATTTTAATGTATAAAATAATAAATACACGTTACACCTTATTTTTGGTGGGGCCTGGCCCCACTGGCTCTTAATAACGAGCCGCCACTGCATATATAACAGCAACAAAGATTATGTGATTTATATGAATAAGTAAAGTTGACCACACCCCGATCACGTGGTTTAAATGAGATGATGATGATATTGTTGCATCATGAAGTACTTTGTCTTCCCTTAAGTGGCAAGTTTTGTCGTTAGTAACAGCGATTTATGAATGAAAATATTGTTTTACAAGGGCGGAGCACATCTGTATTCTATCTACAACTGTATCATTGTTTGTGGGCGATAAGCATGCATTTATAAAATAGACTAAAAAAAGGAATAACGAGTGAAAGTTACAGGTAAGATATTGTTTACTTCTTCTTGTGAAGTCATGCTTAATTTTGTCCAGACGCATGTTTTCATATATCGTAATGCGCAGAGTTGAAATCACTATTTTATCCATTCACCTGCTGTATTCTACCAAGAATTATGTATTAATAAATAGCATGAATTAGAATTCATAAATAAATTTAAACAAAAAAACTGTTTGGCTTGTCAAGTGTCTTGTCGAAGAATTGGTGCTACTTGAATAGTTTGCCAGGTGACTTGCCGTATTCTGTGAGTTAAGAAATAAAATCAAAGCGTACAAAATAAGGTGTAAACGAAAAATTCTTATAACGCCATGGACGGAGAAGAGAAAAAGAAGGACATCCTACAAGACTTACATATGGAGGAGCATTGGCTCTTAGACATCATCATGTCCCGGAAAATGAAGTATCTCGGTCATATTAAACAACACGGCGGTTTGGAGAGAACTGTTATGGGAGATATGGTTCCTTGGGGAGGGAGGAGGGGTGAGGCAGGGGAAGACCATGACGAAGATGGCAGCAGAATATTAAAGAAACCTTGAACATTACATTAGAAGTGACGGGAGAACTTTCAAGAGACATAGAGTTTTTCAGATAGGCTGTGTGATGAAAGCGATGTTCTGCAAGCGACATACTACTTGATGATGATGATTAGTCATGAAGAAGTAAATGATATATACAGTATTATGACGACGTCACATATCAATAAAAACTATTGATATACGCTGATAATAGAATGAGAAGCATGTCAGCCATGGAGATCATTATAGTCATCAATATACTACTACACTTGAACACTCCAAATATAGATCGCATGGATAAGCGAACTCAAGATAGCGTAGAGACAAATACAGTATAAATTATAGAACAGACTGGGCTAGCGAGAGCAGCGGGGTGAACCACAATAAGATTGGCAGTCAATGTTAATATAGAAATTGAAATGTAGACATTAATGCCCGTGTTACGGTCCACTTCTCGCAACCAAATGTTACCACGGGAAAGATGTGTACTGTCAGAAGTCTTAACTTTATTCTTGTGCTTGTGTCATGCCATAGTTTCCTCAAAAGTTGCAGTTATATTGTCCATTGGGAACAATAGTTGCTTAGTCAAGTATGTGATTATATAATAATAATATAATAATAAAGCCCATAACCCGTTAGGGTCGTAGGGATGTCACTGTGGAGACATCAGCACAGAAAGCATGCCATGAGTCTCTGTCTTCAACTCCTCGAGCAAGTGTGGAGAAACTCTGTCCTGACCAGCTCTTAATGTTGTCAAACCAAGATTTTCTCTGTGATTAGATACGTTCATGATTAGCGAACCCAAATTTTTTTTTTTTTTAAAAACCTACCATTCTCTTCCCTTACCCCTCTCTTCCCTTACCTTTTTTGGTTCTATTTCTAACTGTTCCGTGATAACAGGCTGCATTAGAGCAATCAGGTTAAGCTTGTAGATATCGAATAGAAAAGGCAAAACCGCCCCCTTTTCCACAAAAAACCCAACAGTGTGCCATATTAAAAGTAGATGGGTTGGGTCGGTTGTGCTGAAAAATGTAACACAAAATAACAAATGGCATTTACATGGTGAACCAAGAAGTAAAAAAAATGCAGATTTATAAGTCACTGAATAGCATTTGCAACGCGCAAGGTCAGTGCAACAACACACGCAACATGTGGGGCAGGGAGGGCGGGGAGGGTGATTACAGTCACCCAGCCGTCGATATAGACACACCTCCCACTTAACTGGAATGAGTCACGTGTCCACAAACAGATTTCTAAATGACAAGACATTCGTCAAACCATACCAGAAAAAACCCTTCTAAAACCCTTCCTTATTCTAAACTCAGTATTACTCACTCCTAGCTGCCCGTGAAGAATGCACTCAGCCACGAGAGGATTTTCTATTTTCACTTTTACCTTTTTCATCAAGTTGTGACTCTATTCTCTAGTGTCTCATTCATTGTTGTTTTAAAGCCGGGAAAATTGTGCAGAAAGATTCCGATGAGAAATAAGAATGACTCGTCCGTCAGTCGATAACCGTCATTGTAACACACACATTGCATGCATCACACGGAGTTCTATGTTGCATTATTGCCAGTTTGTACGCGACATCACAAAGTTTAGCTTTCAACAGCCAAACTTTCCATATGTATTTTACTAGAAAATGCATATATTGTAGTTTTTATAGTCAAGTGTTTAAACTAGTAACACAACTCTAATTATTGTTCATTCGAGGATCATCGTACGTCGAACATGTCCGTCATTTCTCCGATTACTTGTAATTATAGTGCATTTAATCTCTATATGATATAGTGCAGATTTACAATTTCGTTTCATTATTTTATACAAAAACTTTATTACCTGGATAAATAATGAGTTTTTATTAAATATTTTTTGTTGTAATGTTTCATATAAGAATTACGTGTTGTGAATAGTTTGTTGTGATTCCGTGTTGCTGTAGGATTTTTGCAATGTGCCTCTTGGTAGTATTTCATGTGCTAAATATCAAAACGTTACTATGTGTGCGGGTAGTGTCGGGTGATTGTATTCTATTCTCCTGTGAGTTGCATGTTCAAGTTTTGATGGAATCTCCATATTTGTTTTAGGATTTCGTATTTTGCAATTTCTCGTAAGTCGTTATTTATGATTCTTTATTTATATAAGGGTCTATGTGGCGTAGATGTTAGGTGCTCGCCTTTCTTGTCAAAGGTACTCGGTTCGCTCCCTCGTGGAGCCGGATATTTTTACAGAAGGTTTTTTTTTTCATTTAAAACAATAAAAATAAAATTCTTACAGAATATCTTTGCCATTTTCACAATTACTTCGGGGTTCCCCGCCGGTGCTACGGAGTTCGTACACTGCATCTGAGATCTTACTGTGTAAGTAAGAGCTCTAGCACACATGGTTACTCACCGAGTGCAATGATGATGGTCAATCAATCAATCAATTATAATTCTCTCTTTCGTAAGTATCAAAGTTCTGGTAGATTCCAATTTCCTATTTACTGCACAAGGATTTTTTTTTAAATCGGGTTGGGGAGGGGGGTTAAGACGTTTGCCTGTGGTTCAGAATGTTGTGGGTTCGAATTCTTATCGAGTCACGAGTGTAAGCACTCGGTTCGTTCGTTCCCTGCATGGAGCGGTTGGGATATAGAAACCCATAGAATCCTTATCTCACAGCAGGTGAGATCGAACATCAAATCCTTTTGGAATCGGACAATGAAAATTAAGTCCCGTGTTTTTTTTTGTTTTTTTTTCCGATCCAGAAGCACTTGAGCTTTTCAGTATTTCGGCTCTGTGCCATGGACATCGTAACCCTTCGGTTCGGTGCCACGAACACCGTAAATCTGGGAAATCTGTGGCTTTTTCTGCCATCCCGCGGAATTGAACCCGCGCACACAGAGGGACAGTCACCCGTAGTCCAACGCGCTACGAACACGCTGGGCAGAAAGTCCCGTGTTTAAGTTGAGCACGTAAACGAACATTTGGCAGTTGAATACTCGATGAGAACAGGCTGCAAAGTCGCTGCCCGGGCAAAGTTTATGAACAACTTTAATATAAAATTTATGTAAAAATATTCACCATTTTCAAAATGATATCTGGGACCGTTGCGGTGCTATGGAGTTCATGTACTGCCGCGATATTCTTGTGTAAAAATGAGATTGGGCACACATGGTTATTCACCGAAGTCTCTCTGGAAGCTGGAAACTTCAATAGATGACATCCACTCATAAAGCAACTTGCCATTTTGAACCTTCTGAAACATCGACTGACAGTTAAACACAAAGATGGCTGCAGTAAGCGGAGTCCCAGACCGCCACCACTGGTTGGTAGCAGCAAAAACATCAACTTTCATCCTCATACTAGAAGTAATTGTCCGGTATGCTCCATTTCGCTCTGCAACGATCCTACCATGCCTGCTAGCCAACAAACCAGGACTTCTCATCACGGCCCAGACCCAACCGTCATTTGGAAGATGATGACAATTTTTAGGAACTACATTCTCTTCTCGTGCCTTTTTAACCCCGATTGGGTCATAGGCCCTCAACCAACTTATGCCAAATCTTCCTATCTCTGTCTATCTCCTGCAGCTCCCTCCAGCTCTTCTGTATATTGTTGATCTCTGTCTCTAAATCTCGTCTCCGCATATTTCTAGGTATCCCTCTCTTCCGCTGTTCCTATGGGTTCCAGGAAAGGGCTCTTTGTTATATTCCCCTTGGATTTTCTCAAAGTGTGTCCTATCCAGCACCATTGTTTTTTTAAGCTCTTGGTTCACTGGAATCTGTATTATTTTTTTAAAAAAACGTTAAGTCATACTAAAAGTAGTCCTAATCCTGTATGTTCCATTCTGTTAGACATCGACCCTAACGCGAGCTGTTGTTTTATCTGATTCTCATTCGATGCTTCACAAGATCCAGAAGGGCAGGTTTCGGTATGAGTGGATGTCGTCTATAGTTTCTAACCTCCAGCGGCTTACGTGGATATACTGTCCAGGGCATGCGGGTGTTTACGGTAATGAGAGAGCGGACAGGCTTGCATCAACAGCATCGATTGTTGGGGAGTTGAAGATGGATAAGGAGATATTCTTCGGTCTCTTCGCGACTGTCTGTTGGATGAGGACACTAAAATCGATGTTGAATCGATCAAGCGATTTAGGCAGTTTGGAGTTACCCGTTGTTCAAGACGAATTGGATACCTGCGAGGCAGAGTGAGAGGTGTGTTTAATCAGCGAGCCACAGGAACCATCAGTATGCATACTCTTCGATATCTGTTGGGGTAGACTGAGCATCTATGGGTCTGCCCGGAGTGCAATGACGTCAGTTTAGTAACCAATAACAATAACCCTAAGGCGAGCGCTAGTTGGAAAATCACTGCTTCTCACAAAAGAAGTATTGTTTAAATGAATATCAGACAATCACATATATATGCAACACGTATGTTGTTATATATCGACGCTAGCACACTCCACTAAATAGTCTACACGCCATTCTACATCTATACAGATTGTTAAGCATACATTGTCTTGATTGATATTTCATTTTGTTGTGTGCACACTTCCTTGCATGAGTTCATGATTTGTAACCGGTCAGCTTGCACTTGATTTAACCTTTGATGAAAGAGCTGCGTCTACTTGAGTACAGTCTAATTAGTGATCAGTAAATACTAGCCAGATCGAGACTTCTATTCCTGTCATTATAATTAACTGTATAGCGGCGTGTAGTTAGTTTATAGCAGGCCTTGATGCCGTCCTTGTCAACTCTGTTTTACTCTCAGTCGAATGTGATGCTACATATAGCATACATTGTGTCGTATACAATTGTTGTTTATTAGTTGTGCGTCATAGATATCATAGTTGTTGTATTTACAGTTAAAGCTCAAAGTGTTTTGAAATAGCCGAGTGTTTTGTAGCATAAAACGTTTCGGTTCATGTTTTGTGTGCACACATTGCTGTAAACACTGATTTCTTATCAACTTGGTGGTGCTACACTGCTTGCACAGAGTGACAAATGATGTAGAAATATGCCTTCAGCGTGTACCAGTGTCTTATTTTGGTGAGCATTTGTATTGTTTTCTCTTGACTGTGCTACAAGATTTGGACAATGGATAACACAGATTCATCGTTAGGTAAGTGTGCTGTTACCAACCTTCATGTTATTGTTGTTCTCTTACATCAGCTTTAACTGTTTTTAAACTGTCGTGGTTGTGAGTCTTCTTCTTCTCTGCGTTCGTTCTTTGCGACCAATTTAAATCAGTCTTTGTGATATGTCTCTGTGACATATTTTGTGATCCATTTTGTGCATATTTGCTCTGTGACTACAATGTCATGTTCTGAGATTTAAAATATCTTTCTCTGCTCATCATTTCTGTTGAGCATTTTTGTATTGTTTTTCTCTCTGTCGTGTAGTCATCTTTTACTTCTCCACTCCATGTTCATGAATGTTTCATGGTGCCTTTAATATTTTGTATCTCTGTGATATATGAGAATGCTCCAGGTTTCCTTCAATCTTTGCCATCACGTCTGTCTTATCGATTCAGAGCATAAAGAACTAATAGAGTATTTCTCATGCTAATCAGTGCCCCCACGACTTCTTCACCTGTCAGCTCCCAACGGAGCACAGGTCTACAACCAACTTCTTCCTCTCTCTTGCCATCCCTTCGAATTCCTCCTGGTTCGAATGGTTGAGTTAGGTTATTTCTTATTGTTGTACTGTCAATGTTTTGTTGAAGATATTTTTGGCTTATTTTTTCTACGGAGTGAGGTAGCCAGCCCAACGCCATACGCTCATAAGTTACCTCTTACGACATGCTTGGCATGTACACATTACTGCATATTTTTTCCTTCCATTTTGAGCCCCGACAGCATACGGGCGGGCTCCTACAACAGTCATCTCTTACGACATGCTTTGTAGGGGCGCAATGTTACTTTTCTTGACTTCTCTTACGACATGTTTTGTAGGGCGCAATGTTACAATTCTTTACTTCTCTTACGACATGCTTTGTAGGGGCGCAATGTTACAATTCTTTATTTCTCTTACGACATGCTTTGTAGGGCGCAATGTTACAATTCTTTACTTCTCTTACGACATGCTTTGTAGGGACGCAATGTTACAATTCTTTATTTCTCTTACCACATGCTTTGTAGGGCGCAATGTTACAATTCTTTACTTCTCTTCCGACATGCTTTGTAGGGCGCAATGTTACAATTCTTTATTTCTCTTACCACATGCTTTGTAGGGCGCAATGTTACAATTCTTTATTTCTCTTACGACATGCTTTGTAGGGGCGCAATGTTACAATTCTTTACTTCTCTTACGACATGCTTTGTAGGGCGCAATGTTACAATTCTTTATTTCTCTTACCACATGCTTTGTAGGGCGCAATGTTACAATTATTTACTTCTCTTACCACATGCTTTGTAGGGCGCAATGTTACAATTCTTTATTTCTCTTACCACATGCTTTGTAGGGGCGCAATGTTACAATTCTTTATTTCTCTTACGACATGCTTTGTAGGGCGCAATGTTACAATTCTTTACTTCTCTTACGACATGCTTTGTAGGGCGCAATGTTACAATTCTTTATTTCTCTTACCACATGCTTTGTAGGGCGCAATGTTACAATTATTTACTTCTCTTACCACATGCTTTGTAGGGCGCAATGTTACAATTCTTTATTTCTCTTACGACATGCTTTGTAGGGGCGCAATGTTACTTTTCTTTGACCCCCTTATATGTCCCGGCGACGTCCCCACGAATTGTTCATAATAATCAGTGCCCCACCTTCCTCTTCCTCCTCCTCCTCCTACTTTGCGTTAAAGGACTAAAAATAAGAAAATAATGAATAACTGACTTCGTTTTAAATAATTCAAGTCTCTTTAAGATGAGTCACGTCACTTTTAACCTAAGAACAATTCTTGTTATGGTGACATCATGCCGTGTTGTTCATACAAACAAGACAGATAAGAATAAACTTGTTGTAACGAATTCAGTGTTTGAATGACATTATTTGATCATACAATATAGCCAGCATGTCAGCATGTGACATTGTATTTGAGAATGTGTGGAAACTGAATCGATGTGTGAACAACTAGCGGATTGTGATAATTACTGTCGTCGAATCATTGTGTCACCATAGCCTTGTCGATCTAATGTTGTCATGAAATCAATTATATAACTTCATATTGCCACATAATGATACAATGACACACTCACACACACACACATGCACACACACAAGCAGGAAAGAACCTGCTACCAGCTGTCCCATTGATCTGAATGCCTGTCATGAAACTGACATTTTATTCAACTTAAAATAAAATAATGTTAAAAGTTAACTCCTCCCTTGAATTGACATTGCTACTTTTTTCTTCTCTTGTTTAGTTATGTAAATATAGATGGAGACTGCAGTCAAACTATGTAGAATGGCGAAACACGTAATAACAAAGTACTGTAGTTTTACAAAACAATGACAATACACAGCAACGTTTCGACCAAAAGGCCTTTGTCAAGCAAACAATACGTACAGACTCATGTAAATGTTGCGTTCTATAAAGTTCTTGCCTGCGTTTATTTTATTACTTGTTCGAGGTTAAATTAACAAATGTAGATAGTTTAATTATGGATTGTGGTCAAATTTCAAATAAATTTTTACTTACTTACTTACTCCTCTACGATCATCATGGAGCATAGGGACTCAACAGTTGTTCGCCACTTTTCCCGGCCTCTGGCTGTTTTCTGTATGGTCTCCCAGGATAGTTGAACACCCTTTAGTTCCTCAAGAAGACTTCGTCTCCAGGTCTGTTTATGACGTCCCCTTTTCCGTTTTCCCCGCGGGTTCCACTCAAGTTCTTGTCTAGTAACACTCGACTGTGTCTTCCATAGGTATGCCCGACCGTGACCTCCGATAAACATATGTTACGTTACCGGGGGCTGCGGCCCGACCTATCGACATTTCTCCTCTTAACCTGGGTCATCATATGTTCCTGCCCTGTTCTTATCCACAGATCTGTGTTTGCAACTCTGTCATACCATCTCAGTCTGAGAATCCGCCGAAACATCCGTTGGCAAAGATCTGAATCTTATTTGTATTTAACTTGGTGACTCGCCACAATAAATTGTTAACATTTGTTTAATATGTTATGGCAAGAAAGAAAGGGCGTCTCTTTTGAATTGTAAGAAAATGATTTAACCCACAACGCTATTGTGTGTCCTAGTCGATATGTGAATGCTTATGCAATACGCTAATCCATCTCATTAAACAAGACTAACAACGCTAAGTACATAAAACAGGGAAGTTGCAAGATGGCAGGTTCAAAAGGTGACACACTGTGTCTTACTCTGAACTAAAACGTAATGCTCCACTACTTGAAAGTTAGAATAACGTGGTGGTCGGTTTCTCAAAGCAGAGTCGGCTCAGATTTGGTATTTGTTTAATGGAATTAGTTATGATGCAAAAGGTTGAAGTTAGGGTGCAGTAGAATGGTTACGAAAGTAATTAAAATTGCAAAAGCAGAAAGACCGTGTTCTTGGAAATGTGAAAAACATCAAACATATTGTTATTCAAAAATATATTTTTTTATTCCTACCTGAAGTAGCATTAAAGTCGACAGTAAACAGTAATAGTAAAGTAAGGCGCCAGGAATGTATAACACTTGCGCCGTGTTGGACATCACATTTGACAGCGCTGCAGTAACGTTATGGAAAACTACACCATCGAAGAAACAAGTTATGGATGTCTACACCATTAAAAAAAAAGTTATGACAACCTTCAACATCGAAGAAACAAGTTATGGATGTCTACACCATTAAAAAAAAGTTATGACAACCTTCAACATCGAAGTAAAACAATTATGGAGACCCCCACCATCGAAGGGGATGAGAGGGGGAGGGGGAGGAGGGGGTGTTATGAAAGTCTACACAATCGAAAACAAGTTATGGAAACCTACAACATCGAAAAATACAGTTTTGCAAATCTGCACCGTTGAAAGAAAGACGCTAAGCAAAACACGTTCAGTTAGTAGAGAAGTAGAAATACCATGTCCTAGCACTCACTCATTGAATATCGATACTGTAAGTGTATGATAGGCACTATAAACTGATATGAGATATATATTTAGTAACAAGATAAGGCTACGTTACATCACAATTGACGTAACTTGTTCCAGCAAATATAACAACAACAATCTGGGGGAGACAAGACTTGGAAATTATATTGTCTACTCTCGACAAGTAAGAAGTTCACATTGACGACTACAACATTCGGTTTATGTTCATTGTTATTTCATAGAGGAGAGGATATACAAGATGGCAGGTTTGTTATAGTAAATCTTTGATATTATCTCTCTCTTTCTCTCTCTCTCTCTCTCTATATATATATATATATATATACATATACAGTGACGGCCCGTGATCATTTTTGTTGATGGGGCCAGACAGACATTTTCGGAAATATTATGGTTTCGGTTCGGTTACATTTTAATGTATAACAATAAATACACGTTACACCTTATTTTTGGTGGGCCGGCCCCACTGGCCCTTAATGACGAGCCGCCACTGTATATATATATATATATACGTCATATTGGTACATGCTGATAGACATACTGGTACCTTGACGAGTTGTCGTCTCGGTTCCATCTCCAGGCAGAGGGCAATTTTTACAACCATAAACGGTTCCCAATTTGTGAAAGGGTGATTGGTATTAGAACACACTCTCAGACTCCAAGACTACTGTTGTGCTGTTTACTATATAATATATATATACACACACACACACCAAATGTTCACGTGTCTGTGTGTGTGTGTGAGAGAGAGAGAGAGAGTGTATGCATGTGTGTTTTTGTGTGGGGTTTTTTCTTTATTTTTTTGGTCAGTGAGATTTTTTAAAAATGTATTAGCGTCTGGTCAAATGGATTAGAGCGCTGCTCCCATGCAGGAGACCCGTGTTCAATTCACGATATGGCCAAGGATTTTTTTTCTGCTGTGGGCATGCATGACAAATTCTAACCTGAACAGCTTCGCGACGACTGCACTAGCCATGCGTCCATTAAATTCCTCAGGCTCGCGTCCCACCTGTCCTACACCGCCCTTAATAAGCGGTACTACAGACAGTAAATACAGGTGTTTTTTAAAAAAATATACAAGTGTTACTGTTGAGAATGTCTGAAACAGTGGTAATGTCACATAAGTAGTTAGCATGGTTGATAGACCTATACTAAGAGGCGTGCGAACAAACTAGTATATATTTCCGTTTGTCAGTATGTTAGAATGATTTCTCTGCAATATTTCTGAGTGTCTACTTCCTCTTCTTCTAGCATTCGCCCGCTATGAATTCAGGCGTAGTCAGTCCCGCCTGGTATGTCGCTTCTTACTGATTTTTGCGTGGAGGCTTGCTTTCCTTAATATCAACCACACACCCCTCCTCTCCATACAAGCGTACCTTCTCCAACTTCATAGGTAATGAGTATCTGATTGACAGTGACGACTTTAATTTCAACCTTAATTTATTTTCTTGCACAGCTCGATCGATCATCCGGAGAAAAATGTCATTCAGAAATACTTTTTTTTTTAAATATAAAAATTCTGATTAACGTTAAAGCCGGCCCACGAGTAAAATAGAACGCCAGGAATATATAACACAGACGGCGTAATTGTACCCGCGGTGCCGTGTTTGAAAGTGCTTCTATACATCTTGTCAAATCTTTCTTCTCTAATTCAACATTTGGAGCTATCTTTTAAAAGTAATTTTTTGTCCCCAGTCGTCTTCTTTCATCTTGTGTCTGCCCATCTCCAAAGCCACATTAAAGATATTCTTATATCTGCTTGATTTCTTAGAGAAGTTCAATTTTGTTTGTCTATGCTGAAGTAAATTAAAAGCAAGATACGATACTGTAACATATATATATATATACGTGTGTGTGTGTGTGTTACCTCTACTTAACCCGTTCGCTCTTCTGAGTTGATATATCGGCTCGTAGTATTCTCTAAGATGACGTAAAACCAGTATACTGGCTAATTTAGTATTATACATTTCAATATAAGTGTGTGCAGAGGTTAAACGAAATACGGTGGGAAAGGGTTCATTTAAACGCTGAAATCATTGCCTACATCTCTTATATTCATTTAGTATTACATTTTGATGAAATAAAAATCCTGGCATATCATTTACAGGACGTCACTATCAACTACAGTAAACGAGTCGTTGATTTTCTAGGCACCACTTATACTTTCAGTAGCTTGCATTTTCTTTCTGAACTGTGAGGTCTATTTTTACCGTTCGTCAAAATCCAAGGAAAAATGTGCTTCCAAGTTGCCCGCCGCGGAGTTTGAACCAGGTACTCTTTCGTTGTGGTCGAGCGCACTACCTCTAAGCTTCAGACGCCAACATAAATGTGATAGGCATCCCTTAATCTTCTCAGATAGTGCACTTGGTGATAAAGTATAGCAGGAAATATTACACTCTACTGACTAAATAAACAGTTTGTTTGTGTTAAACGAGATTATATATATATAATGATATCTGTAGTAGTAACCTAACCCGTTACATCATAAGACTGCATTGATAAACCACCAGATAAAATAATGCAACACATGTATATATATCAATATCGCGGTGTTATCATTAACGTATTAGTGTTGGGTTGTTTAAGGATGTTGATGCAATATTTAGATATCTTCCGCATTCCAAAAGTAGGGCATTCCGGGGAAATATTTCCTAAACCGAGGTTGGTCATACACTACGAAAGACACAGCCGAGTGTCACTAGACAAGCACTTGAGCGGAACCCACAGGGAAAACGGAAAAGGAGACGTTCTGTACAGACCTGGAGACGAAGTCTTCTTTTGGAAATGACGGGTGCAATTTAGTTTCACTGATCTTCCTCTACTTTTCTGTAACCCTGTTTTGCCTCTCAGCGTCAGGATAAGAAAGGATTTATAGAGCGGAATTTTGTGTGCGCTTCATAAAGTGTTTTCGTCGCCTCTGTTATCTCTGAGATCCACCTTTTCACTGATCAGTATCACTGATGTGAAAGTGAGAAACAGCGAGCACATTGAAAAGCTGAGAGATGGTGCTGATCGTGTATTAGTCGATGGTTAGAATGATAAGATATACATGAGACTAGAATGTTGTATAGAGATGTAAACATTTCATTTACGTCTGGATTCATAATGATAGTCAGATCACTGTGGTAGGACGGATAAGTTTCATACATAAGATATCGTCTATCAACTAGAGTACAAGAGGGGTTGTGGGTTCAATCCTATACACGACTTTCCACGCGTGAGGAAAAGGATTGGTCCTCCTACCTCCTGCACACAAGAACCTAGAAAGGTGAGGTGAAGTGACTTAATACTCAAACGCAGTGGCGACTCGTCATTAAGAGCCAGTGGGGCCGGGCCCCACCAAAATAATGTGTAACGTGTATTTATTATTTTATAAATTAAAATATAACCTTACCAAAAACCATGATTTTTCCGAAAATTTGTGTCTGGCCCCAACAAAAAGGAGCACGAGCCGCCACTGCTCAAACGTCTGAAAAAGGCTACGGAAAATTGTATTTTAATTAGTCAGGTCCCTAACATCTATAGATTCGTCTACGTCTGCATGTATCAAAGTCTGTTGTCGAGATTTGTTGTCCGTGCTGTTGCCAGCGAGCGCAGTCTTGAGATACGACAGTATGCATGGCTTTTATTCCTTACACATCTGTCTATCATGCTGTTATTTGTTATTTCTTAATATTGTATTTCTCTCTCGCGATTACCGCTCAGACTGATGTACCAGATCTCCCCATAAATTCTATTCATGTGGAAATCTGATCCATGCAGCTTTAGCATTGGTGTTTTTTACGTCATATCTTCAGCACCATTGGGGCTCTGGTGCTTATCCTTAGGCGATGTGTCCGGTTTCAGCCAGCGTTTACTCGGTTCGGTCTCCATTCTGTAGCCATCTAGTGTTTTTTACGGTGTGGGTAGCCACCCACGCTCAACCTCCTTAGTCACCTCTTACGACATGCGTGGCAGGTAACTGTGGTTCTATTCTTTACACCCTAATGTGGGCCCCGGTAACCACTCGGGGTTGTATATCGTATTTAAAATATTGTATTTGTTACCTCTCACAACATTATGCATACATGCTCTACACATGTATTCAATTTCAAAATGTAATTCATACATTTCTAAAACTGTATTTGTCAACTGTATGGTAGCGAAAATCTCACACAACTTTCCGTTCCTGAATTACTTCCTTGTCGATCGTTCGTTATTGCTGTCAGTTTCGATCCCAGTCCTTCTGTAACTTCATCTATTGATGATTGATAGTGGTATGCTAAAACATCTTAAGCATCATCTTCTTTAACTTTCACAGAGCTATTATCTTTAAACAAAAGTCACCGTTGTCTCTTCTATTGTTGGTTATTGCGAACGTGCTCATATCCGTCTTCTTCTTCTTCACCGAACGCTTCATATCGACCACTTGTTAACAACTCTGTGTGATTTGTGTGTGATCTGAGCCTAAGAGCGATTGTTCGTTGTACCAGTTTTACACCTAAAAGTAGGCCAGCACATCCGATTTCTGCGATGCTTTTTATTTACTAGGGTAGCTTCCTAGATCCTACATCAGTCGCCTCTTACGACATGCCTTGTAGGTCGCAGTGATACTATTCTTTGCTTCCTTGCGAGCCCTGACACCACACGGGCGATGCCATTATACAGATTATTAGAGGCATATAAGAGCCAGGCTGTTAGAAGTAGCATTATGTAAATGATACACATCACTCATACAAATAGCATTGGCTTTGAATATTTCAGAGCATGGATTGAGAGACACGATTACATGAAGTCTTAGAAGAAAGATTGATGGTAACAGTATCAGTCTCTGTTCTCATGTTTGATGCATTTAACTTTGAATCTGCTCAGTAATATACATGTGTATACAAATGTGGTCGTCTAGCTTAGCGATGCCGTCTATAGCTTAGCGATGCCGTCTGTAGCTTAGCGGTACCGTCTGTAGCTTAGCGGTACCGTCTGTAGCTTAGCGATGCCGTCTGTAGCTTAGCGATGCCGTCTGTACTAGCAGTGCCGTCTGTAGCTTAGCGGTGCCGTCTGTAGCTTAGCGGTGCCGTCTGTAGCTTAGCGATGCCGTCTGTAGCTTAGCGATGCCGTCTGTATCTTAGCGATGCCGTCTATAGCTTAGCGGTGCCGTCTGTAGCTTAGCGGTGCCGTCTGTAGCTTAGCGATGCCGTCTATAGCTTAGCGGTGCCGTCTTTAGCTTAGCGGTGCCGTCTGTAGCTTAGCGATGTCGTCTGTAGCTTAGCGATCCCGTCTGTAGCTTAGCAGTGCCGTCTGTAGCTTAGCGTTAGTGAGCTCGATCACAATCCAAGAGTACCTGGTTTAAACTCCGCGGCGGGCAATTTTGTTCCCGTGGATTTTCACGAATGGTAAAAATAGGCCTCACCGTTCAGAAAATAATTGCGAACTACTGAACGTATAAGTGGTGCCTAGAAAAATCAACGCCTCGTTTACGAGTTGTTGATGGGGACGTCCTGTAAAGGATATGCCCCGAATTGCATATACACACACACACGTACACGCCCAGAGACACACAAATACTCGCATGCATACACACATACACACATACACACACCCACTTGAGACGGATTGGCACAATGACGTAGATCATTCGTTTATCAAATCGGATACAAAAGGATTGTTAGCTCCCGCATTCAACATTCCTCAAGTGAAATAGGGAATTGACCACTCTACGTCCTGCATACTTGGGTTTAGAAATGGGTGGTTACATGCGCATCATACCCTATGGTATGCATAGGCCACGTGAAGTTTTCTGTAGTTGTTTGTTGCCTATCTGACAAACACACACGCTCACATAGATAGACACACACACAATGTGCACGTTCACGCGCGTGTCATTATGTTGCAGATGATGTGTCTGGGAATCTCTTTTATCAAACTGTAACCATTCTCAAGATAGATAACAGATCCGCATGTCTGAGAAAAAGTAATTCAATTCGGCGTTCTTGGAGAAAACGTATCGATTTCCTGGAAGTGGGGTCGGTCACTGATAACATTTCAACGCACGATATATGCACATATAATGGTTGCTGGTCAGGTTAGCTTTTCTAATATTTCCAAGTACAGTCTAGTTCTTCCTGACCTGACGCTGTGAGGCATACAGGATTGGAGAAAGAAGAAGAAGAAGACAGTCTAGTCACAATTATAATTCGACATATACATGGTTATTATGACTGTATGGTTGAATTCCTGTCTGCTGTTGTGTCTGCTGTTGTGTCTGCTGTTGTGTCTGCTGTTGTGGAAGTGGAGAGTTTAGTTGCTATTATCCGATCTATACATGGTTATTATGACTGTATGGTTGAATTCCTGTCTGCTGTTGTGTCTGCTGTTGTGTCTGCTGTTGTGTCTGCTGTTGTGGAAGTGGAGAGTTTAGTTGCTATTATCCGATCTATACATGGTTATTATGACTGTATGGTTGAATTCCTGTCTGCTGTTGTGTCTGCTGTTGTGTCTGCTGTTGTGTCTGCTGTTGTGGAAGTGGAGAGTTTAGTTGCTATTATCCGATCTATACATGGTTATTATGACTGTATGGTTGAATTCCTGTCTGCTGTTGTGTCTGCTGTTGTGTCTGCTGTTGTGGAAGTGGAGAGTTTAGTTGCTATTATCCGATCTATACATGGTTATTATGACTGTATGGTTGAATTCCTGTCTGCTGTTGTGTCTGCTGTTGTGTCTGCTGTTGTGTTTGCTGTTGTGTCTGCTGTTGTGTCTGCTGTTGTGGAAGTGGAGAGTTTAGTTGCTATTATCCGATCTATACATGGTTATTATGACTGTATGGTTGAATTCCTGTCTGCTGTTGTGTCTGCTGTTGTGTCTGCTGTTGTGTCTGCTGTTGTGGAAGTGGAGAGTTTAGTTGCTATTATCCGATCTATACATGGTTATTATGACTGTATGGTTGAATTCCTGTCTGCTGTTGTGTCTGCTGTTGTGTCTGCTGTTGTGGAAGTGGAGAGTTTAGTTGCTATTATCCGATCTATACATGGTTATTATGACTGTATGGTTGAATTCCTGTCTGCTGTTGTGTCTGCTGTTGTGTCTGCTGTTGTGGAAGTGGAGAGTTTAGTTGCTATTATCCGATCTATACATGGTTATTATGACTGTATGGTTGAATTCCTGTCTGCTGTTGTGTCTGCTGTTGTGTCTGCTGTTGTGGAAGTGGAGAGTTTAGTTGCTATTATCCGATCTATACATGGTTATTATGACTGTATGGTTGAATTCCTGTCTGCTGTTGTGTCTGCTGTTGTGTCTGCTGTTGTGTCTGCTGTTGTGGAAGTGGAGAGTTTAGTTGCTATTATCCGATCTATACATGGTTATTATGACTGTATGGTTGAATTCCTGTCTGCTGTTGTGTCTGCTGTTGTGTCTGCTGTTGTGTCTGCTGTTGTGGAAGTGGAGAGTTTAGTTGCTATTATCCGATCTATACATGGTTATTATGACTGTATGGTTGAATTCCTGTCTGCTGTTGTGTCTGCTGTTGTGTCTGCTGTTGTGGAAGTGGAGAGTTTAGTTGCTATTATCCGATCTATACATGGTTATTATGACTGTATGGTTGAATTCCTGTCTGCTGTTGTGGAAGTGGAGAGTTTAGTTGCTATTATCCGATCTATACATGGTTATTATGACTGTATGGTTGAATTCCTGTCTGCTGTTGTGGAAGTGGAGAGTTTAGTTGCTATTATCCGATCTATACATGGTTATTGTGACTGTATGGTTGAATTCCTGTCTGCTGTTGTGGAAGTGGAGAGTTTAGTTGCTATTATCCGATCTATACATGGTTATTGTGACTGTATGGTTGAATTCCTGTCTGCTGTTGTGGAAGTGGAGAGTTTAGTTGCTATTATCCGATCTATACATGGTTATTATGACTGTATGGTTGAATTCCTGTCTGCTGTTGTGGAAGTGGAGAGTTTAGTTGCTATTATCCGATCTATACATGGTTATTATGACTGTATGGTTGAATTCCTGTCTGCTGTTGTGGAAGTGGAGAGTTTAGTTGCTATTATCCGATCTATACATGGTTATTATGACTGTATGGTTGAATTCCTGTCTGCTGTTGTGGAAGTGGAGAGTTTAGTTGCTATTATCCGATCTATACGTGGTTATTATGACTGTATGGTTGAATTCCTGTCTGCTGTTGTGGAAGTGGAGAGTTTAGTTGCTATTATCCGATCTATACATGGTTATTGTGACTGTATGGTTGAATTCCTGTCTGCTGTTGTGGAAGTGGAGAGTTTAGTTGCTATTATCCGATCTATACATGGTTATTATGACTGTATGGTTGAATTCCTGTCTGCTGTTGTGGAAGTGGAGAGTTTAGTTGCTATTATCCGATCTATACATGGTTATTGTGACTGTATGGTTGAATTCCTGTCTGCTGTTGTGGAAGTGGAGAGTTTAGTTGCTATTATCCGATCTATACATGGTTATTATGACTGTATGGTTGAATGTATGTCTGCTGTTGTGGAGAGTTTAGTTGCTATTATCCGATCTATACATGGTTATTATGACTGTATGGTTGAATTCCTGTCTGCTGTTGTGGAAGTGGAGAGTTTAGTTGCTATTATCCGATCTATACGTGGTTATTGTGACTGTATGGTTGAATTCCTGTCTGCTGTTGTGGAAGTGGAGAGTTTAGTTGCTATTATCCGATCTATACATGGTTATTATGACTGTATGGTTGAATTCCTGTCTGCTGTTGTGGAAGTGGAGAGTTTAGTTGCTATTATCCGATCTATACATGGTTATTATGACTGTATGGTTGAATTCCTGTCTGCTGTTGTGGAAGTGGAGAGTTTAGTTGCTATTATCCGATCTATACATGGTTATTATGACTGTATGGTTGAATTCCTGTCTGCTGTTGTGGAAGTGGAGAGTTTAGTTGCTATTATCCGATCTATACATGGTTATTGTGACTGTATGGTTGAATTCCTGTCTGCTGTTGTGGAAGTGGAGAGTTTAGTTGCTATTATCCGATCTATACATGGTTATTGTGACTGTATGGTTGAATTCCTGTCTGCTGTTGTGGAAGTGGAGAGTTTAGTTGCTATTATCCGATCTATACATGGTTATTATGACTGTATGGTTGAATTCCTGTCTGCTGTTGTGGAAGTGGAGAGTTTAGTTGCTATTATCCGATCTATACATGGTTATTATGACTGTATGGTTGAATTCCTGTCTGCTGTTGTGGAAGTGGAGAGTTTAGTTGCTATTATCCGATCTATACATGGTTATTATGACTGTATGGTTGAATTCCTGTCTGCTGTTGTGGAAGTGGAGAGTTTAGTTGCTATTATCCGATCTATACGTGGTTATTATGACTGTATGGTTGAATTCCTGTCTGCTGTTGTGGAAGTGGAGAGTTTAGTTGCTATTATCCGATCTATACATGGTTATTGTGACTGTATGGTTGAATTCCTGTCTGCTGTTGTGGAAGTGGAGAGTTTAGTTGCTATTATCCGATCTATACATGGTTATTATGACTGTATGGTTGAATTCCTGTCTGCTGTTGTGGAAGTGGAGAGTTTAGTTGCTATTATCCGATCTATACATGGTTATTGTGACTGTATGGTTGAATTCCTGTCTGCTGTTGTGGAAGTGGAGAGTTTAGTTGCTATTATCCGATCTATACATGGTTATTATGACTGTATGGTTGAATTCCTGTCTGCTGTTGTGGAAGTGGAGAGTTTAGTTGCTATTATCCGATCTATACATGGTTATTATGACTGTATGGTTGAATTCCTGTCTGCTGTTGTGGAAGTGGGGAGTTTAGTTGCTATTATCCGATCTATACATGGTTATTATGACTGTATGGTTGAATTCCTGTCTGCTGTTGTGGAAGTGGAGAGTTTAGTTGCTATTATCCGATCTATACATGGTTATTATGACTGTATGGTTGAATTCCTGTCTGCTGTTGTGGAAGTGGAGAGTTTAGTTGCTATTATCCGATCTATACATGGTTATTATGACTGTATGGTTGAATTCCTGTCTGCTGTTGTGGAAGTGGAGAGTTTAGTTGCTATTATCCGATCTATACATGGTTATTGTGACTGTATGGTTAAATTCCTGTCTGCTGTTGTGGAAGTGGAGAGTTTAGTTGCTATTATCCGATCTATACATGGTTATTATGACTGTATGGTTGAATTCCTGTCTGCTGTTGTGGAAGTGGAGAGTTTAGTTGCTATTATCCGATCTATACATGGTTATTATGACTGTATGGTTGAATTCCTGTCTGCTGTTGTGGAAGTGGAGAGTTTAGTTGCTATTATCCGATCTATACATGGTTATTGTGACTGTATGGTTGAATTCCTGTCTGCTGTTGTGGAAGTGGAGAGTTTAGTTGCTATTATCCGATCTATACATGGTTATTATGACTGTATGGTTGAATTCCTGTCTGCTGTTGTGGAAGTGGAGAGTTTAGTTGCTATTATCCGATCTATACATGGTTATTGTGACTGTATGGTTGAATTCCTGTCTGCTGTTGTGGAAGTGGAGAGTTTAGTTGCTATTATCCGATCTATACATGGTTATTGTGACTGTATGGTTGAATTCCTGTCTGCTGTTGTGGAAGTGGAGAGTTTAGTTGCTATTATCCGATCTATACATGGTTATTATGACTGTATGGTTGAATTCCTGTCTGCTGTTGTGGAAATGGAGAGTTTAGTTGCTATTATCCGATCTATACATGGTTATTATGACTGTATGGTTGAATTTATGTCTGCTGTTGTGGAAGTGGAGAGTTTAGTTGCTATTATCCGATCTATACATGGTTATTATGACTGTATGGTTGAATTTATGTCTGCTATTGGGGAAGTGGATAAAGAGAATAAAACAGATTATACACAAATTGCAAATTTAGTCCATTCTTTTTTTAAATTTATTCTTCTCTAATCCTGTTTTGTCCCACAGCGCCAGGATAAGAAGAGATTTATAGAACGCATTTTTATGTGTGCTCTTAAATAGTCTATTTCACTTCTTCTGTGGTTCAACTTTTGCTTGTGAGATCTTTTACCTTGTTTACACTGTATCTGAATAACATTGCCCGTTAAAGTACACTGTCGGTAATCTGCTTATGTGACCGAACCGTTCAATTTATTGTTTCTTGATGAAGTTCAGTACTGATGTTGTACCCACTTTATCCCTGATATCTTCATTTCTCAACCAGTCTCTTCTTGCTACCCCCAGCATTCTGCGTAGACACTTCATCTCTGTCGTGACTAGTTTTCTTCTATAATTTGATGTCAGCGTCCAGGTTTGGCGCCATTAGCATAATGTGAGCTACAAAAGACAGTGAAGTTTATGCAAAAGATAACATTGAATGTATAGATAATATTCCATGCGAACGAGATGAAGGAATTCTTTTTTGAAGGCTCCATATCGACCACTTGTTAAACCACTCTTTGTGATTTGTATGTGATCTGAGCCCAAGAGCGATTGTATGGTGTGCCAGTTATGCGCCTACAAGTAGGCTAACACATCCGATTTCTGCTGCTCTTTTTATTTACCTGGGTAGCTTCCCTAGGCTCCTACCTCACTCGCCTCTTACGACATGCCTTGTAGGTCGCAGTGTTACTATTCTTTGCTCCCAGTGTGTGCCCCGGCAACACGAGAGTCAAGTGAACAAGATGAAGTAATGATAAACGTGTCACTATTGCACACACACACACACACGAGCGTCAAGTGAACAAGATGAAGTAATGATAAACGTGTCACTATTGCACACACACACACACACACACACACACACGAGCGTCAAGTGAACGAGATGAAGTAATGATAAACGTGTCACTAGTGCACACACACACACACACGAGCGTCAAGTGAACGAGATGAAGTAATGATAAACGTGTCACTATTGCACACACACACGAGCGTCAAGTGAACGAGATGAAGTAATGATAAACGTGTCACTAGTGCACACACACACACACGAGCGTCAAGTGAACGAGATGAAGTAATGATAAACGTGTCACTATTGCACACACACACGAGCGTCAAGTGAACGAGATGAAGTAATGATAAACGTGTCACTATTGCACACACACACGAGCGTCAAGTGAACGAGATGAAGTAATGATAAACGTGTCACTAGTGCACACACACACGAGCGTTTGAGAACACACATTTTATGTAAGCGCCGTTGGACGTTAAAACTATCACTCATTCTAGTTATACTACAAGAGACTACATAGAGAGAGATATAGTTGACATATGATATTATGTATACTACAAGAAGAGACTACATAGAGAGAGATATAGTTGACATATGATATTATGTCATACAGCTAATGTCACCAATTGTATTCTTCTTCTGCTTTATTCCTTCTATTTATGTAGAGAAGTGATACAGAGAGAGCTAGTCTAGTTGTCTTTTTCTCTCGCAGGTTTAGATAACTGGGTCGATTTGCAATACGCAAATTCTGAAACATCACGAAATGTCAAGAGTAGAAAATAGTTTTTTGTTGATTTGTTTTGCCCAGAGAAAGTGTATCTGAATCATGGGTTCCAAACCTGTTATATACACCGTCACCATCATCATGTAGTTTGTTCCTATCAGAACTTGGCTTCCATGGCAGCAGCTCTATATGATGTCTCCCTGTACTTATTGAGGTGTCCGGCGTCTGCTGCAGTCATAATGAAATCGTCTATGACATACTGTACTCATCTTCACCTTTTTCTGCCTCTTTCCCATCTGTCCGGTATCATGCCCTCCAAAAGGATCTTCTCCTGAGAATCATATCGTTTTATAAGTCCAATGTATTTCATTATTCTCCTTTATATAGTCGTTACCCTTTCACCCTTATGATCCGATACGGATATACCGGCTCCGTGTATTTGTGAAGACGACGTAAAGCCAATATATTGGGTGATTCAGTACGCTTTGCAAATATAAATACCCCCAACTGTAAAAAAAATTACGAACGACTTCAATTTTAAATTGCTGTAAAATGGACATATCCCCCCGTGTCTGCCCCGTGCACCTAGGAAATATTTGATTAACGTTTGCAGTTCGTGTTATAAGGGGTTTATTATCGCCTCCCAGGATCTCCATTCTACGTACGATACATTTCCCTCTTTATCATACTTCATGAAATGCCATCATGTTCCCCCATGTTGAGAACCCCTGACCTAAACGGATAAAAACGTTACAATAGTTGCTAAACTCTCAAAGCAGCACGTTTGTAAACAAAAATAATATTTGCAATGTAAAGTGTAACTCCATGAGAAGTGAACATTTGCTGTGCATTGTTACAGCAGGGGCGGCGAGATGAAAGTTAGACAAGAACACACATAGGAGGGGGAAGAGATGGAGTGGTCCTGCACATTCAAGCGGTACTACTAATCAAACTTGTGTTGGTATCCACGTTAAAAAGACTTGGCAATAAAACTGGATACTACACTTCAGACTTCCTATACGTCAGACATCTGACTGTATATGTTATGTCTTCCCGTCTGCCCAGCGTGTTCGTAGCGCGTTGGACGACAAGCCCCCTGTGAGTGCGGTTCAATTCACCGAACCGAAAAATTACGATGTCCATGACACCGAGCCGAAGAGCTCAAAGCTCAAGTGCTTCTGGATCGAAGAAAAAAAATATGTTATGTCTGACGTATAGGAATTTCTTTTCTTTTGTTGTATCCTTTGCTTGGTAAAGACCTTTTTGTCGAAACGTCGTTGTATGTTGTTTTTGTACTTTGTAAAACTATATTACTTTGTTTTTACGCGTTTCACATTTCCAACTATCCCACATTGTATAAGAACTTCATACTTTTCTTTGAACTGTCATTGCACATTTATTCTACTCATCGTCATTATCATCGTCAAGTAGCTTGTCCCTTCCGGAACTTGGCTTCCATGACAGCAGTCCTGAAAAGCTCTGTTCTGTGCAAGTTGACCGTCGTCAGCGGCAGTCATTCTCAGATCGTCAATGACATCGTGCACCCATAGTCTTCTAGGTCTTCAGCTCATTCTTCATACAGGCGCCATTCCCTCCAAATTATCTTCTCTAGACACTCATGTCGTTTGGTGTGTTCGTAATATTTAATTTCCCTTGATGTTATGCTCTTTAACTTTTTAATAGCCAGCTATCTTTAATATCAAGCTGCTGTAGAACAGAAGCATTTGTTCTTTTGTTCCCCAATACTAACCAGTAAAAGCAAAATTTACGTTAGAACATAAATATCTTTATTAACACAGTTTCATTCTAATTGGTAATATAATTGCTTGGTTTATAAAACGGACATATTGTTATGAACAAATGTTGGTGAGATCGAGTTTCTAGTCCTATCAGAGATGGACAATACAGCGTAGGACCTGTTGACAGTTAAGAATAGATAAGAGGAGGTTGGAAATGCTGCCCAGGCAGAATCATTCCTTACAAGTTAAAAATAAAAATGCACACAAAATATTCACAATCCTCAAAATTACATTAAGGACCCTTGCCGGTGCTACTAAGTTTGTATACCGCCAGTGAGATTTACCTATACAAATAAAGAGATGAGAACAAATGTTTATTTATTCACAGAAGTGCAATGATGAATGTCCTATGAATGTCTTCTTCATTTTTTTACTCATTCATTCTTCATTGTTACCACTTGTTGCAGTTGTATTTATTCATTCAAAAACTTATTTCACATTCACTTTCTCATTATTGCTTTGTTCATGTCGAAATCATCGCCACTAAATGTTAAACAAATCTATCACACAAAACATAAGATAATGTATTTTTTTTTTCTAAACAGAATCCAGAAATTCTGACACCAGCTCGTCTCCTTGGAAGTTTTGGCGCCGCTTGTCCACCAGAAATCGACAAGACAGTAAATACTTGAGTTCTAAGGAGAGACCAGAGATATCTTTGTTAGAGAGGCCAGATCATTTGAAGGTAATTTGTTGCTGGATGGAGTGAGAATGTGTATGATGTGTCACACTGGTGTCGTTACCATCATCATCAATATTATAATGATGTAGATCATGGAGGCAACATTGTCACAGAACCTTGTATGATCAACCATCATTGCTATTGGTTTAGTTGGTTTTATACACTGATATACTTCTTGCTTGTTCCTCTCCGTTCCTCATGGAGCATAGGGTCTCAACAGTTGTTCGCCACATTTCCCGGTCTATAACTGTTTTCTTTATGGCCTCCTAGGACAGTCTAGCACCCCTCAGTTCATCCTATAAGGATTGGCTTCTTCTACAAATTCAACTTGGGAGCCTCTATTTTAGTGGCCTCTAAAACTATATAACTTGCAGTTACATATTGTATTTATCCTTTTAACAATTAGCTTTGACAATTCGTAGCATAATTACTCTCATTTCCAGTGCAATTAAAATTGCTACTCAAATCATCTGTGTGCTGTTGGGGCTCATAAGGGGAGCAAAGAATAGTACCACTGCAACCTACAAGGCATGTCGTAAGAGGAGACTGATGTAGGACCTAGGAATCTACCGCAGTAAATAAAAAGCATTGCAGAAATCTGATGTGCTGACCTACTTGTAGGCGCATAACTGGCACAACATACAATCGCTCTAAGGCTCAGATCACATACAAATCACACAGAGTGGTTAACAAGTGGTCGATATGGAGAGATGTAAAAAAAAGAAGAAGAAACAACTCAAATAGGTGAACTGCTGTGTTATTTTTATCATTTTTTTAAATTTCAGGGTGATATCTGGATTACTTGCGATAGGTGTCTTCATTACGTTTGTCTTTTTATAGCTTATCTATAGTCCAACTCATAATGGAATAATGTGCTAAAAATTGCTGCTAACACTCCAACAGTAATTGATTGCAGTTTCTGTAGCAAAGCTATTTTTATAAATTTGGGTAGTTAGACATAAAATAATTATCACCCAAGCCATTAGAACAGTGCATAACAAAAGCAGAAAATCATGACACTGGGCAACAACCCAGTAACAGTATGATGACAAAAGAAGAAGAAGAAGCTATAACCCATTGTTCAATATGACGCACATCTGTACAGATTTGTTGCTCATGAGGTTTTACAAACATAAAACCATACTTTATATTACCACATTTACTAAATTATACTGTACCTCAGTATCAGATATGGTTGGTTACAGGCAAGACCGCCACAACTGACTCATATTCTGTTATAGGATTACTTTTAACTGTTGTTTTAATAATCAGACACAAGATGGTCAAATCAGTCCTGTATCACCATTCCCATCATCTGGACCATTACCAGATGTGGTAGAGAAAGCTTCAGAGATACCAAGGTTTTCCTACAGTTCTGTTCCACCACCAAAACCTCCCAGACTGTTCCTGGTCAGGTTAGTTCATTCACGTTCATTTAGCTTAATATTTTTTTTACCAACAAGTACACTACAAATGATGGTCGACTCATAAATACATTTTTATTTCTCTTCTCAAATCTGTTTGTGTTTTTACAGTTGAAAAACTAGTAGGTTGCTAAAACAATTTAGTACTAGAGGGAAAAAAGAAAGTTTTGATAACTCCATATATATTTTTCTGACTAAAATTTTCATTTAGTATGTCTTTGGCAGATTTTGGCTCTCATCACAACCAACTTGACAGACTTTTCATCTCTAATCAGTCCTTTTGCCTATTTGTTTGTTGTATTAAACGTTTCCTTGTCATGTTGCTACCTTCGTCTTGGTGATCTCTTTCCTTGTCTTCCAGGAATCATGGCCTCTATTACTGCTCTGTCATTCATATGTCGATCAAACCCTTCCCTCTCTCCCTGCCCCAATTCCTGAAAGGCTTAGGGTTTTATTCCTTCCTTTTAAGGGATGATACAAAAAATCATCCTGCAAACTACTTGATGACAGTCAGATCAAGAGATGTTCAACCTTCAGTCTAGAATAGCCCAGTAAGCACTCCCCCTAACCAGAGTTCATCTATTCTTCTTCTTCTTCTTCTTCTGCCTTCTCACTAGATTGGGATTTCGATTCTCAAATAAAGGCAGCCGTCTGCCTCAGATTATCAGCCATGCCATACAGTTTGTCTTGGACGCTAGTGTAAGTGGGCCACCTCTTTCTTCTCAAGTCTGCATACTGGAGGCAGTTCTATAGGATATAATTTCTATGATTTCTGCTCCCCCGTTTGTGCCTACCTCTTCCCGCAGTAAGTTTTGGCCACCCTCGTGATGGTATTTCTGACATTCTTACTGCATGGCTAAATCTCCGAGGCAGATTGGCGACCGTAGAATCCGTGATCCCATTCCTCATTGTGAGGGGTTGTTGCACCATGTTATGCGCCTAACGGCCTGGTGCATCCGTTTTCTGCAAGCATTTGTTTCGGGTTAGCATTCCCTGGCGGATACATGCATCCGATTTCAGCCAAATGTCCTTAGTCGCCTCTTAGACATGCGTGGCAGGTAACAGTGGTTCTATTCTTTACATCCTAAATTTGGGCCCGGTAACCACTCGGACGATTCATCTATTCAATAGTATTCTCTTTTTTTCTGTGTGTTTGATATTAAATCATTGTATCTGTATTCTTCTTTTTCTTGTGTCAGTCAGTCATGTTATATCTTAAAACCTGTTGCCAGAACATAGTCCAAACTGTTATATCTTAAAACATGTTGCTAGAACATAGTCCAAACTGTTATATCTTAAAACCTGTTGCCAGAACATAGTCCAAACTGTTATATCTTAAAACCTGTTGCCAGAACATAGTCCAAACTGTTATATCTTAAAACCTGTTGCCAGAACATAGTCCAAACTGTTATATCTTAAAACCTGTTGCCAGAACATAGTCCAAACTCTGTTTTTCTTCCAAACAAAAGGTGACTGGCTCCATAGTTTCTAACCCACCCTCAGGTCTGCACACATTGAGCAGGTTTGATATTGTAGTCTGTTGTATACCATGTAATCATGAATGTATATAATCATTTATGTGCAATAGTGACATATATTTGTGTGCGACTTAGTCAACATAGATAACCCAGCAATGTACAGTTTCCAGGGCCAGCATGTGGAGGTGGAGTAGGGTCTTGGCAGTGCCAGCTCACTGACCTTGGCGGTGCCAGCTCACTGACCTTGGCGCTGCCTTGTCAGCTTATTTAATTGCTCCTATGGCCCTGCCCTGACAACACATCTGTTGTCAGACAGCAGAGATAGCGTAATGGTTAGTGCATTTGCTTCCTAGACATGTGGCTTCAGAATAGATAGTGGGATTATTTTCGACTATAATGACTCTCAGGTGGGACGAATTAGTGTAGTGCCTAGAGCACTCGCTTATCATATCGGACACAGGATGGTTGAGTTCAGTCCAACACTCATCATACCACATGTAAGGGAAGGAATTGTCCCACCTACCTCCTGTACACTCTGGTCTAAAAATGTGTTTGGACTAGCTTCACATTATTCCCTAAAGTCTGAAAAAGCTAGGTGACGTCTTTTTAACAGCTCTCATATCGACACAGTTTAAACTGGTTACCAGAGAAACACTGGAAAATAAAGACAGTCATCCTGTGGTGTTGGCCACATTACCCATCATGCACTGTTGGTCACAGAAAAATACTAGCCTAAAATACCTTTCCCACTATACCTTATGTTACGAAACAAGTTCTTTACATTTTCTTGACATCTGTTGTCAGCACCATATTTACATCTGTTGTCAGCACCATATTTACATCTGTTGTCAGCACCATATTTACACCTCTGAAGTCAGAGAAGGCCTGCCTGTATGGCAAGGAAATCAATAAAACGGTAAGCAGGCTTTCAGGCAAAAATCAGTCAGAAGTGTCACACCAGGCACCATGGCTACGCCAGAATTCATAGCAGGCAAATGCAGAAGGAGAAGCACCACACTTTTTAGGGACCAGATTTCTACTATGGCTACCACTTAGCTGTAGTAGATCGAGTATCTGTGGGGTCTCTGTGGCTAATGGCTTACGCCCTTGCCTTGTTTTCCAAAGGTCGTGAGTTCAAATCCGAACTGCACCATTCTGTCCACGACTGGATTTGTTTCCAGAGACCTCTAGGATTGTTGATAGAGCTACAAAAGTTTTTACTTTGTGCAATACTCTTGGCAGGTGGCCTGCAATTTCTGCAGAAAGGGACTGAGCCATTTGAGGTCTAAATGGTCTAAAGCCAAAGGATTTACTTCATTGCATCAGGTGTTAAAAACAAATGCTGTAATCTACCAGCTAGCCCCATTGTTAAGACACCCAAAAGTTTCACTGACAACTAAACAACAGATGATCAACAACATTTTTATATGTACTTACTTTGTGTTACCAGAGCCAAACATGGACAATGAGCAAAGCGCAGTCACAAAAATAACTACATGTGAAATGCGCTGCCTGCAACAAGTTACGTTACCAACAACACCAGAAAAGGCAGAGTAACCAACATCAGCATAAGAAAGAAAGTTGGCGCAGAACCTTACTTGGATTACATTGAGAAACAAAGAATGAAGTGGTTTGGCCACTTAATAAGAATGCATCCAAACTCCACAGTATACAGTCTTCTACAACAGAACATTGGAAAAGAAGGCAAGAGGAAGACCACAAAAAAGATGATTAGGTGGCATAGCAGAATCCTGTGAAAGAGCAAAAATAACAATCACCCAAGCCACCAGAACAGCGCAAGACAAAAACAGAAAACCACAACACTGGGCAACAACCTAGTAGCAGTGTGATGACAAAAGAAGAAGAAGCACCAGGTTTTAACCCATATTGGGTCATACCTTGTGCAATAAGATTAATATTTTTGAAAAAGATGAGCGTGTGCCAACTCTGGTTCGCTAACTTATATCAATCATTACATCTTAAACTTGATCATTGATTGATAAACTAACTTTCAATATTTCGTCTTTTCATTAGAACTCCATCTGTTGTAACCAGACTTTCCACTGAGAATGAGAACGATACAGACCCAATGTACATGAACAGTGAGAGAGTTGCTGAATTGAAGTCCCAGAGACATGAGATGCCAGTAAACATCTCTAGACCTAACAGCAGCACATCATTAAGTGATTGTGTCAAGAGTGGTAAACCTCCCGAGTTGGGTGAGAATAACAACATAGTGAGACAATTCTCAAAAACTAACTCAGAAACTGAAGACAATGGTGTTGCAAGTATTGCTTCCAAAGTTCCACCTTCTGTTACTTTTCGTCAAAACTCCACTGAAGCTCTGTCACTCACTTCCAGCACAAGAAGCATTCCACAATCGAATCTGCTGAATTCTGTTGCAAGAAAACCCAAGATTAAAACACCAGAACTTCACAGAAAGAGACCAGGACGATCATTTCGATGTTCTAATGATAAAGGAGAGACTACAAGACAGAAACACATCATGAACAGTATATCTGAGCTTCTTCGGCAGCGATTGGATCCATATCCACTGCTGGATCAATTAAAAAGAGCAGGATTTTTGACCAATGTGGATGTCCAATCCTTGATTGGTCACCATGACCGCAAGTCTGTATGTGAAGGTATTGTGGGCCTTGTAGGGGATGCTACTCCAGATGCACTTTCTTTGGTCTGTGATCTAATGTCCACTTCAGGAAACTACGTTGATATTTTAGAGGTGAGCTGGACTATGGTTCATTCCTCACTGTCTCTTATATCTTTTATTTGATTTCTTTCTTTCATTCATCACCAAACTTTTATCCAGACAATTATTTATATATATATCTCAGCTCTTCTCTCTCTTTATCTCTCTCTCTCTCTCTCTCTCATCTCTTCATATCTTCCGTATCTCTGTTTCTCTTCTAACCATTTCAGAAAAATTTTAATTTCAATTATTTATATATATATATGTATGCAATTAGTGCTTCTCATATCCATTTATACAATTATTGTCCCATATCCATGGATACAAATAGTGTATTTCATTTCCATTTATGCTGTTTGTGTTTTCATATCCATTTATATAATTAGTGTTTCTTATATACATTTATTTCACATTTGTTTGTTATGTAGGGAATTAAAGCCTCTTTAAGCTGAGGCATGCTACTTTCAATCTAAGAACGAGCCATTTTTTGGTTATATCAGAGCGTGTATACCAACAAACATGAAAAATAAGAATGAACTTCTTGCAGAGAATCCAAGTACATATATATATATATAGTTTATTTATTTCACTAGTGTTTGTTTCTCATATCCATTTATAAAATAAAGGTCTTCATATTCATTGATGAGAGTCACAGTAGCTTAGTTGATAGTGAACTCACTTCTTAGTCTAGTGGTCCAGGTTCAATTAGAATTTTTCTGACATAGCGGCTCTCAGGTCGACCCTGCTTCTAATGGGCACCAGGAAAAGCACTGAGAAGTATAAGCGGCCATCGGGGTGTTGATCACATCACCCATTGTATGCGGGTGGTCAATGAAAAATACAGGCCTAATACTGTATTGCCCTAAATACCACATGGTTTGTTTTTTTTGGATCCAGAAGAACTTGAGCTTTCAGCTCTTGGCAGTGTCATAGACATCGTAACCCTTCGGTTCGGTGCCACGAACACTGTAAATCTGGAGAGTCTGTGGCTTTTCTGCCAATCCGCAGAATTGAACCGCACTCACAGGGGCTTGTCACCCGTCGTCAAACGCACTACGAACACGCTGGCAGGTGGGTTACCACATGGTATAAAAAAGGTTTCCTTTACTTATTTTTACAATATTCGTTGATATTAGTTTATCTCTATAATTTGTTTACTTGATATTTTACATTTGGAAGGTACTTCAAGTGATGAGAGAGATGGATCGAATCATCCATGATGTTTCTTACAACACTAACATTGAGAGCAGTTCCTTGAGTGATGAGAAGACCTTCAGTTTCGACATCGGCTACCTGGCTCCAGACTACTCCCTCAAGCCACTTGTTGAATTGGACAAAGTCCGAGCCAACAATGATAAACGCCTCAGCAAAGCATCATCAAGAAACTCCTCACACTCACTTCTGGAAACATTCAACGGTGATCACTTTAGAAATGGTGACTGCACTTTATTTCCAGGACTAATTATGATGAGTATTTGTGTCACAGGTCACAGTTTATCAGGTCAGAGATCAGAAGCATTAGCCAATGTTATCAACAAACATAACTGTATCTCTGAGCTGCATATAGGCAAGACACAGTTATCAGGGGAAGATGTTTGTGTGATTGCCAAGGCTTTAGAAGACAACAGGACAATTCATTTCTTAGATCTACGCCTAAACAACATGGGACATACAGGTACCATCGCTATAACAGATCTTCTTTCGAAAACAAAGTCTCTACAACTTTTGAATCTTTCGTCCTGTAGCTTGGATCTAACCATTTTCAAGAACTTAGTTGCTGCAATCGCCAGTAACAAATCTCTGACAGATCTTGATCTCAGCTTCCTGGACATTACTGATGAGTGCTGTGATTGTTTGCGAGACATGCTGAAAGCAAACACCATCCTGCAGAAGCTGCGGTTGAGAAGCAACATGTTGTCATGGTCTGGATGTTATGTGCTTGCTGAAGGTCTGGTACGCAATATGAGCCTCAGTGTTTTAGACTTGAGCAGAAATACAATTGACAATGATGGAGCTCAGGTAAATATTTCTGGAGTATTTCTTTTCTTCTTTTGTCCTTCTCTGCTTTTTGCCATTAGACGTTGCAGGTTTAACTGATGATCGGTTTCAGAGATATTGCACGCTTGGTCGCTTGATATGCTGTGGTATTGTAGAGTTCTAAGATGTCTGTAACTTCATCAATCCATCTTTTTCTTGGTCTGCACCTTCCTCTTGATGATTCCATTTTCAGGTTGTAAGCTCTTGCAACTGTTGTATTCAGATACATTCTCACCAAGTGACCAAAACCATTTGAGGCTCTATTTTTCAATGAATCTAACAACAGGTGTTATTCCGACTGTGCTTCTAATTTCCTCATTTCTTGAGTAAACTTTTATAAACAGCAATGTGTACTTGATGTCTGCATGAAGACTCTTCTTTTTTTTTTTATTGGTCCTGATAAAGGATGTGTCACAGTTCTTACAGACACTGTGATGCCTGCACCTTTCAACCTGACACATACATTTTCAGCACTGACTTTTTTAAAAACGGGTACTTTCACGATTCAATCCCTACTCTCTTAGACTGCAAGAATAGAGCCTGTTACCGTTGTACTATTTGGAGATCAGTAGGATCTTGGTGAGCCCTGATTCGCTGACCTGTCATCTCATTCTTAGAACCAGATGAAGGCAACCAGATATTTATATAGTTGCCTATAGTTGTCATTTGTATAGAGTATATAGATATATAGTTGCCTATAGTTGTCATTTGTATAGAGTATATAGATATATATATATATTTGCCTATAGTTGTCATTTGTATAGAGTATATATGTATATACTGTGAGCGTCTGTAGATCAAGCGGTAGTGAGCTCGATCACAAACCCAAGCGTACCTGGTTCAAATCCCATGGTGGGCAAGTTTGGAAGCAAATTCGTTTCTGTGGGATTTTTTCAAAAGTAAAAATATACCTCACCGTTCAGAAAACAGTAGCAAACTACCGAACGTATGAGTGGTGCCTAGAAAATCAACAACTCGTTTACTGTGGTTGATGGCTACGTCCTGTAAAGGATATGCTACGATTTTCATATATATATATATATATATGATACGGAGATCACATCTCAAGAAAATGACTTGGCTGTACACGCCTGGACATGCTGGAGTGCGAGGTAACGAGCGTTCTGACTCTCTTGCAAACAATACCCCGACTCAAGTAGGTAGAAGTATGGACAGAGCTGATATCATCAATGCGGTACGCTCACAATTGTGTGACATGGGCGGGTCTCAGACACTGGAGCGAGTTCGAGAATTAGGCGTTAAGTTTGGACATGCCAGACAGTGTCGTCTTCGTGGTAGAGAGAAGATATAGTAATCAACTTCTCATGGGTGCTGTGAGCAAATGGACTTTGGAATGGCTGCTGCAATGGAGAACAGAGCATGAATGGGAATGCCCAATGTGCCATGACGTTGATCGCATAACATAATATATATGTATATACACACACATAAAACTGTCTACTTTTAAAATTATTTAGTCAACAATTCTAATGGGGTCATTTTGTTTATTGTTTAATCTCATTTATTTTGTGTTGTTGTCTTTGTCTTATAGTCCTAATTTAGCTGCTCCTGCTGTTAGTCTATCTGTCTTGTCCCTGTATGTCTTGTTTTATGTGATAGAAGACATAGAACACCAACAGTATTGAGGAGATATTCCAGTTGTTTATTAAATGCATGTTATATTTCCATTGTTATATACTCTGTGTTTAATGTTAGAATATCTGTAATTACCGCCCATATGTTGCGGGGCCCTAACGAAGCAAATAATAGTAACACTGTGACCTACAAGGCATGTCGTAAAAGGCGAGTATGGTAGGGTTTAACTCTCTTCATGCAGAGTTATTTCCTCAATTTTTAAGCAGTTAATTCACAGGAGGTAACAAAAAACGATCCCAACTACTCGTCAATAAATAAATATATATATATTATTATTATATACTAAATTGAAGAAAACTGGACAACCAATAGAATAACAAGGTTGAAAAATAGTATAAGTAAAACAGTAGAAGTAAGATTAGAACGACTTCTTATAAGGGAAGCAACTCTATGGCGCAGTGTGCGGTTAATAGCGTGCAACTGACCTTCTGCCGTGGCGCAGTGTGCGGCTTAAAGTGTGGAAAGAGTTAAGCATGAGGCTGGCTACCCTATCTGATTGAACATTTTTGCCATAAAATCTAACCAACCATGAACAAGTCAAATAAAAATAAAATAATAGCTGTGCCAACCAAAAGGAAAGGAAGCTCTTCTAGAACAGGCTTGACATGATGAAGAGAAAGCTGCAAGGAATCTGCACTGCAGATTATCTTCCTTTCACCTAGGAAAAGCTCCAGAATTGACACCTAGAATATTAACAAGAAGGGCCCTTTTATGGAACCCACAGGTAAAGCGAAAGATGAGGATGTCTAGAAATACATGAAGAAGAGATTTGGTGGCAGAGATCAATAACTTACAAAAGAACAGGACGGAGCTGCAGGAGATAACTAAATATAGGAAGACTTGACATAAGTTGGTTGAGGGCTTAGGCCCCATTCTGGGTTAAAAAGGTATTAGAGAGAGATCTGTAATTACAGTAATGTCTTTATTGTTAGTTGCCGTGTTGAATGTGTGATCTTTTACATCCAATAACAGGCTATAGCCAAGTTTTTGCCAGAGTCTTGCGTTACTGAAGTGTGCTTAGAGAACTGTGGAATAACTTCAGTAGGATGTGATGCATTGGCTGAACTAGTCACTCGCTGTAAGAAGCTGAAGAACTTGGACATAAGCAACAATGCTTTGCAGGATATAGGAATTTCGAAACTGGCACCAGCATTAGAAAGAACCTCATCTTTAGAGGTAAGCTTGACTTAGTAAGATATGATCATTCACATCTGAAACTTTTTCTTTGAATGCTCCATATCGACCACTTGTTAAACCACTCTGTGTGATTTGTATGTGATCTGAGCCTAAGAGCAATTGTACATTGTGCCAGTTATGCGCCTACATGTAGGCCAGCACAACCAATTTCTGCAACGCTTTTTATTACTAGGGTAGCTTCCCTAGGCCTCTTAGTCATCTCTTACGACATGTCTTGTAGATGGCAGTGTTACTATTCTTTGCTTCCCGTGAGGACCCCGGCAACACACAGATGACATCTGAAACAACAACAAAGGTGGTATCAAAACTAGGGAGGACTGTCCTTAACAAAACAAAATGTTCTCAAACATTCACTTTAAAGCATTATAAAAATAAACATCCCATGAACAAGTTACCATACAGAACATAATTAATCAGTTGATTCAATTTACTTTTCTTTTCCCACTTTCCTTTATCATTCCCAATACATATATTATGTGATGTTTATTTTTGTATACTATTTCCTGGGAGCAGGATGTGGCCCTATAAGGTGACATCACAGAATCCACCAGTGAGTGGTAAATGATCTGGCTGCAACCAACTCATCCCCCAGCTAGGGGACAGATGGTGCCAATTTTTTTAATGCAAACATGTCACCATGAGCACTGAAAGATCATTGTTCAACACAATCTTTCTCCCAAAATTATGCTATCAGGGCCAAACCTGGACGCTGACATCGAATGATGGAAGAAAACTAGCCACGGCACAGATGAAGTGTCTACGCAGAATGCTGGAGGTATCAAGAAGAGACAGGTTTAGAGATATAGACATCAGGAAAATAGTAGGTACAACATCAGTACTGATCTTCATCAAAAAACAAAAATTAAATGGTTCGGCCACATAAGCAGATTACCAACAGACAGTGCTCCTCAAAGAGCAATGTAACTACGATAGAATGGATCCAAAACAAAAGGTTGTCCTCGCAAAATATGAATCTCAGAAATAACAGAGGCAGTGAAAAACACTATTTATGAAGCGCACACAAAAGCTTGTTCTAGACATCTCTTCTTACCCTGACGCTATGAGACAAAACAGAATTAGAGAAAATAATAAGTAGAAGAAGATGTATTAAATTTTAATTACTACTTGATAATCTCTGAATGCCTTGATAAATGTTATTTATGTTATTCAATCTTCCATTCAAGACTCTTGGTTTGAACATGTGTGGTGTGACCAACGATGGATTCTCCAAGCTTTTAGATGTGCTAGAAAAAAATACTTCAATTGTTCATATGAAACTCTGCTACAACAAGCTTGGACAAGAGCAATTTGACCCATCTGCAACATCAGAGAATCTGAGGTTAGTTTTTCTTACATGTTTGTCTTTGTACATCTGATAGTTTCATACAACTTCTCAGCTGTAAACAAACAGCGGAAATTATATTTTGCCTATGTACCGGACAGTACAGACTCGACAGACACTTACATAGACTAGGAACAAGTCAAACAGCTCTCTGAACAAGTCAGCAGGCGGAACAGACACCTGAACATGTCCTGCAAGACTGTCTTCTCCTTGGTGAGCTAAGAAGCAATATGTGACCATACCTAGTCGACCTGAAGCTAACTGCCCAGTTTGTGGTCAACAGTAAAGTAAGCGCATGACCAGAGATTGCTGAAGTAGAAAAAATGCAGATAAAACTTTCTCAAAACCTAATTATTTGTACATTTGTTTCAATTTATGAACAGTAAAGCTACATAGAACAAGATTTTGTTCACTCGAGTGGTTACCAGGGCCCAAATTGGGGTGTAAAGAATAGAACTACTGTTACCTGCCACGCATGTCGTAAGAGGCGACTAAGGAGGTTGGGTCTGGGACTAGCTACCCCACACCGTAAAAAACACAAGATGGCTACAGAACGGAGAGCAAACCTAGTAAACGCTGGCTAAAACTGGACACATCGCCTAAGGATAAGCACCAGAGCTCCAAATGGTGCTGAAGGTGTGATGTAAAACACATGAATGCTAAGGCTGCATGAATCAGATTTCCACATGAATAGAATTTATGGGGAAATCTGGTACATCGGTCTGGGCGGTGATCGTGAGAGAGAGAACCAGATTTTAAAGTAGGTGCAGTTATGCTAGAGATAGTCATCAAAAATAAACATGGATAATCATCTCACTGCAGACTGAACTGATATGCTAAGTGCAATTATAGTCTGGTTTCGTTTGATATTCTTATCACTTCTTGCTTTGTCTGCTGTATTTTATATATATATCTCACATGTCATGATCTTGTGCTTTTTGACTTTCTAAAACAGTCCAGGTCTGGCATTGATAACAGGACAAAACAAAGGAATATTCTTAGTTGAACGCTCCATATCGACCACGTGTTAAACAACTCTTTGTGAGTTGTCTGTGATCTGAGCCTAAGAGCGATTGTTCATTGTGCCAGTTATGCACCTACAAGTAGGCCAGCACATCCGATTTCTGTGACACTTTTTATTTACTAGGGTAGTTTCCCTAGGCCTCTACCTCAATCGCCTCTTATGACATACCTTGTAGGTCGCAGTGTTACTATTCTTTGCTCCCTTGCAAGCCCTGGCAACACAAGGGCAAGAAGGAATCTGACTTGTATCAGCATCCTTATAGTTTACATGTTGATTTTGGGATGTTTTTATCACCATTTTTATTGCTGATATTTTAATGTTATATTTCAGGTACCGTCTTCGTATTGTCACATCATCAAAGCCAAAATTACAGATTTTACTGTGGGGAAACTCATTTGAAGATTCATAAGTTTACTGGGAATACAGTACTCAGGAAACACCAGCGATTTAAGGAGTTTGGAACCACATGTACAAGTAGAGCTGGATGCTTGGGGGGGGGCAGAGAGAGAAGTGTGTTTAACCAGGGAGCCAAAGGAACCATCAGCATGCATATTCTTTGACATCTGTTGGGGAATACTGAGCACCTATAGGTCTGCCAGCAGTGCTGGGATGTCAGTTCAATAACCAATAAAATAGAAGACACACAGTTTTTTGGTTGTTATCTGAAAATCTTATCCTGACGCTGTGAGGCAATACAGGATTGAAGAGAAGAAGAAAGAATATGATAAGGACAAGTGACGGCTCGTGCTCATTTTTGTTGGTGGGGCCAGACACAAATTTTCTGAAAAATCATGGTTTTGAATTAGGTTATATTTTAATTTATAAAGTAATAAGTACACGTTACACTTTATTTGTGGTGGGTCCCGTCCCCAATGACCCTTAATGATGAACCACCACTGATAAGGACTATGCAAACTAAACAGTTGAGGCATCAGAGTTGTCCATGAAAGTCATGGAGATCCTTTGTTAGTCTACTTAAACAACACAATCTAATACTTTTCTTGATAGTACTTTCACAGTTATGAATCAGTCTGTGCAGTACAGTAGCAGGAAGAAGATGGTGGGATTTGATTACCAATAAATGGTGTTCTATTTCTGGTAAAAGTTGATGGGCTAGTCTATCCAAGATGAAAATGGTTTTGCTGAATTTCACAGGAGGAGGGGGTTGGTTATCATTTACCAGAGCTACTGTGAAAGGGCTCTGTTTCTGGTACTTGCAGCTGAAAAGGATGGATCACATGTCGGAGAATGCTGAATACAAAGATGTTGATTTGTGTTCATATTTATTGTATTTGTTCCCAGTATGGGGGTGTTTTCGTGTATCATAACAGATGATGACATAGTGGCTTATGTGTATCATAACAGATGATGACATAGTGGCTTATGTGTATCTTAACAGATGATGACATAGTGGTGGCTTATGTGTATCATAACAGATGATGACATAGTGGCTTATGTGTATCATAACAGATGATGACATAGTGGCTTATGTGCACCATAACAGATGATTGCAATAGTGGCTTATGTTCACCATGTCATGGTGGCTTATGTGCATCATGACAATGGTGTCTTATGTGCATCATGATAGATGATTATAATGGTGGCTTATGTGTATCATGTCAGATGATGATATAGTGGCTTATGTGTATCTTAACAGATGATGACATAGTGACTTATGTGTATCTTAACAGATGATGACATAGTGGTGGCTTATGTGTATCATGTCATATGCCACTGATTAGTTGCTTATGTGTATCAATGTCAGATGATGACATAGTGGCTTATGTGTATCATGTCAGATGATGACATAGTGGCTTATGTGTACCATGTCATGGTGGCTTATGTGTATCATGTCAGATGCCACTGATTAGTTGCTTATGTGTATCATGTCAGATGATGACATAGTGGCTTATATGTACCATAACAGATGATTGCAATAGTGGCTTATGTGCACCATGTCATAGTGGCTTATGTGCATCATGACAATGGTGTCTTATGTGCACTGTGGCATTTGTGCATCATCACGGTGGTGGCATTTGTGCATCATCACAATTGTGGCTCATGTGCGTCATGACATATGATTAAAACTGTATTATGACAAATAATGAAAAAAATATGATTAATATGTCATGGTAGATATTGTGACATGTGACATATGTCATGTCAAATGCTGAGAATTAGGACATGAATGTCTCATATTGATCAATATAAGGATAATTATTTAATGTGTTAGAGGAGATGCAGTCTCTAAGAGTCTTGTACATATATCATGACAGCTGTACTTGGTTTTGTTGTTGGTGGTCAGAGATATTTTGTCTATATTGTCTGTATAGATAAAAACACTTGTATCTAATTTGTTATAGTTATCTCTTTCATACTTTTTGGCTTATGTTCATTTGATGACTAATGTCAAAATGTGTTTACAATTAGAAGAAGAAAATATCTGAGAGCAATGGTGGTAGTGAAATCCTTCTGCATGGGATTAAGATGTACCGAATGAGATGACAGAAATCAACATCAGAGGTTAAGAAACAAAGTTAATCAACTTGTTACTCTAGGGACCACATTTCATAGAAATTCTGAGATTTGAGGCCAGCTTGGCCAATGTTTTGTTGTGCACTCGTTATACTGTTGGACTACAGGAGAACCTGATACTTTACTTGGGTATCTAAAGTGTTTGTCACATTGTGGTAACCAATCTATACAAATGTATGTCCTATTGAACAATATTCCTCCAGGTTATCAGGCATTGGGTTTTGTCTAGCAACCCAAATCTATCAAATTGATTTGTTATCAAAACTATAATGACAAACTGGCATTGCTTTTGGAAACATTTCATCACTATATTTCATTAGAAACCCCAAACTCAAAACTAATATAAATTTTGAAGGAATATCCAAGCAATAAATTACACCTTGTACGTAGCGCATAAGGAGGTTTGCTCCAGGTGCCTCTTTCTTTGATCTTATGCCAAAAGGCAAACCAGAAATAGAGAATAGATAAAAAGATAAGTAAGTTGCAGTCATATTCTTGATTGAGAATGGAAAGAAATAAGAGGTCAAAGTAAATCAGTCAGCATATGTTAGAACACTTCTGTGTTACTTTCTGATGTTAGAACACTTCTGTGTTACTTTCTGATGTTAGAACACTTCTGTGTTACTTTCTGATGTTAGAACACTTCTGTGTTACTTTCTGATGTTAGAACACTTCTGTGTTACTTTCTGATGTTAGAACACTTCTGTGTTACTTTCTGATGTTAGAACACTTCTGTGTTACTTTCTGATGTTAGAACACTTCTGTGTTACTTTCTGATGTTAGAACACTTCTGTGTTACTTTCTGATGTTAGAACACTTCTGTGTTACTTTCTACATATTATTGTAACATATGTTATTATTATTTTGTGTAATATATATAAATATATATATACATGCATTATTGTAGTATTGTTTTATTACATAAAAAATAACTTGTTTTTATAGCCTATTCCAAGCTAAGGGCATGTGTAAGCTGAGAAATAAAGATTGCTAGTATGTCCTGTCATCGCAGAGTGTGCATGTTTTTTTTATTTACACACACCACAACCATTCTCCCCACCTTGCTACTGAAAGAAGACAAACATTACCTTACTTAGTATCACTAGACAAGCACTTGAGTGAAACCTGCAAGGAGTATGAAAAAGAGGACGCCCTAAACAGACCTGGTGATGAAGTCTTCTTGAAAAACTGAAGAGAGCTCGACTATCCTGGAAGACCATATAGCAAACAGCCAGCAGAAACCGGGAAAAGGGGTGAACAACTGTTGAGAACCTATGCTCCACGAGGAGCGGAGAGAAATAAGTCATACAATCTCATATTCTGAAATTTCATATTGCGACTATTTTCTTTGTTCTCTGCCATCTGCTTATCTTGTATTGTTAGATAATAAACTGAACAAGGGATGGACATAACATGATGAATTAAACAAAGACAACAGCTTGTATAAATGTATATAATATTGACCTCACTCGTGTGTTACAGGGGCTCACAAGGGGAGCAAAGAATCGAAACACTGTGACCTACAATGCATAGGTAAGAGGTGACTGAGGTAGGGGCTATGGGAAACTACCCTAGTAAATAAAAAGTATTGCAGAAACCGGATTTGCTGGCCTACTTGTAGGCATATAACTGGCACAACGTACAATCACTCTTAGGCTCAGATCACATACAAATCACAAAGAGGGGTTTAACAAGTGGTCGATATGGAGCGTTTGAAGAAGAAAAGAAGTATTGATATAAATATATTATTTTAAATAGTCTAATGCCGAAGGATTCACTTTATTGCACCGAGTTTTACTCCACATAGCTCGGTCCCTCTCCGCAGTAAATGGCATGCTATCTGTCAAGAGTAGTAACAATCCTGGAAAAAATGCACTTGTGAAAGGAATGGCACGGTACGGATTTTCTCTCACGTGCGATCACCGCCCATACCGATATACCAGATCTCCCCATAAATTCTATTCATGTTGAAATCTGATTCATGCAGCCTTAGCATTGGTGTGTTTTACATCACATCTTCTGCATCATTTGGAGCTCTGGTGCTTATTCTTCGGCGATATGTCCGGTTTCAGCCAGCGTTTAATCGGTTCACTCCCGTTCTGTAGCTATCTAGTGTTTTTTACGGTGTGGGGTAGCTAGCCCCATGCCCAACCTCCTTAGTCGCCTCCTACGACATGCGTGGCAGATATGTGGTTCTATTCTTTAAACCCCAATTTGGTAACCACTCAGGTGTCATGGTTCGGATTTGAACCCGCATCCTTCGGAATGCAAGGCAACCGCTTAGCCACAGAGACTTCTAATATATTATTATAATTTATCAATACATCAAACAGCAGTGCTGTCCAAGATTTTGATATATTGTGTGGCATATCTGAGTGATGGCTATGAAGACGTGAACACCATGTGGTGATTGCAGTATAATACTAACAACAATAATAGTAGTGAAATAATAGTGATAAAAATAATAACACATAAAAACTTCATCCTCACTAAATTTTTAGAAAAAATATTGTACTTTTATAATTAGTGTGAGATTTGACACATCATATTTGCCCCTGAAGTTGCAGAAGGCATGCCTGTATGGCAGGGGACACTGATAAAAAGGAATGCTGGCTTGCATGTAAAAATCAGTCAGAATTGCCATGCTATGCGTCCTGACTATGCCTGAATTCATAGCGGATGAACGCAGAAAAAGAAGACGAGGTACATCATATTCGCTGAAAATTGACGAAATTCTAGTGTTCATATAATTCAGAATTCACAGAAAGTTCACTATTAAAGTTGATATGATTAGTGAAGAAATGTCACTCTCCATTTCTTTTTTAAAATTTACTAATAGACATGTTACCATTACACAAATAAACACTTGGATTTGTCTTTGAATGTAATCAAACAATATTCTTCCTCGTACGCAGCATGTCAACCACCCGTCAACCACTCTGTGTGATTTGTATGTGATCTGAGCCTAAGAGCGATTGTACATTGTGCCAGTTATGCGCCTACAAGTAAGTCAGCACATCCGATTTCTGCGCTGCTTTTTATTTACTAGGGTAGCATCCTAGTGTCTACATTAGTCGCCTCTTACGACATGCATTGTAGGTCGCAGTGGTAATATTCTTTGCTTCCCTTGCGGGCCCATGCACCACTTGGGTGAATCAAACAATATTGATTCCCCCATTCAGAATAAAAAGTATAGTTTCCTTGCAATTTAGCTGCTTTTAAATGATAGAGGATAATAATTATACTTTCTCATAGTTAGTACAAGATTAAATTATAATATCAGTTTAGCAGAATGAATAAGATCTCCTATTAATAAATAGTACACTATTCTTACTTTGAACTGAAACTACCTGCCCCACTTCTCAGAAGTTAAATTATATGGTGGCTTTGTTTCTCAAAGCAGGCTCGACTCAGATGTGTTATTTGTTTGAAGAAATGAGTTAAGATGCTTACACTTTCTTCAGTGAAAAAGCAAAGGTTGAGGTTAAGGTGCAGTAGAAGGGTTACACAAGAAAAAGCAAAGGTTGGGGTTAAGGTGCAGTAGAAGGGTTACACAAGAAAAAGCAAAGGTTGGGGTTAAGGTGCAGTAGAAGGGTTACACAAGAAAAAGCAAAGGTTGGGGTTAAGGTGCAGTAGAAGGGTTACACAAGAAAAAGCAAAGGTTGGGGTTAAGGTGCAGTAGAAGGGTTACACAAGAAAAAGCAAAGGTTGGGGTTAAGGTGCAGTAGAAGGGTTACACAAGAAAAAGCAAAGGTTGGGGTTAAGGTGCAGTAGAAGGGTTACACAAGAAAAAGCAAAGGTTGGGGTTAAGGTGCAGTAGAAGGGTTACACAAGAAAAAGCAAAGGTTGGGGTTAAGGTGCAGTAGAAGGGTTACACAAGAAAAAGCAAAGGTTGGGGTTAAGGTGCAGTAGAAGGGTTACACAAGAAAAAGCAAAGGTTGGGGTTAAGGTGCAGTAGAAGGGTTACACAAGAAAAAGCAAAGGTTGGGGTTAAGGTGCAGTAGAAGGGTTACACAAGAATACAGTATAGCTAAAGCAAGAATACTGTTTTACAAATAAACTTAAAGATACTATTAATAAAAAAATCTCTTTTTGTTTCTTGAAATTCTAATTAAAATTAAAGCTGGCGGAGTAAAATAGGGTGCCTGCGGACCCCACTTTGGTCGGCACTATGAAACAATCTTAGAATACAAATGTAACTCAAGTAGTAGTATGTCCCATGCAGAACCTTGCTTTCATCACAGCCCTCATGAGAAACTGTCTGTCTCTAGTAAGTTCTCTCACCTCGTCTAACATCATGTTCAATGTTTCTTTGATGTACTGCTGCCACCTTTGTCCTGGTCGTCCACTGCCTCATTCTCCAGGAACTATGCCTCTGTGAGGTTTAATTACAAATATAATAAAATAATTGTTGACTTATTGTTTGTCATGTCCATAAGGCTTCCATAAAGACTATCCTTGCTTCCAAGACTTTAGCACGGTGTTCCATGTGAGGGATACTATGTGCATTTCTTTACTTTGTTTTTATGAGTCTCCAAATGTGTCTTTGCCTTCTCTTTCTTTATCCCGGTGGTATCCAAGTGAAATAAATGCAACCAAACTCCACTGTATACAGTCTTCAACATGAGAACAGAAAAGAAGGCGAGAGAAAGACCATGAAAATGATAGATACATGGCATAGTAGAATCCTTCCGTAAAGCGAAAATAACTATCACCCAAGCCACTAGAGCAGTTCAAGACAAAAATAGAAAACCACGACACTGTGCAACAACACGGTAATAGTGTAACGACAATAGAAGAAGATCTAACCACAATTCTGTCCAAACTTTCACATCATCACCATTACTCTTGGAAGGAAATGTAGAGATTAGAGGAATTGGGAAATCAAACTTCAAATTAAATAATTGATAGCATAAAGCGCATGAAACAATTATGTTGTTATATTGGGATAAATTCAGGGGAAGTGATGAAATCAGAGAAATGTCTGATCAACCAATAGTAACAACTGTTATGAGAAGGAGAAGATTGAGATATGTTAAGCATACACTGGGAAAAATGATCAAAGAATATCAAAGCAGACATTGAAGCGGGAGGCAAAGGGTTCAAGAAAGAGAGGACGCACTAGGGAATCCATGAAACAAACTTCTTGCTGGGGGAGGCAAGAAATATAGGACTCGATTCCAGGGAAGAGATTGAGCTAGTTACCCAGGATAGAGTGGTATGGAAAAATTGCTTGCAGGAGAAAAAACATTGACAATTTATTATCCATATTGTCAAAAGATGAATTGTAGATCATCATGAGTGTCGATCTCCGCAACGAAGGTTGGTTGCAATATACCTTCAATATTCTCTTGATTTGATGTTGCACTCTTCCAGGTTGCAATTTGACCATTTATTGTTGTATTCCTCCCACTCATGTCCTCGACCTTTCTCTTGTTCGCCGTCCATCAACTTCCTCTCTAATAAGGGTTTCTCTCTGCTGATCACCGCCCAGACCGATGTACCAGATCTCCCCATAAATTCTATTCATGTGGAAATTTGATTCATGCAGTCTTAGCATTGGTGTGTATTACGTCACATCTTCAGCACCATTTGGAGCTCTGGTGCTTATCCTTTGACGATATGTCCGGTTTCAGTCAGCGTTTACTCGGTTCGTTTCTCCGTTCTGTAGCCATCTAGTATTTTTACGGTGTGGGGTAGCTAGCCCCACGACCAACCTTCTTATTCGCCTCTTACGACATGCGTGGTGGGTAACAGTGGTTCTATTCATTACACCCCAATTTGGGCCCCGGTAACCACTCGGGCGTAATAAGGTTTTCTTCTTCTTCTTTCGATCGTTCTAAGGCCATTTTTATCATTCTATTGTGATATATAAATATACAATAACATCAGAACGTAATGAACGTGCGCCAACCTTCAGCACCTACTGGAGTACAGTTGCTTATCCTTGGGTGGGGTGTTCGATTTCAGCCAGCGTTTGTTTGCGGTACGCTTTCCGATAGCCTTTGGCTGTCTCCAGCCGAACCCACAAGGCAGCGGGTTGCCATTTTCTTTCAGGGCAGCGACCCTTAGACGGCCTGCCCTCCTGGGCTTATGAGCGCCATCTGCCCAGCAAAATCGGTTGTTTTAATGAACACCTTGGTTTGTCGCCCGTTCAGGTTTGTTTACGGTTTGCTCCGCTAGCCTTTGATTGTTCCAGCAGTAGTTCCCTGCGAGCGGAAACGCGCACTGGCTTTACCTCTGCTGGGCTTTCCAGTTGTTCTGTACATTTGGGTGGGACGCACACCCTGCTTGCCGTGCTTGCACTGGTTTTGCCTCTGCTGGGCTTTCCAGTCTTTCTGCTCATTTGGGTAGGACGCACACCTCTTTCCTGCCATGCTCGTCGCTGCAGTGGTTGCTTCTCTTTCCGCGTTTACCGTGCCGGCCTGCCCCTCGATGGGGCCCACTGTGGCTTTGCTAGCGTGCGTGTTCGCTCTGCCCTGGCGTCTACCTCACCATTTCCGTCAATTCCCACTGGGCTGTCTGATTTCGAGGTAGCAAAAACCGAGTTTCGCCCCATGATGCCCACGTGCAACTCAACTCGACTCCCAGCATACTCATCGGCTCTAGGGTAGTGGCTCAAGAGAGAGCATGCTTGCGCTCCGAATTTCGCCACACGCAGGTCAACGTTTCTTCGATGGCTTTGGGTCGTGCCCCCATCTCTGTGATGGGGCCAGTGCTTTGACCTATGTGGCCCAGCTTGCGGTTCAACTCGGCACCCAGCATACTCATCGGCTCTAGAGAGGGGGTTCAAGAGAGAGCATGCACGGGCTCCGAATTTCGCCACATGCGGATCAACGTCCCTTCGATGGTTTTGATTCGTGCCACTATCTCTGTGATGGGGGCTAGACTTTTGACCTATGTGGACCAACGTGCGGCCCAACTCATCACCCAGCATACTCATTGGATCAAGAGAGAGAATGCGTGAGCTCCGAGTTCCGCCCCGCGAGGTTCCACATATATCGTTTTAGCTTTTCCCATCGGCCGGGAGAGGCGAGCATTAATAGTCACTCTGGGAGTTCGCTCGTCTGTGTTGCGAGCGGATCCCATCAAGCATGACTACCTTTTCATATCTACTTGCCCCAGGGTAGCTCTCCCATGGCACCTGCCCTCTTAGCCAGACCGGAACTACCGTCTGTTACCAGGGTCACCACTTGGAGGTGAGAGCAGGGGATTAGAGCCATCTCTCTAATCCTGGCGCGCCGCTTCCTTGCGCCTTTGACCCCGTAATAAGGTTTGATCTTCTTCCAACGTTTTAAAACATCGACATGTATACGTCTAAAGTATTTAGTGATCAACCGAAGCCTGTGTACATCTCCATATTAATAGCCGTCCATCGCAAGCGATGATGACAACAGTCTCAGACGTGTGCTTCTGCACCTCTCTTGTGCGTGCGGAGGTGACTGTAGAGTCCAATCCTAGAACACAATCCCTACCACAGGTGGGGCATACATGATCAAGGTTAGACATGTGGGTGTTGTGTATTATGTCTTTTCGCACATCTCGTTTTCTCTGTGCCTCAGTGGCACGACGATTCTCAGCTATGCGGGTTCCTCTTGTGTTGTTACAGCGCCACATTTGGCGATCTTGCGCAAGGATTCTCAGGACGTGGTATCTATATCGAAGCATTTCAGAGACACTGTAAGATTGTCTTTAAAGCGTTTTTTCTGTCCACCAGCTGAACGTCTGCCTCCTTCAAGCTCGCCATACATCAACTGTATGGCGAGTTTGAAGAGGGCAGACGTTCAGCTGGTATACATAAAAAACATCTTTAAATAGCGTGTTTTTGACTGACATGGGTGTTTGACATGTGTTTCTCTGTTAATCGTTTGTTGACACTCCTGCAAAATGTCCTCAGTCATCATGCTAGTGTCATATGTGCATAATTCAGTAGGGTATAACTTGTACTTATTTAACCAGGGGCATGCCGTACTATGATGCAGAGAGGCGGTCGCACCAGGCGGCTTCGTATGGAGGTGGCATAAGCAGTGATATCAAAATACAATTTAAACCATTCAATAATTAAAAATCTTTACGAATCCCTTTTCTATGTTGGTCTATGTTATTCCGATAATGATGTACATTCGTACATTTTGTGCAGTTTTAAAAAAATCACAATCGAAGGTTATTTTAAAGAAAAATAATTTAAGGGGCAACATTTCGATGACTTGCATCATACTGATAAAATATATCGCACGACCCTGTATTAAACTGATGATACATCAGCCTATTGTGTCCAGTTCGTAGCAGGAAGATTGCAGCCTGTTCTTCTTTATTGAGTTGGTAGCAGACATCATGTTTTTGTTGGCCATGGTGATCTTTAGCCCATTTGCATCCTCACCTCATTTGTCATACTGGTGTCTGCCTGTGGTAGCTTGTCCTTGCCAGTATGCCCGCGATCTCATTGCCAGGTATATCGCAGTGGGATGGTATCCACTGCATTGTTCATTTGATGATCATCTTCATCGGACGCGTCCATAACTGCTCCGATCTCCTCCCAAGCATGTATTTCAGTGTGTTTAGGCTAACAACTCCCGTTATGTGTTGATTGATGTATCTACTGTGGGCGGGGTGTCTTTCGTGGTTTTCCCGTCTTGCCGCACCTATCGGTATGCACAACATGCGCAACCTAGATAGAAAATAACCTCTATCTTCTTCGTATGTTTTCTCTTAGAGCTGTATTATCATTCTCAAATAAATGTTGCACATTTGGTGTATGTTTTGATCAATATGTCATCTGTCTCTCAGTGTTCGAACTACTTTATTTGTATTTCCTGTCGTAATTCTTCAAGAAGAGACCGGTTGACAAATAAAGACATCAGGAAAAAAGTGGGTACAACATCAATACTAAACTTCATCAAGAAACAACAAATTAAATGGTTCGGTCACATAAGCAGATTACCAACAGGCATTGCACCCACAAAGAGAGATGCTGATCCGATACAATGGATACAAAGCAAAAGGAAAAAAAGGATAAATGAAATGTATTTATTTTCTATATGTCCACATATCAATGGTGTAAAGTTCTGTCTTCCAATATGTCCACATATCAATGGTGTAAAGTTCTGTCTTCCAATATGTCCACATATCAATGGTGTAAAGTTCTGTCTTCCAATATGTCCACATATCAATGGTGTAAAGTTCTGTCTTCCAATATGTCCACATATCAATGGTGTAAAGTTCTGTCTTCCAATATGTCCACATATCAATGGTGTAAAGTTTTGTCTTCCAATATGTCCACATATCAATGGTGTAAAGTTCTGTCTTCCAAATGCTTGTTCAATGTTCATGTTTCTAAACCATTCAAAAATACCGAGTTAACTACAGAACTTGATAATTCTAATCCTTAGCTTATTTGTTATCTGTTAGTAACTTGCTCATGTTTGACTCATTAACAGTACTTTGAGGGTTGACAATTCATAATCTCTCCCTAATCTCTTGTTGACATTTGCTGTCAACTGCAATCACGTGCCCTAGATATGAGAGATTGTTTACTTTGCTTCAGTAGTTCTCAGTATATTTTTTTATTTGTTTTCAGTTTCTTCCCTAAATAAAACTAAATTACACCTCTGAAGTTGGAGAAGGCCCGTCTGTATAGCGAGGAAATCAATAAAACGGTAAGCAGGCTTTCACGCAAACATCCGACAGAAGTGCAACACCAGGCGCCATAGCTACGCCTGAATTTATAGCGGGCGAGCGCAGAAAAAGAAGAAATAAATTACGAAATGTCAATTCCAATATTGTCTCTTCTTCTTCTTTTGTCGTCACACTGCTACCGGGTTGTTGCCCAGTGTCGTGGTTTTGTCTCAATCCTAAAAAATCCCAGTGAGAGTTGGAAAATAACTAAAGATATAGAAAATAAGTTGAATTAATTTGAAAATATTTAAGGGAAAAATAATGAACAGTAAATGACAAGAGATGTCATGAAATCAGAGAACTGTCCTACTATATAGTATCAACTGCTGTAAGAAAGAGATGTTGGGTATACTCTGAGCAGACATTATCGAAAAAATCACATAGCAGGCACTGAAGTGGAAGACAAATCGTTCAAGAAAGAAAAGACAGTATAGAGAAATCCTGAAACGAAATTTACTAGCAGAGACGAAAACAACCGGACAATTCCGTATAAGAGATTGCATGCTATATGTCAATCAATCAAGGGCCATGCCTGCCGGCTTAGGCGATCATGTCTCTCCACAACTCTCTCTGCTTGGTGCATGTAATCAGTTCTGACGCCGATCTTGTGTCGAACGATGATGTCAGGCCATCCAACATCTTCTCCCTCTGTCTTCTACGATCTCTCATTCCTTGAATTTTACCTGTTGTCACCAAATGTTCTAAACCTTCCGTTCGCATTATATGCCGAAGAACCTTGATTGTCGGATTCTTATTTTTTAAATAAGGTTTCTATGTCTCTATAAGGCCTGATTAAAAACCTTCTCATTTGTTTTCTTCGCTGTCCATGGAATTTTCAGAATTCTTCGGTAAAACCACAAGTCTGTGGCTTCCAATGGTCGTATTGATTGTTTATTCATTGTCCATGATTCGCTGCCATACAGAAGTATTAGATCAATATAGCACTGGAGTATGCTATATATATTGCACGTGATAGAGAGGTATGGAGAAATTGCATTCAGGGTACATATAACGTATGACGGTACAGCAGGGAATACAATTTAATGCTATATACGTAATTTAAAGAAAAATTTGTGGGAGCTGGTATTTGTTGAAACTAGTTTTCTGCCCAATGTGCACTTTTAAACCATATAGTACATGGAAAATCGAGAGCCGCGGTAGCGTAGTTGTTAGTGAATTCTCTTCTCAAGGCTGGTGGTCCTGGTTCAACTCCCGCAATGAATTCCCGCGTGGAATTTTTCCCAACCGAGACGGCTTTCAGGTTGACCCAGCCTCAATGGGTACCAGTCATGCTCTTGGAAAGTAAAGGCAGCCGGCGTGATGTTGACCACACACACATCGTGTGTCGACGGTCAATGAACGATACAGGCCTAACACTGTATTGCCCTATACACCACATGGACAATCGGGCAAATTCGGGATTAGACAAACTGGTGAAACTGCTATTATGTTATGAACTGAAGTAAAGAAATGATATGTTGATACAGTGAAGACTGCAACTATTGTGCGTGATAATTACTAGCTGATAACGAATCAATCAATCAATTGAACGATTACATAATCACATCCCTTCCTAAGGGAGAGAGGACGTGCCTACATGATTCCAGTAATAGTGGTGAATCTACAACACTAACCAGACTTCAAGAATTTCAGGTAAAGTGTGGTGTAGCAAGACTGTTGAAGAACACTATGCTGGTAGACAAAGAAGAATAGTAAACCAACAAAGAACCGGGGTCGTTAGTCGCCACGCGCTGAGAGACATAATTGGTTCGACGTCCAGTGATGATGATCCGATAACTAAACTAAACTGAACTAAATATATTCATAATATTCGAAAATGTATCAATTTGGCATACAATCTCCAAAAATCTGGCTTAACTCGGAACTGGTACCACCTGAAATCTAGCAGAAATGGATTCACTGCACTGTTTACTGTATACTAGGCCAATGTATAGTTAATTGTAGTTCTAGTTTGATGGTGTCGAGCTATTAACGAACAGGTAGTAGATCTTAATACTGTAATTTATGCATTTCCAATTAATTTTTCTGTGGAAAGAAGCATTATTATTAACTGCTGGTTGTCACTTGTACTTGTTCGTTTATCCTCCCTGCATCCCATCGTACTTAAAGTTAGAGCGAAAAGGCTCAAAAGTATTTACGATATAATTCATCAATTGTCATGTTAGTCATCATTAACGACATACATTATTATTAGTCATCGTGCAGAATTCATTAGTTTAGTCTGTTTAGTTATGTATTATTTTCGAGTTATACAATAATGAAAGATTACCTTGATAATTTCTTTGCTCTTGCCGAGAAATTTGAAAAATCACTGAATCTGAAATCAATGAATATATATTAATATTATATATTGAATGAATAATAAAATTGAATATGAGGGACTTTTAATAAATAAGTTTTAACAATTACCATTCATACACCATAGTTAGTAAGTCTGGGGTTTGCTATTATAATTAACATTATATTATTTTCTAACATACAAGTGAACAATGTTGCTTTATTCTGTAAGTACAATCTGGAAAGAGTAGTTTAAGTTAGAATAACAATCACACTCACAGCAACCGAAATATTTATTTTGGTACTAAATTTATTTGACAAATTGATAAACATGACTCAAAGTAATTCAAGTATTTCCATTTTATATTAGGATAGTAAAAGAAAAAGTCTACATTTCCAGCAAAAATCCTCCACTATCAAAGAGAAACAGGAGGAGAAAAGTTTTTCAAGTCCAAGATACTTGAAGTAAAAAAAAAAGGTAAGGATTATTTTAAAAATAGCTAACTGAAGACAGTATACATACAGTATATCTTAGTTTGACTGTGATTGTCACATTTTAGCCAAGTGGCCCAGGTTGGTCAGTTTGAAATCCTGTCATGATTTTTCAATCATAGTTTACTAAAAATGAGTTTATCCTGTCTAAAAATGTGAGACTATATCTTGTAGACATTAAGATCAGAACATTGGTTGTTGTCAAATATCATATTTAATGTAACTAAACTCAAATTCTACTTGTACAGACTAAGAAGTTCTAAGTTATGTATTCTTATAACTGTCCATCACAAGCGATGATGACAACAGTCTCAGATGTGTGTTGATGCACTTCTATAGTGTGTGAAGCGGACTGCAGAGTCCAATCATGGAACACAATCTTCTACCTCAGGTGGAGCATACATGGACATGTGGGTGTTCTATTTTTTCATGCAGCTCATTTTCTCTGTGCCTAGCACTACAAAGATTCTCATCTATGCAAGTTCCTCTTATGCTGTTGCAGTGCCACATTTGACGATTTTGTGCAAAGGATTTCCAGAACATTGTGTCTATATTGATGCATTTTATAGACACTTTGTAGTGTCTTTGAAGCAATTTTTATGTCCACCAATTGGTCATTTGCTGCCATCAAGTTCTACATGTTTTGGGATGCATTTACAGCCATCTGTGCAATGTTACCGGCCCATTTCACCTAAGCATTCTGAAACTGAGTGTGGATACTTGGGGTCTTGACTGTCATAAGAACTTTGGTATCTGGAATTTTGTACCATTTTATTTGAGTAGTCTGCTGAGATAGCTTGAGTAGAAGTGGTTTAGTTTTCTTGCATGTCTGTTGTAGACCTTCCATGTCTCGTTGATGTACAATAGAGTGGTGAACACTTTGACCAGGTAAACATTCAACTTCTAGGCTACACTTATCCCCTTCCACTTTTACAAAAAAATAAACATAAGGCAGTACTATGGAAGAAAGTTTTTGAGAGACATTGGAAAAAAATATTGACATAAATATTCAAAAATATACATTATATGCAGACTTTCAGTGTAAAGTAGTTTGCAATAGCCATCTGACGGAGTGCTTCAAGGTCAAAACAGAAGTTTTACAGGGATGTATTCTTTCGCCATTCTTGTTTAATCTTGCCATAGATTGGCGGAGGAAAGAGACCATAAAGGATAACGGCAGAGACATCCAATGGACACTTACTGCAGTACTGAAAGATGCAGATTATGCAGACAGTATTAGCATTTTGGCTTGCCTATATGAGGAGGCTCAAACAAAGATAGAAACACTTTCCAGAACAGCTCAAACAATAGCCCTTAATATTGCAAAAATGAAAGTAATGAGGAATAATTAAAAAATCAGAAAACCCATTTATGTTATAAAATGTAATAATAGAGGAAGTTCAGGATTTTGAATACCCGGGTAGTACAGTGTTGCGTCGATGATTTCTAAAAATCGAAAAAAACTAAGAAAGCAAGTTAACATTTGCCATGCTCAACAAAATTTGGAAACCAAAGGATTAAATCTTAAAACAAAACTTAAAATATATAGAAGCAGTGTCCTGGGAATGTCCTGGAAAAGGACTCACATCATACACAAGCTGGAGACATTCCAAAATAAATGTTCCCTAAGAAGAATCCCTAAATTTTCTGGTCAGATATGATAACAAATGAAGAGCTTTTAACATGAACAAATTGCACATCATTGGAAACCATCATTAACTCCTAGTAGACCAGGGCAAAAGCTGTGTTTCTATAAGCCATTTGTTTTTAGAATGGGAAACATTTGTGGTACAAAGGCAGCAGAATGGCAACAATGGAAATCTCTTGTGGAAGCATTATGTGTCAAACGGAACATGAAGAGGATATAGGTATAGATACATAAATATACACATTGTTATCTTACTATACCTCTTCAAGCTGTGCCTCACCTTTTTTTCTTCATACAGAATGTCTGCAGATATTATAGAAGGTTTTTTGTGCCCTATATGCATGAAAGACCTAGGCACGGTGACACAGTTGCAGTGTCACTTTGAAGAAGAGCACTCTTTGGAGGACAAAGCAGTCTTCCAACAACTGAAAGGTTTGTGTATAACTTGCTGATGCTCAACTCTGCAGTGCAATTCATCTTTCTTATTTAATTACAGTTCTTCTTTTGTCGTCACACTGCTACCGGGTTATTGCCCAGTGTTGTGGTTTTCCGTTTTTGTCTTGCACTGTTTTGGTGGCTTGTGTGATTGTTATTTTTGCTCTTTCACAGGATTCTGCTACACCTTCTAACCATCTTTTCCGTGGTCTTCCTCTTGCCTTCTTTCCCGATGCTCTGTTGTAGAAGACTCTGTGTACTGTGGAGTTTGGATGCATTCTTATTAAGTGGCCAAACCACTTCATACAGTTATAAATAGTTATAAATTAGTTATAAATAGTTAATAACAAATTGTCTGTGGCGTAGCGGTAGTGAACTCAATCATAACCCAAGAGTACCTGGCTCCAACTCCACGGTGGGCAGTTGTTCAGCGTGGATTTTTACGAACAGTAAAAAAAGACCTGACTGTTCAGAAAGCAATGGCAAACTACTGAATGCATACATGGTGCCTAGAAAATCGATGACTAGTTTACTATGGTTGATGGCGACGTCCTTTAAAGGATATGCCACGATTTGAAGTTCGTGATTTATATGAAAATTTCAGTTAAATTTTCCCTTTCATATTTGTTTTCTTAGAATCTTATTATGCAAACAAAACATTACAGCCATCTTAGATTCCCATATCGGGTCTAGTCTGCTAGTTACACTTGCCTGATTGAGAATTGATTGCTAGAAATTAATTTTATTAATATATATTGTTCTTCTTTTGTCGTCACACTGTTATTGGGTTGTTGTTGCCCAGTGTCTTGATTTTCTATTGTTATCTTGCCCTGCTCTAGTGACTTGGGTGATAGTTTTTTACTTTTGACAGGATTATGCTATACCAGCTATCTTCTTTTTGTGATCCTCCTCTGCCTTCTTTAAACGCTGTTGTTTTGCTTATCTCTGACTTTTGTGTTGTTACTAATTCCGTTGGCTTTGTCATAGTATGTTTCTTTTGGACACTGGTGTTATATTCATAAATATTAAGTTTATGAATTTCAATATTGATATTTTCTTGGTCAGGTTTTTTTGACAAAGCAAAGAAAAAAATACTAGGAGACAAGTTTGAAACTGAACTAGTTAATCCTGGAGAATCGGTTAAGAAAGATGAGCTTGGAGGACACACCAGCTACATCCCAGCATGGTGGGAGAATCAGGAGATTGGTAAGTTTTTTAAACATAAGATCATGTAGAATTTAGTAATGCAATAGAAAATCCTGGAATCTTGATTTTATGTGACTTGGTCATGGACAATCATTGGCCTCTTTGTCTCAGGAGACAATAGGTCTTGCGCCACGTAGTATGTTCTGCGCTGAATCACAACATTTCTTGTAGCTATAATGGCCTATTCTGGAGTGACAATCCTTATCACAGTTGCTGCAGGTAAAACTGGAGACTTGAGCTGATACATAGGATGTTTTCTCTGCTCTCTCTTTTGCCTCCACATGTGATGTTGTTTTTCTTCTTTTCTTTTGAGCTGCCCCTCACCATGCTTGCCTGTCTTTGGCCAGCCGCTCCCAGTGTTCTTTGTCTATGCCGTATGACGTTAGATCACGCTTGCAGTTGTCAATGAATCGTAATAATGGACGCCCATTACAATCAATGTAACCATCGCAATAAGGACTGTTCACCTATGAAGTCGACGAAAGCACACCTATATAGCGGTGTGTATTAGAATAGTCTAGTGAGGGGTGTATACTGGCATAGTCTAATGGGGAGTGTGTTTGTGTAGTCAAGTCTAGAAAGTAGTGTAATAGTGGAGTCAAGTGGTTCGTGCTCTATCATTGTCAAGCTAAGCTATTATTTAATACCTAGCTCATTGATTGCAGGATTATAGCAAGGAAGAGAACTGGTAACCTCACCTCAATATGTTTAGATCTGGTCTTGTGAGATGTCCCATACTTCAGAGTCCTGCAGTATAATATTATTCTTCTTCACCTTTCAACTCCCAACGGAGCACAGGCCTTCTTCCAGCTCTTCCTCTCTCTTGCCATCCCTTCCAATTCTTTCCATGTCTTACCTATCCTTTTAATATCAGCCTCCAGCTCTATTCAACAAGTATATTTAGGCCTTCCCCACTCCTCTTTCCCTGCAGATTCCAAAACAGTACCTGTCTTGCAATGCATCCCGTCGGTTTTCTCCTATCCATCGCCAGCATCTCTTCCTTAGCTCTTCCTCCACTGGTATCTGCTTAGTTCTTTCTCTGAGTTCCTCGTTCGTAATCGTATCATACCATCTCAGTCCCTCTATTCTACCCGTAAACATAAAGCAGTACAATATGCTTTAGGAATACTTTTAGCTTTGGCCCCTCTTAGAAATACCTGCTATTTATTCAATTATAACACTTGATGTTTACACTTCTTGTTTTATAAAAAACAGGTCAAATCAGAAACCATACAGATGGTTTCCGAGCTGTCCGGGATGTCAGGGTCAACCGATTTGTAGTGGAAACTAATAAGTTATTGATTCGGCTGGATAAATTATTGAGTCCGGAAGCTCCAACAGATCCCAAAAAAAGGAAAGGTTTGTGCATAGATGTTTATGATAATTGAATTAGGTTAGATCAAGTGCCATGTGTTCACCAAAGTTTGTCTGTAATGTATCTTTTTCTTCAAATGCTCCATATCGACCACTTGTTAAACCACTCTTTGTGATTTGTATGTGATGTGAGCCTAAGAGCCATTGTATGCTGTGCGAGTTATGCGCCTACAAGCAGACGAGCACATCCAATTTCTGCAACATTTTTATTTACTAAAGTAGCTTCCCTAGGCTCCTACTTCAGTCGCCTCTTACGACATGCCTTGTAGGTCGCAGTGCTGCTATTCTTTGCGGGCCCTGGCAACACATGAGTGAGTGTATCAGCAATTTAAATGTTGACAGTAATGGATTTCCAAGATTATTTTCCTCTTGTTCATATCCTGTTAATATCTTCATTTCTTTAAACTCTTCTTCTTCTTTGCGTTCGTTCTTTACGACCAATTTTAATCACTCTTTGTGATATGTTTGATCTTTGCCAAGAACGTGTATACATTGCACATTGGTTTGGTAGGCCCCTAAACGCATAGACTTCTATACATTTAGGACATGTGCATTCGATTTCAGCCAAACCTCCTTAGTCGCCTCTTACGACATGCATGGCAGATAACATTGGTTCTATTCTTTACACCCCAAATTTGGGCCCGGTAACTACTCGGGTGATTTCTTTAAACAATTCATGATCTTTCCCACCAATCTATTATTCTATTATATCACAGCAATCTATTATTATGGTTTTTTTATTTCTTTATTTCTCAAATTTAATATTACTCTACTATTCCTCAAATTAAAAATTACTTTAGCAATCTTTATTCCTCAAATTAAAAATTACTTTAGCAACCTTATTCCTGAAACTAAAAATCGACATATTGACAGCCTGTACAGAAAGACATTAGATTTTAAACAAATACTACAGACACATTTTGCTATATTTTCTAACCAGTATGTTTGTACATTCTCATCCATTAAGGTTTTGAGAAAACAATTGTAAGATGGATACCAGACAACGAAGTTTCAGCTTGCCTGAACTGTCAGAGATCATTTGGACTATTGACACGCAAGCATCATTGTCGATTATGTGGAGGAATCATGTGTGATAGATGTTCAGAGTTTATGTCTGCTTCATATGCACGTAAGTTTTTGTTGAAAATAAGTAACAGTAAACAAGCCCTTTTTCATACCTCTAGGTATATAGGGTAATATGATGTTTGGCTCGTATTTTTCATTGACTGTCGGCGCGGGATGGGTAATGTGGTCAACATCACGCTGGTCACCTTTACTTCCTAGTGCTTTTCCTGGTACCAAATTCAGGCCTGGTCGACCTGAGAGCCACTATGGTCGAATTGAACCCGGACCACTAGCCAAAGAAGTGAGTCCACTAATGACTGTGCTACTGCTGCTCTCAAGTCTTTGTTAGATGTGGCCATATATTTCTGAAGCTTATTACTTATCAGCTTACTGATTCGAGGTAAGCAAAGTGCATCGGTATTTACTGAGAACTTAAGATGCAAAACTATCAAGTAGGACAGCAGTGCCTTAGCTGTAACTTTGAGCAGCCTCATAATAGAAGGAACTCACATAGCTGAGAATCGTCGTGTTGTTGAGGCACAGAGAAATCAAGCTGCATGAAAAGACAGAACAAACAATACCCACATGTCAAACTTAATCATGTGACCTGTGGTAGGGATTGTGTTCGAAATCGACTCTACGGTTACCTCCGCACACACCAGTGAGTTTCAGCAGCACATGTCTATGGCTGTTGTAATCATCACTTACAATGGATGTCTATTACCTATGACTGTGTAATGGCTGAGTACATTGGAATTCACACATGCATGTATACTGAGCGACTCAATGAATATGCTGAAGACAATTCAGGCTGACTGTGTAAGACAGGAATGGATTTATTACTTTGTGCACATCCTGTATGACCGATTTAACCTTTATTTTTTGTACCAGGGCTTGTGAGGGTACAAGGCAGTGAGAGTGCAGATCATCTGCCTGATACAACAGGGGTCAAGGAAAGACAGTCAATAGGTCGTGCAGATATCATCAATGCCATAAGAAAAGCAGGTCATACAGATGACTTTTAAAACATTTATAAATCTACATCCGTCCGTATTCAGAGTGAATGAGATTTGAGTGAAAATGGGAACTGCCAGGCACTTTGCTAGAGACATGAGGCATTTGATTAATCAACACAGAACATGTGTGATTAGTCGTTATTTTCCATCTGCTGAAGGAAGTTCAACACTTAGCTATTAATAGCAGCGACCGTATAGTTCTATGGGCAGACCCATAGGTGCTCAGTCACCCCAAGTAGATTTTGAAGAATAGGTATACTGGTAGTTCCTATATTTCATTGGTTGTATTCGCTATTCATCTGACCTCACAAATGTTTATTCCTTCTTCTTCACCTTTCAACTCCGAATGAAGTACAGGTCTTCAACAAACTTCTTCCAGCCCTTCTTCTCTCTCGCCATCCCTTCCTATTGGATAGTAAGGATGCATCTTTAGCATCAATATTGCACAAGTACAAACTTCATAACTCTGGCAACAATCCTAGGGAACTCTGGTAAAAATGTACCCACGAACAGAATGGCACAGTCTGGATTCTTCTTCTTCTTCGCGTTCGTTCTTTACAACCAATTTTAATCACTCTTTGTGATATGTTTGATCTTTGCCAAGAACGTATACACGTTTCACATTGGTTTGGTATGCCCCTAGACAGTCTGGATTCAAACCCACAACCTTTAAAATGTGAAACACCAGCTTAACCACTTAGCCATTTGTTAAATTACTTTGTTTGAAGTTTAAATTTATAATTAATCACATTATTAATTGTGTCAGATTCTATAATGTAAATTTGTCTCTCTCTACAGAAAAATTGGTTAACCCTGCCCATAGTTTTAGCGGTGAAGGATTCCTGAAACGAACTAATAGTAACACAAGTCTTAATTCTTTAATGGATGTTGATGGAGAATCAGTCATGAGAGTTTGTAAGACATGCAGAAAATTACTTGAACGTCGAGATAATATGACTGAGTTACGTAACACAAAACCTATTACCGTACAGATTTATGATGTAAGTCCCTTTTTATTTTATTATTATTTTGGTCACAGTTATTAAAAAAATAGTTTATATAGTTACAACGTTTAGTTAAGTTTAGCCGTCAGATCATCATCACTGTACACCGAACCAATTATAGTCTATAAGTGTTCCGATCTTCTCCTCAGTATATCTCGGTGTGTGGCAACTAGCAACACCAGTTCTATCTTGGTTTACTATTGTTTGGCTACCAGTATAGTGCTCTTGTCCTGCTACACCATATTTGACTTGGTATTCTTGCAGTCTGGTTAGGGTTGTAGATTCACCACTATTACTTGAATCATTTACATTCCTCTCTCCCTTATGGAAGTCAGAATATCAGCCTGCTCTATTGCTCGCCAGCTTTCTATAACAGCCATACTTGCAAGCCTATCAGCACTATATACGCTTAAATATCATAGCAGGTGAACTAAAAACTTTTAAAAAAATCTATATTTTATAAAATGACTCTGGATATTAGGCTTGAGGCGACTGTGAACCAACATATCCTCTAAGCTTTGTCCGTCTGACGCCACCAAGGATAGTGTTGGAAGATTGAACGTGTCTCAGGATCAGACTGAAGAATGGAGAGATGCCGGAATAAGACTTTCTTCACAAGGAACTATGAGGGTGGAAAGTTAAGACAAGTTTCACCCTGTCAGAATTGGAAGTTCTATGCTGGTTGAGAGAGCCTCTTGGCGAGAAATTTGCTGAGCCGCCGCATAGCAGAAGCAAGCACTTATCCGGGTATAAGCGCTACGAAAGAAATCCAGCATCTTTCGTAAGCGCTATACCCGGATAAGGTGCTTGCTCTGCTATGCGGCGTTCAGCAAATTTCTCCAAGGAGGCTCTCTAACCAGCATAGAACTTCCAATTCTGACAGGGTGAAACTTGTCTTAACTTTCCACCCTCATAGTTCCCTTGTGAAGAAAGTCTTATCCCGTCATCTCTCCATTCTTCAGTCTGATCCTGAGACACGTTCAATCTTCCAACACTATCCTTTGGTGGCGTAAGACGGACAAAGCCTAAGGATATGTTGGTTCACAGTCACCTCAAGCCTAATATCCAGAGTCATTTTGGCACCATCCAGTGTGGCCGTCGGCACTGCAACACTTGTGCTTATGTAATACAGACCCGCACGGTGTCTTTTCCAAAAGCCACGTTCGTTGTTGAAGACAGTTTCACGTGCGAGTCCCGTAATATTGTCTATGCCATAACTGCAAGCAGTGCAACAAGGCCTATATTGGGGAAACCGGCAGGAGACTCAGTGACCGATTCGCCCAACACTTGCGCGATATACGCCAATGCTCTGTGACCCTGTAGCTACCCATTTCAATGATACTGGCCATTCAGGAGCTTGCGATGTCCAGGTCACAGCCATCCGATCATGTTCCTCTGATGATCGTAGTCGATTTGCTCTGGAGAATCGGTTGGTTTCTTTGTATGGTACCTTGCGACCACGCGGGCTCAACGTATTACATTCTTATGCTTCTTAGTACTTTCTCTTCCCATGCTTTGTAATCTATATGGGTATATGTTGCATGTATTACATTCTTATGCTTCTTAGTACTTTCTCTTCCCATGCTTTGTAATCTATATGGGTATATGTTGCATGTATTCAAGTTATATATTTACTAGATGTTTCATTGTTTCTTTTCCGTTCTATTTCTAGTTTTTATGTGTGTTTTTTGTGTTACATTTATTTCATTATTCGTTTTTATTCCAGATTTTCCTTGGATACATTTGTATTTGGTCGTCCATTTGTGTTTCATTTTAATTTGTCACTCCTGTTTGTTCGTTTGTTGATAAAGGCCTTGTTGGTCGAAACGTTGCTGTTTATCGTCACTGTTTCTGTATTTTGTAAAACTATAGTACTTTGTTTGTACGTGTTTCACTTGAAATAAGGTGCTACTGAAGAATTCTTAGAAAACCCTGGACAGAGAGGACAAAAAGCAAATACATACAACAAGACTTGGATGTCATGGAGCATTGACTCAAAAACAACATCATGTCCTGGAAAATAAAGTATTTCGGTCATGTTAAACAAAACACTGGTTTGGAGAGAAGAGTAATAGAAGGCATTGTCCCTGGGCAGGGTTGCCAACCAAAATTTTGACTTTAAGCAAACTTTTCGTAGAAATAAGCCAAAAATAAGCCAAATTCGTAGAAATAAGCCAAAAATAAGCCAAACCACATTTAAAATTTTAAAAATTCATATTCACATACTCACATCACATAAAAAGCTCCAGATCCATGTCATTATCCTCCCCACTGGAAGTAGCTGAATCGGCAGCATAAACTTTGTCCAGTGTGAAGTTTTTTTACCATTTCTGGAGATGCTGTAAAGTCTTTGCAGCATTTGTTTAAAAGTATCAGTTCTGTCCTGATTCTGACAATAGCATCAAGAAGTTTAATCTGCATTCTGTTTCTCGCTTTTGTTTTTACAGAGGATACCAGAGAAAATATTCTCTCAACCACAGCATTGCTGACAGGGGTAGTCAGGCACGTTAGAGCAAAGGTTGCGAGCTGTTTAAAAGACGAATGCTGAAGCACACCAACCCAAAACTGCTCAGTATCTGTAGGGAGTCCATCTTTTTTTAAATGGAGCCTCCTCTTTCCAGTCCACAAAAAGCATTTGTCTGTATTGTTCCTCAATTATGCTAATGTTTTCTCCAGCGTGGTGTAAAAAGGTAAATCGGAAAACATGGGCCTCGAAATTTGATTTAAGATCACAGTAGGGCTCAATTTTGCTAAACGTTGAAATGTATCTCTGGCCTGTGGGACTCTAATTGTAATTTGGCTGAGAGCTTCTTCTAGCATAGACATACATCTTTTCTTGACAAATTGTATTTCCTGATGAGCCTCAGTACTGTTGTTCTGCTGCAAGAACTTATTACATGCTGTTATGAATTTGATACCAAAATCAACTTGATGAAGATCTCTTTTCTGTCTCCTTCCATCATACAGCCTGTTCTGTAGACTGGTCTGGTGTAGAAATAGCTGTTGGTACAGTTCATGAGGATCTGCTTTTGTCTGTTGAAACAGGCTGTTCAGTCTTTCAAATTCTTGCACAACTGGTATTGCAAACTCAAAGAAAAGGTGGTTTTTGAAATCTGACAACATTTCTTTTAATAGTCTTGCTTTGAATTTTGTGTCAAGTTTTGATTGGTCTAGTTCAGCAGAAGCAAAATAAGCTTTCAACTCTTGCCAGTTCATCAGAATGTTATACATAACCTTCCCCCGTACAAGCCACCGAGTAAACGATGGCTTTTCAAAAGGAAGTGGGGCAGTTCGGGTTGGCTGAAACTCTGTACTGCTGTTCATAGCTTTAAATAAATCTTTGTAAGCTTCTCGTCAGTAAGTCACTATGCGAAACCAATTAGGTATCTCTGAGAGTAGGAACCCAATATTTGATGGTAATTTGGATACTGCATATTGAATGCACAATGCTAGCGAATGGCAGATACATTTAAGCTGCACGCAGTTTGGAGAGACTTCTTTTAGTCTAGACCACACTGAGTTGTTGCAGCCAATCATATTTGATGCACCATCCGAAGAAAAACCAACACAGTTTACCAGGTTTTGACCACTTCTTGTTATTTCTTCGTCAATTAAGTTGAAGATGTTTTCTCCTGTAGCCTCTTGTACAGGAATTAAACCTATAAATCCAGTTGCGATGTTCTTTGTTCTGTCACTAAGAAATCGCACTAAAATACACAGGTGCTTATGTACTGAAGTGTCCGTTGATTCGTCAATAATAATGGCATATTTCTTATTCTGGAGGTCGCAAAGAAGTTCAGCTTTCATAGCTGGCGAAATGACGTTCTTAATTAGGCAAGCACATTTCATTCTGTGCAATTGTATGTGCTCCAGTGTACTTCCATGTCCATGTGCTACCATAATCTCACTGAGGTGGTCAACTGCACGTATCGCACAATGACAGAGAATGCCTACAGCAATTTGCAGCTCTACCGCCTTCACCTTATCGTTAGACTGTCTATGAGTTTTTGTCACATTAAGTAGCGCCTGACCTTGCACTGGTATACTCCGTTTATGTTTCTCCGATTTCTCATGCTGAGAGAGGTTGCTAATTCTTGGTAGAATGTTGCAACGACAAAGTTTACAGTAGGCATCACCAGACCCATCGGCCGCCTGTTTAATCCATACAAATGTTTCTTCCCATTTGGAACAGTACTTTCTATTACTATCGATCGTAGCTTTCCACTTCTTTGTTGACATGGTTATCTGGGTGATAAGTAAAACACAATTCTATGGAAATTCTAAATCTAGCACATCTATCTTCTAGCACTTCTCTCACTAAGACTTGTTTATTTGGTTCTTTGAATGTCTATATATCTATCTACTTGCTTTCTACACACCATGACCATTCTAGCCCATCCTAAAAATGACTTGCAGTGAAACAATTTATATCTCTCCAGCGTCACATTGTTATTATGGTTACCCCTAAAAATTGACTCATCTGAGAAATGTCTCCGACCTATAAATTGCTCTTGGCACTAACCTACACCCTTAGACAAACTGTTAACATTCCAGATAGTCTCTGTTTGTCAAGTCAGCCGCGTCCCCCATAATGAACTCGTCCCGCCCTGCGTAAACATGTCTCTTTCAGCCCTTCGCTGGATGGACATATCCCTGAATAGTAACTGTCTCCATAATAGCATTCAATAATTAACAAGTATGTAGGTTACAATATCATTCTGGCTGCCGGTACCCACACACATTCATTGTTCTCTCCCCTGTCCAATTAGCAAGTTGTATTTCGAGGTCAAAAACAGTGTTGCCAACAGAAAATTTGACTTTAAACCAGACAATTCGTTGAAAAAAGCCAAAAATAAGCCAGATTTTAGCCAAACAGCCAGACAAAATTCTTTAAGCCAAACAACATGAAAAACAGCCAAATTTAAGCCAGTAAGCCAAACCAAATTTTCAGCAGCCAACCAACTGAGAAAAGCCAGATTTCTCAAATCTGGCTTAAAATAAGCAAATTGGCAACCCTGTCCCTGGGGTTAGTAACAGGGCAAGACGAAGATGGCAACAGGACATCTATGAAACACTGGTTTGGAGAGAACATTAATAGAAGGCATTGTTCCTGGGGTTAGCAGCAGGGCAAGACGAAGATGGCAACAGAACATCTATGAAACACTGGTTTGGAGAGAATAGTAATAGAAGGCATTGTTCCTGGGGTTAGCAGCAGGGCAAGACGAAGATGGCAACAGGACATCAAAGAAACATTGTTCATGATGTTAGAGAAGGCAGGAGAACTTGCTAGAAACAAAGATTTTTCAAGCAGGCTGTAATCTTCTTCTTTGCGTTTGTTCTTTACGACCAATTTTAATCACTCTTTGTGATCTGTTTGATCTTTGCCAAGAACGTGTATACGTTGCACATTGGTTTGTAGGCCCCTAAACGCATATACTTCTACACGTTTAGGACATGTGCATCTGATTTCAACCAAACCTCCGTAGTCGCCTCTTGATAATGCTCGTCCATCGCGGGTGATGATGACCACACAAATTTTCATCCAAGGGAATGTAGTTGCGCTATGTTTGTCTGTGTGTGCGTAGATGACTAGTGAGCCCGATATGGGCTTGAAATGTTCTTGTACAGTGTGGGCAAGGTATACTTGCACTTGTGGGAAGTTTTACTGCCTTTCTGTTTTGACTTTTTTACTCCATCCGTGCTGTTCTACCTGCCTCGCAGGCCGAGGAACCGTGTCGAAGAAGTGTGCGCCAGGCTGATCTGTCTTGAGCAGCATTCTTATGACATGTCGCCTCTTACGACATGCATGGCAGGTAACAGTGGTTCTATTATTTACACCCCAAATTTGGGCCCCGGTAACCACTCGGACGGCAGGCTGTAATGAAAGCGATGTACTTCAAGGGACATGCTACTTGATAATCAATCATTTATTTTATAATTGTTGGTCTATCCTTTCACCAGAGCTGTTTAATAATATCTGGCTATAATAGAAAATATAACTATTTTTCATAAGTTTTGTTTTCTCTTTCCTACAGAAAATGAAAATGTGCATAAAGGAAGCAGAACAAATAATTCCAGAATACATGCCTATGATGGAGTCATTAAGGTAAACATTGGTGAAAAATTTGACATTAGTGAAAAAATGGTGGTCATCATCACCCTTGATGGACGAGCATCATTGATATTAATAGCATTTGTTGACTGGCTCTGTTTAATTTAGTATATCCGATATTCCAACATAATAAAAGAGCTAGCTGGTTGTGCTTGGAAAAACTCTCATCTGCAAGGCTAGGCAATAGGTGCCATAAGAAAAAAAGGTTGTGGTTCAAATCCTGTGCTTGGTAAATTATTTTTTCTGGAGGCCCTTAACACTTTCGATGCCACCCATTTTTCACTGCCACACTATTTTTTTGGCATGATCAGTTTTCAGGGTGACAATTTTAAAAAATCGTAAATAATAAACTTAGGACTTTTAAACTATGGAACAGTGTTCATATATTAATGAGATACTAACCTGTCTATATGTAGAGTATAAATGTTATTGATTTGTCTTTTAAATAACTTCTGTTTTATATTTGACATCAGTCAAGGAGAGACAACATATACCTATATACAAGCACAGACTCTGAGAACAAAACTAGTGAAACTTTATGAAGCTATTGATCAACTTAGGTAAGTCTTGTTCATTATAATCTATTCTTCTTCTTACATTCGTTCGCTATGGATTCAGGCGTAGTCAGGGCATGTGGTATAACCCTCCTGGTTGATTTTTGCATGAAGGCCTGCTTTCCTTTTTATCAGTGTCCCCTGCCATACAGGCGTGACTTCATCTACTACAGAGGTAATTATAATCTATTAAGTTTAGTATTCAAGCTGAGATGATATTCTAAGATTTATTTCTTATCAAGAGGTCACTGATAGCAATGTTGGTAAATGTGCTGTGCCAGTGACCACACGCCGTGAACATTTTGCGGTTCGAGGCCAGCTTTGTCAAAAAAATTGTTGGTGTGTACACAGTGCGTAGGGGCTACAAAAACCTCTATTATTTACTTGGGGATCAAAATTACAAGCACCTCTGTAGCCGGATTAAGGTTCACCTGAATGGCGAGGGGCACTCCTGCTTATGTATAGAACAAACATAATGAGACTAGACATGTAAAATATATCTTATGTTTCTTCACCATCTTCAAAATTACATCAGAGGCCCTCGCCTGTGCTACAGAGTTTGTGCACTGCAGCTGAGATCTTCCTGTGGAAGAAAGAGATCAGAGAACACATGGTTACTCATCGAAGTGCAATGATGATGGTCATATCAATCAATCCGCCCGAGTGGCTACCGGGCCCAAATTTGGGGTGTAAAGAATAGAACCACTGTTGCCTGCCACGCATGTCGTAAGAGGCGACTAAGGAGGTTTGCCTGAAATTTAATACATGTGTCCGCTAGGGAATCCTAACCTGAAACAAATGCTTGCAGAAAACGGATGCACTAGGCCGTAAGGTGCATAACATGATGCAACGACTTCTCACAATGAGGAATGGGATAACGGATTCTACGGTCGCCAATCTGCCTCAGAGATTTACCCACACAGTAAGAATGTTAGACCTACCATCACAAGGGTGGCCAAAACTTACTGCTGGAAGAGGTCGGCACAAACGGGAAGCAGAAATCATAGAAATTATATCTACAGAACTGCCCCCAATATGCAGACTTGAGAAGAAAGAGGTGGCCTACTTACACTAGCATCCAAGACGAAGATGCTTCTATTTCTGAATGGCGTGGCTGATAATCTGAGGCAGACGGCTGCCTTTATTAGAGAATCCAAATCCCAATCTAGTGAGAACGCAGAAGAAGGAGAATATCAATCAATCAATCTTATGTTTCTATTTCCTGTGCTTATGTATATACAGAAAAAATTGTTTCTTATTGACAGTAAAAAAATCTTGATGCTAAACAATTCCGACCAGCAACCAAATACTAGACAGATGCACCTCCAGAAATCTATACGTCTGTACGCTTCCAACTTCATGCAGGAAAACCTTATGGGACTTCAGGTGAGTCATTGTACATATTTCTCATGAAGATAATTTATTATGTGGTAGTTTGTTTTATGCAACAACGTCAATGAAACAGATGTGATCCCCGGTGCGGATGTTTACAGAGGAGGTGACATGGTTGGCATCTCTAACTACTCTCATAACTACTCTCATGTTTTCACACTCTGTGACTCCATGGGTATGATTCCTAAAGTTGAAACAAAACTTGTGAAACAAAACTGGGTGGAGTTACTGGTACAGACAGGGAATCAGGAAATTCACCCTCATTTGTGTCACTGGACACGCAGGAGTAATGAACGAGCTGATAGATTGGCTGACATGGCTACGATATCAGAGGGCATTGCAATGAATTGAAATTATATTCTTAACGCATTGAGAGAGTCTTTCTGAGCAGAGGAGTTTGAGGGTTGTGAATCCCTGTTGCTGACCACATTGAGAGAGATGGGTGTCGATATTGGTACAGCCCGAAAAGACACATACCAAAATGCAAGACATTTGATTAATCAATATTGAATTGCCGTATTGGGCTGCGGAATTTGTTGAGATGGTGATTGGAGCACATATGGACATGTCTGAAGTACTATGATGATAGTCCTCATATAACTGATATGATATCATGAAACTAAGCTTAAGCTGTGTCTGATACAGAAATTATCAACGGAAGTTATATTTAATACTTTATAAACTGCATTTATAGATGGAATATTTCCTTCAAGATTATATTATTCCATCAACAGGCACTGCCAACAGAGGAGGAATACAGCAAACTTCGAGATGCTCGTCTCATTGCAATACAGAGAAAGATTGCAGCAGAGAGACGGGCTGCAATGGAGGCACAAGAACGTGAACGTCAGGAGAGGGACAGGTTGGAGAAAGAACGTCACATGAAAGAAGAAGAAAGATTGAAATCTGAAGACAGTCCGAAGTATGGACATAGACGAATATCATCTGGTGGAGACAAGAACAAACTAGTTGCCAGATACTCTGTCAATGTCACTCCAAAAGGCCACATAAGAAGTGGTTCAGACACAAATGTGGGCAATGGCTGGAAACCTGTTGAAGAAGTAGTGAAAGTTAGCAAAGCTAGTGACCCAATGTTACAACAGATGGAGATTATAAGAAGTTATATCCGTCAAGCCAAACAGGCACAGCGGACAGATGAAGTTATAATGCTTGAACAAAACTTGCGAGATCTTCACACAGAGTATTTACGACAGCACCAACAACAGAAAGCTCATCATGATAGCTAATGTGAACCTGTTTCTAATTTTTCTATGTCAATTACTAGTCTTTCCATTATATTTTTATTTATTGAATTTGCATCAGTTATTCTAGAGCTGCAGTTTTTCAAATTAGTTTTACTGTAAACCTTTCTTGCTTGAACCTAAACATAAGGTAATATGCTATCCCAGTCACTATTTATTGTCCAGTACATTTGTTTACTGTAAAGCATACAAAATTTGGAAAAATAAGAGAGTGAAGATTTGTTTATAGGTTAATATATATATATATATATATAAGACGCTTTTTGGTCAATATAAAAATTGTTGTGTCTGAGCCGAAAGCAAGGATGAATTGTCCTCTCCACTTATGCCTAACCTGGGCAGCTGATATTTGGAATGTGCCTTGCCCATTTTGTACAAACCCCATCTCTACCCTACTGTTTCATCCAAAGATAAGGCAAAGTCCATATATTTGGAATCAAGAAGGGTTTGCAGGGGATGTCAGGGAATGGAATACACACATACAACCATCAACTGCCTTAGGGTCCCTCCTTCTGGAAGTCAAGGTTTACTCCGATGAAGACCTCAAGCGCACCACTCTGTTTCTGACACATATCGGAATAGTCGCATAGCAGAAGGTCAGTCTCCTGCATTTGTGGAGCACCAAAACAGTCCCTAAATGACATCCTGCAAGACTGCCCCAGAGTGAACTGCGTGCAAATGAAAATCTGGCCAACAGGAACAACCATTCAAAACAAACTACATGGAACTGGTGAAGACCTCAGGCGTACTGCTCTGTTTATAACCCATACAGGAGTAGTCGCATTGCAGAAGTTGATCGTAGAAGAAGAATTATCAACAGAGTAGATCAGCTATGTACAACTTGGTGCACATGTGCGCCTGTATCAAACATTCAGAAGCCTTAGTTTTCGTCGCCAACGGTTACACGCATGTGCGCCTGTATCAAACATCCAGAAGTCCTAGTTTTCGTCGCCAACAGTTACGCACATGTGCCTATATCAAACATTGAGACGTCCTAGTTTTCGCCTAAGGTTACGCACATGTGTGCCTGTATCAAACATTCAGACGTCCTAGTTTTCGTCTCCAATGGTTACGCACATGTGTGACTGTATCAAACGTCCTAGTTTTCATCGCCAACAGTTACGCACATGTGCCTATATCAAACATTGAGACGTCCTAGTTTTCCGCCAACGTTACGCACATGTGTGCCTGTATCAAACATTCAGATGTCCTAGTTTTGCAAGCCAACGTTACGCACATGTGTGCCTATATCAAACATTGAGACGTCCTAGTTTTCGTCGCCAACGGTTACGCACATGTGTGCCTGTATCAAACATTCAGACGTCCTAGTTTTCGTCACAACGTTACGCACATGTGTGCCTATATCAAACATTCCAAGAAAACAAACTATTTTTCAGTTTTTTTCTTAGCGTTCCCAGGGAAATGATCTTTTCACTTTTGCAACCTTTCTACTTCCCCCTAACCCCATATCCTTTTTTCCCCACTGTAGAATGTGTAGCCATCTCAACTATATTAATATAACTATTTTTATTAATTGTAATCCAATCATCATATGGCATCTATGCCTCCACAACCGTCTGACAGGTGTGCACTAATAAATAAAAAATATTCGACAGCGCTGGTGTAGATTATGAATCAATCAGAAATGGAACAGTATACATTGATGATTGCTGTAAAAATCATTGCTGGAAGTTGGGAAAAATCTCGAAGAACGTTACCATCTCCCAACTGACAGAGAACCGATCACAAGATGCCCCGCCCACCATCATGTCTAAACATAAAACAACCAGTAATTCAGAAATACCTCCTTGATAAAACTATAAACAAAGCAACACTTGCACCGATCTTAAAAACCTGTGCACTGGAGACAATAGACAGTTATCCAACTTCCTCTATCCATGCCTACACTGATGGTTCAGCTTTCAAAGCCACTACTTACGCTGGCTGCGGCATATACCTGAAATATCCAGATGGAACTACCTATAGTTACTGTGCTCCTTGTGGTAATATATGTTCCACCTATGAAGCAGAGATTATAGCCATAAAGACCGCTGTTGAACTAGTCCACCAGCAGTTTGAACTTGGAGAGAATATTATCCAAGACATGATAGTATTCACTGACTCACAGTCCACACTACAAGCTTTAGAAGAACCGCAGAATCAGTCAAGCGAGATCCAGTCATTGGCATCAGTCATCCACAATCTGATTTCCTCCTTTGATATTAATGAGAAAGATTACATGTGAAATGAGATGTCTACGAAAAGCTGTCAACGTTACAAGGGAGATAGAGTGAGAAACAAGAGTATCAGAAGCAACGTTGGTACTATACCATGCATACAGTACATCGAGAAGCAAAGATTCAAGTGGTTCGGCCATCTAATGAGAATGGAACCACATTTACTACCATCACGTGCCTATAATAATCGACACTTAGGGCGCAGAGCACGAGGCAGGCCAAGAACACGATGGATAGATAACATCTCAGAGTCCCTGCGAAAGCATGGACTGACAACATCAAGCGCAACACACCTGGCACAAGATAGGAAACTAACTCTCCCACGACGCTTCACAGCAAATGTGGTTAAGATAAGATATTAATGTCATTCTACAGTGGATCCTGGGCACACAAATATCCCAGGAAATGACAAGGCAGATCATCTGGCCAAACTGGGATCATCAAAACCACAAATAGACAAAGCTGTTAGCATACAAAGTATAAAACAGATTCTGAAAAAACAACTCCAGAGAAGATTGGCTGAACCGATGGGCTATGGGGACGACTGGTCGGGACATGTATGCAGAGATGAATAGACCAAACCCCAAGGACAATATAAATCTGCTACAAAGAAAAGATCAAAGCACTATCTTTCAGTTAAGAAAAGGACATGTTGGACTGAATTACCACCTACACAGAATAAACCCCACACACCTACCACACTGTAGAAAGTGCAGTCACTCATGTGAGACAGTACAGCATATCTTGCTTGAATGCACTGGACTGCATAAAGCTAGACAAGAACTCCTCCCACCACACCCATCTGTTCATAATACCCTTTACACTAGTCTTCCACAATTACAGATGCAGATTCTACAAATTTGCATTGGCTGCCCAAGAGTGAAAACTTGCAGCCCTGGTTAGAAGATGATGATGATTGCTGTATGCTGCTTCTCTGAACAAACATAAATCTAACAGTTCGAAGAAAATGAAGTAGCAATAGATTTCCAGAACCTTCCATAGATCAGTTATAATGGTTATCACACAGTACTTATCAAACTAATTTTTTTAATTAATATATTCATTCAATAACTCCTATTTGAGTGTCTCTGTGGTTAAGCTGTTTGTCTTGCATTCTGTAGGTTGTAGGTTTGAATCTGGACCAAGTTATTTGGTCCTCAGGGTTTTTTTTTTGGTTGAGATTCCAAAAATTGTTGTGAGAACAGGGTTGGTCCATTGTGCAATACAATTAGCAGGCGAGATACTATTTCTGTAGAGATAGCCCGAGCCATATGAGAAAACCTGATGTGGAGACAGTTCGGAGCCATATGGGGGAATCTGATGTGGAGACAGTCCGGAGTCATATGGAGGAACCTGATGTGGAGTCAGTCTAGACTCATGGGAAAACTTGATGTGGAGACAGCCTGAGCCATATGGGAAACCTGATGTGGAGTCAGTCTGGAGCCATATGGGGAAACTTGGCCCAGTGTGTTCATAGCGCATTGGACTACCGGTGATAAGCCCTCTGTGAGTATGAGCTCAATTCCGTGGGCTGGCAGAAAAGCCACAGGTTCTTCAGATTTATGGTGTTCGTGACACTGAACCGAAGGGTTACGATGTCCATGGCACAGAGCTGAAAAGCTCAAGTGCTTCTGGATCAGGAAAAAAATGGGGAAACTTGATGTGGAGACAGTCCCAAGACGTATGGGAAAACCTGATGTGGAGAAAGCCATATGGGGAAAACCTGATCTGATGCACTAAAATAAAACCTTTGCCTTTAAACGCCTTTTTAAAAAATGTCAATAACTACCCATATTGTGTGTATATATTCTATGTAATCTGCCCACTTAGTACAATTATTATGTAGTTTCACTGTAGATGGTACAATCATAAATGTCCCCTATTTATCTCTCCACATTTTTTAGCATGGCATGTCATTTTGAAACTGTCACAGTGCTTTAACTTTCATAAGATACTGACTTGAACCTTTGCATTGACTTGATGGAATGTTTACTTTGATAGAAAGTTTGCATTTACTTGATGGATTGTTTACTTAAACATTTTGGAATGTTTACTTTGATGAATGTTTGTGTTTTGAAAATTTTGCATTGACTTGATGGAGTGTTTACTTTAAAAGAAATTTTGCATTGATTTGATGGAATGTTTGCTTCGATAGAAAGTTTGCATTTACTTGATTGATTTGTTTACCTAAACATTTTGGAATGTTTACTTTGATGAAATGTTTGTGTTGTGAAAAATTTTGCATTTATTTGATGGAGTGTTTGCTTTGATATAAATTTTGCATTGACTTGATGGAGTGTTTGCTTTGATATAAATTTTGCATTGACTTGATGGAGTGTTTGCTTTGATAGAAATTTTGCATTGACTTGATGGAGTGTTTGCTTTGATAGAAATTTTGCATTGACTTGATGGAGTGTTTACTTTGATAGAAATTTTGCATTGACTTGATGGAGTGTTTGCTTTGATAGAAACTTTGCATTGACTTGATGGAGTGTTTACTTTGATATAAATTTTGCATTGACTTGATGGAGTGTTTGCATTGACCTGATGATAGAATGTCTACTTTGCTTTGATGGAATGTCTGCTTTGACTTGGATAGATTTGCTCTTTAAGGTTGTGTGTAAATTACTTAATAAAATGGATAGCAAATTACCATGAGTAATTTGTAAATGTTTTAACTTATTTGAATGTATATTTTATTTTAAAATCCAACACCCCCCAAGAGATTCTGCCTCAACATATTGCTCCAAAAGCTATCCTCATGCACTTAATACCCATATGCTTTCTTATATTTTCATCTTCATATTTTTTCACTTGAAGTCTTTAGATTGTTTGCAGCAATGAACGTTAAAGGCTGAGAAAGCTGAAGAATAAAAATCATATTTGAGGCAGTCGTGAAGGATGTGCTCTGTAGTCTTGGGTGTCAGTCCACATAACTGTTTTGCTGATTAGCTTTTGAATATTGTATATTTGTTTCTGCAGAGTCGATGTTCTGTTGCGCATGCAGAACAGTCGTTACTGCCTGTAATACCGCTTTTTTAGGGCAGTGTAGGACAGGGGAGACAACACTTGTAGAATTTAATGGTTGTGTGACTAGTGCGAACGCCACGAAAACTGTTCAGGTATGGATATTTCTTTATGCTCCCGTTAGAAAAAACTCCTTGGACTTACCAGGATTGAACCTGGGTCTCCTAAATGGCAGCGCACATTCTAATCCATTCGGCCAGACACAGCAGAACAACTTGTTCTAATGTGTTCATAGTTTGTGTCAAAGATGAAGCACAGTAACAAGCATGAGCAGACATGGAAACTATACATCAGGATGATACAAGTTTGCTAGAAAGTTTATATTAGAATGTATGTATGACTAGGCAGGAACCAGGTCAAAGATTTGTGGGTTTTTGTGGCTAAGTGTTTACCTTGTGCTCTGAAGGTCATGGGTTCGAATCCGGACTGCGCCGTTCTGTTTACAGGTGCATTTTTTCCAAACTCCAAGGATTATTGCAGGAGCTATGGTGTTCGTACAATACTCTGCAGGTGACATGCTACTTCTATGGAGAGGGGTTGACCTTTATGGGGTTAAAACCTACTGCAATGATGTCAATCCTATCGATTTAGACCCTCTATTTTTAGATCAGGTGAGAGGAACAAAACTTGTCAATAGAATTCTATCATGTTTTCCCTCTAGTTGGTCAATCTTGACACTTCAGTTAGTCAACAGAACTGACATTACTCTCATAGATGAGAAGGGTGTGCATGCTGATAGTACTCCAGTTATATACAGGTCTCACTAACTCTCACATGTAACCTAGACAAGCATTTAAGTGGAACACACAAGGAAACTAGAAGAAAGGATCTCCGAAACAGACCTGGAGACAGAGCCTTTTTGAGGAACGGAAAGATGCTCGACTGTCCTGGGAGACCATAAAGAAAACGACCAGAGACCGGGAAGGGGGCAAACAACTGTTGAGGCCCTATGCTCCACAAGGAGCGGAGAGGAATAAGAAAAGATGGAGAGATTATAGTGAAGAAATAGACTCATGAACTATCTTGTGTAATATATATATCATTACTTCATTCTTGAATCTTTACAATACATACTTTCTTTAAAAGTATTTTTTTTAATTTGCAGTTCTATATTTATGCTCAGGAAGATTGAAACAGGATGGGCTCAGGTACAATGTTTGGAGTTGCTGAAGAGGTCCAGGCTGACAAAAATCATTTATTTTTTGTGCCATGGCATGCAGATGTAAGGGGAAATGAATGTGTAGATAGGTTTTTTCTTTCGTCCGCTTTCAACTCAGACGAGTTTCATCTCTGAAACTGATTTTTGCGTGAAAATCTGTTTTTCCAATTTCTTACAATGGCAGCAGCGTGCACATTGTAAATTACTTTACACTGGCAGCCGTGTGCTCAATGTACTCGTAATTAGTATTCCCTCGCCATAAAGGCAGATTTTCTCCGACTTCAGAGGTACTCACGTTATCGTCCTGAGTAAGACCAGGGGACTCGAACAAATGCCGGACAGTAGGTTCGAACCCGAGCTATGAGGCGTCTCACAGCTAGCAGGCCGAGCTACTATCAACTACTCTAGGCAGTCCCCAGGCTTGCCAGTAAAAAGCGGGTGAGCAATGAACTAGGTTGATATTCTGACTTCCCTAAGGGAGAGAAGTTGTGTAAATGATTCCAGTAATAGTGGTGAATCTACAACACTAACCAGACTGCAAGAATACCAAATCAAATGTGGGGTAGCTAGACAAGAGCACTATACTGGTAGCCAAAGAATAATAGTAAACCAACATAGAACTGGTGTCATTTGTCGCCACACGCTGAAAGACATGAGATCGGAACACTTATGGACTAATTGCTTTGATGTGCAGTGATGATGATCTGACAACTAAACTAGTTCTATATTTTAAAAAATGATAAATGATCCCTTGACCGGAAATGTGACAGTGACTAAGCAATGTTGACACATTTTTCTCTCTATATCAATATATATTTTATATTTATTAAACTGCACATTGAAGATAATTTGATTATGTTTGTTATTTTGTTTGTTTGTTTCTTTTAGTAACAACCATGTGTAAACTATAAAACAAGTGAGCTAAGCACTATGCTATCACTGTTCACAATATTACAGACAAGAGAGACACATTGAATATAGCAAGAAATGGCCTTTTTCGTCTTTACAGACGGTCAATTGGCAAGTGTTTCACTGTGACAACTTCTGAGTTTTCACTTGTCTCTCTTGTCTTTCAGCTCATACCTATGTCTCTTCTCAAAAAATTCTGCTGCTTTGCGCAATGTTGTTTTCCATATATCACGATCATCAGCTAGTTTTTTCCATTTGCTGGGACCGATAGAAAAATAAGTTCCATGATATTATCAAGAATGAGACAAAGCGCGGCTCTCTAAGGCAAAGTGATTAAGACGTTTGCTTGTCATTCTGAAGGTTGTGAGTTCAGATCCAGTTACATGTGCACTTTTTTCATGAGATGCCTAGGATTGTTGCTGGAACTATGAAGTCTGTGTCTTGGCAGATGATTTCTGCAGACAGAGTGATGATGAAACCCGGTGCAATGCTCTTGGTAGATGAATTCTGCCGACAGGGACAGAGCGATGATGAAACCCGGTGCAATGTTCTTGGTAGATGAGTTCTGCCGACAGGGACAGAGCGATGGTGAAACCAGGTGCAATGCTCTTCTTGGCAGATGAGTTCTGCCGACAGGGACAGAGCGATGGTGAAACTCAGTGCAATGAGGTGAATGCTTTGCATTTAGAACGTTTTTTTAGACAATCTGACTGCTGGGGCTTGCAAGGGGAGCAAAGAATAGTAACACTTCGACCTATAAAGCATGTTGTAAGAGGCGGCTGATGTAGGGGCCTAGGATAGCTACCCTAGTAAATAAAAAGCATAGCAGAAATCGGATGCGCTGGCCTACTTTAGGCGCATAATTGGCATAACTGATCAATCACTCTTAGGTTCAGATCACATACAAATCACAAAGAGTGGTTAACAAGTGGTCGATGGAGCATTCAAAGAAGACAATTTGACACAAATAAGTCAAGTTAATATTATCAAGAAAGACTAACTCATCGTACTTGATTTAATTATACATTATTCAATGCTTTATTTGAAAAACATAATATCATACACAAACTAGTGGTTTCACATAATTTACAAAAACACAATATTTCTACCATCTAATCTATATTGTAACATGTTAGTTGAGATGTGACAGAACACATTTAAAATCATACACGCTACTGATATGAACACACAAGGTCTGTTTAACAAGTATCTGATCTATTACCAGGAAAAAATACTCCCAGTGGAAAAGTGGATGCTACAATATATAAAGAAATAACAGGTTAAATGGTTCAGAGATATATCAAGGTTACCACAGGACAGTCTTCCACAATTAGCACTAGCACTCAGATACAACGGTAACAGACCAAGAGGATGACCACGTAAATGATGGATCTATGGAATATCTGAGACTAAACTATACTGACTATAAACTTGACCATACCAACATGTCAAACTATAAACTTGATCATAACATGTCAAACTATAAACTTGATCATATCAACATCTCAAACTATAAACTTGATCATACCATCATCTCAAACTATAAACTTGATCATACAAACAGCTTGTTATGCCCATACTAAAATTGCTTACAGACAAAATTTCTACTCCTCAACATTTTTACCACCAAGTACAAATTTACCTCTCTGTTCTCTTGGGGGATGGACATAACGGGTACAGGGGACTTGACCAGGTATCTCACACATACATTCATGAGAACACATATATCCAAAACTTGCTGGGTTTGCTTTCTTTATCTTTGCAATTGACTCCGTTTGTAAAGTTTCCCTATAAAAGTAAACAAAATATTCACATTTGTAAAGTTTCCCTATAAAAGTAAACAAAATATTCACATTTGTAAAGTTTCCCTATAAAAGTAAACAAAATATTCACCTTTCTTGACCTTCTTTGAACACTCCATATCGTCCACTTATTCATTAAACTACTCATTGTGACCTGTATGTGATCTGAGCCTAAAGTGATTGTTTGTTGTGTCAGTTATGTGCATACAAGTAGGCCAGCACATCTGTTTTCTACGACACTTACTATGGTAGCTCCCCTATCTCAGTCACCTCTTATGACATGCCTTGTAGGTTGCAGTGATACTATTCCTTGCTCGTCTTGTGGATACAAAGCAAAAGGCTGTCCATGCAAATGGTGGACCACAGAGATAACGAAAAACAGTACTTATCAAACGCACACACAAGTCAGTTTAGAAATTTCTTATCCTGAAACTGTGAGGCAAAACATGATTAGAGAGAAGATAATGATGGTTCCATGTAAAATAAGATACTAAAATCTAAGAGATAGCAAAAAGTTATAAATAAAATATCAACAAACAAGATTACTCACTCATTTTTACAGAATATTTTCTTGACCTGGTCATGGATTGTATCTTTGTCTTGGTTATCAACATCTAGTACAAGTTTGGAGCCACCATCTGTCAAATAGTAAGTCACAAGACTGTTATATAACACATATAAACAAAAATATGTACTCTCTATGGTGGTGATTAAGACGTTGTCGTTCTGAAGGCTGAGTTTAAATATGGACCCACAGGAGTGGTTACCGGGGCCCAAATTTGGGGTGTAAATAATAGAACCACTGTTACCTGCGATGCATGTCGTAAGAGGCGGCTAAGGAGGTTTGGCTGAAATCGGATGCACATGTCCTAAACGTGTAGAAGTCTATGCGTTTAAGGGACAACCAAACCAATGTGCAACATAGACAAGTTCTTGGCAAAGATCAAACAGATGACAAAGTGATTAAAATTGATTGTAAAGAGCAAGCGAAGAAGAATATGGACCAAGTCACATTTCTCCCTTTATTCAGGAGATCCCTAGGATTGTTACTGGAGCTATGAAGTTCGTGCTTTAAGCAACACTCTCTGTAGATGGTGTGCCATTTTACCGACACGGACAGAGCCATATAGGGAAACCTGGTACAATGATGTCAATTCTTCACTTTTAGATGTGAAATATGAGAGACAGACTGAGAAATGATAGTCGCAAGATAGGGAAGACTGAGAAATGATAGCCGCAAAATAGGAGAGACTGAGAAATGATAGCAACAAGATAGGAGAGAGAGAATTAGAAAGGACAGTGTAAATTACTCCCCCAATCTATATTACTCTTATTTGTTATACAAATTCTTGTTATATACAAAAATAAAGAGGTCAAACTTACCAAAGTAAAACTGTAAACAAGGAGATGGAGTCATATTTTGGAACACACACAATTGTACTTGGGGATTTTTGTACTGCATTTGTGCAAAATGCCAAAACACAAAATTTCTGCAGAAAATAAAAAGTTGAATTGTTCATATTTCCCCCCTTTCATATTGAGTGTATCAATACTGCAATATCAATCAAGAAGTTAAACACAATGAAGAACATGTGGTAAAGCGCCAGCAAAATATTAAAATTAAAAATATTGAGAACATGCATTTATCCAGTGGCTACTTATGGTTGTGAATCATGGACCATTACACAAAAACAAGAACGAAAATCCAGTCCTATGAAACTAAATGCTACAGAAAGATCCTACGAATAGCATGGAGAGAAAAAAGAAAGAACACTGATGTCCTGAAAGAACTAAATGTTAAGGAGAATTGGCTGATAAACAACATACTATAAAGAAAAATTAGATACTTTGGTCACATTAAGCATCACACTGGCCTGGAAAGAACAATATTAGAGGGCAGGGGCCAAGGACGCAGAGGCAGACCAAGAAGAAGATGGCTACAAGATATTAAAGAAACCATGAATATGACCCCCCTTCCTAACACTTCTATAAAGAAGTAAATGGTGGAGAATAAGATACATATGTATGGCGTCTTTGCCTTCAACAAACCCACGTTGTGCATCACTAATTTCTGTTCTAAGTTTGCATTTGCACAGTTGTCTTCATAATCAATGACTTCTCTGACAAAGCTCCACATGTGGAATTTAGTAGATCATTGGGTATGCATCCACCGTTGTTAATGATTTCCAAGTTTTGTAATTAGTCTATTCCGAAATTTCCCAGTCTTAAATTTCTCAGCAGTGTAGGTTGAAAAGTCACATACACAGGCTAAGACTGGTTCCATCACTCATATATGCACAGACAGCCGAACACATCCTGCAAGATTCGCACTTCATAAATCAACTATGGAAAGAACACTGACCGATAGAGTCAAACAACCATGCAACGCTGTTTGGAAGCCTTGGTGAACTAAGAAACACAACCATATACATCCAGAGAACTGAACTCATTATGTAGACATTGAACAACAGCTAACGAGAAGAATAAGACACTCCTCAGCTGTTATGATGTCTGGGCCCCCTTCCCCATTGTTTTCATATGCTATATAGTATCCTAAACTTCTGTAGTAAGTACTGCTGTCCCTTCACAGATTAGCTGAAATTTATTTCAAGTCTGCCAGCCTCATAGAGCATAACAATGTTATATTAGGTCACTGTAAAACAGTCGGTTATAATGACTCTGTCCTAAACGAGGGTACAATCATAAAGCTGGAGGCATGAATTGTGGCATGAGTCACATAACAAGCGAGCTACGGGAACAATAAGCATGAATACTCGTTAAAAGCAGCTATAGATCTACATGAAATACAGTGATGACAGCTCTGTTTAATTATTAACTTGAACTTACTCAGTTCCAGAACTTGGAGGATGCTCAGTATTGAAGATGAAGGCAACAATTCGAACACTGTCTTTCAATATCAGCTTGCCCTGTTCCAAATACTTCAGTGTCCGCCTAATTGGCGCAGGACCTTTCATAAACGGCATTCTGCAAAACATAAATGTTCAAGAAAATAATCAAATGAAACACCAAAAATGTATAAAAGTCCAAAATAACATCAATTTTTTTAATGCACAAACTAATAATAATAGGGATACATAGTAGTAACACTAACTGAAAATGGGGGTTTCTATGACGTAGTGGTTAAGATGTTTGCATGGTGTTCTGAAGGTTGTGAGTTTGAATCTAGACCAACACATATGTACAATTTTTCAGGAGATTTTAGGATTGTTGCCAGAGTTTTTGCTTGAGCAATGCTCTCGGCAGGCAGAGCGCCATTTCTGTTGAGAGGGGCGGAACCTCGAAAATAATAATAATATAATAAATCACCAATTACTAGTATTTCTTTGATTTATACTTAGGTTGAGTCACAGTCAGTCAGATTTAGAGAAAACGTTCATCTGCAATCAATGGACATGGAACATCGTAATTGAATGATGCTTCATTGATTGATGGTACGCACAATTATAAGTGACATACTCAAATACATTTGTCACATGAAAAAAATGACAAGATCTTTGCCGTTTGAAACTTTTGCTAAACTAAGGATTAGAAGAAACTTTTCCCCTTTTTTAGAATTTAAGAAAGCAAACACGTTTTTCAAACTAGAATTTGTAAACTAGCATTTTTGAAACTTAGCTCTAGAATATGCCTCAATCCCTGCTATTTATTTAATTACATATACCTATTACATTTTTTACACAGGATGTACCATTTGTAATTGCTACACCCACTGCCTTGTGGAGAGGGGCTCAGGAGAGCTAAAGGCTAGTGAAGTAGACCCTGATCATAAATCCTCACTGCTTTATGGGTCAGCACGGTAATGCAGAGGGCTAGAGGAGTAAACCTTGACCAAAAATCTGGAGGAGAGACCTAATGCAGTTGATGGTTAAGTGTGTATTCCTTATCTGGCATCTCATGCAAACCCTGCTTGATTCCAAACGTATAGACTTTGTCTTTCCTTTGGATGAAACAGTTTGTGCAAAATGGGGAGGGCACATTCTCCATATCAGCTGCCCAGATAAGGCACACAGGAAGATGACACTTCATCTTTGCTTTCGGTTATATAGAGCCTGTGTAATTAGTTCTTTACTATATGGCTCAGAAACATGGACAGCCTACTCAAGTACTCAAGACATGGGAGGAGACTTAACATCTTTCACCTTCAATGTCTCCGCAAGATTATGAACATCAGGTGGTATGACAAGATAACGAACTCTGAAGTACTGCAACATGCAAACCTGCCTCCTATCATGGGCATGCTCAGCAGTGGCCGACTAAAATTGTTGGGCATGTGAGAAGAATGGAAACTCGTTGGTACCAAAACAAATGTTGTTCTGTAAACTTTCGGAGAGGAAGAGGCACCAGGGCAGACCACTGCTCAGATATAAAGATGTCTGCAAGACCTAAATGAAAAACTTTTGAGAAGACATGTATGGAGTAACTAAGAGTCAGTATGAGCGAAAGACAAGAGAGAAAACTCAGAAGTTGTCACAGTAAAACACTTGCCAATTGACCGTCTGTAAAGACAAAAAGGCCCTATATTACATTTTATAATTTTTATTGAACAGGCTATAATACTGATCACCATTAATTAACCATTTTTATTCATTCTGATTCAGTGATTTGACTTTTAATTTGTCACTTTGCTGTGTTTTGAAGGGAACCGGCTGCGGCTCTACACAACTCAACTCAAACTGTGCAACGGCAACACACAGTTCAGGAGTTCTGGTTCTTTAAGATTTGCTAACTTTTAAACTTCAAACATTGACTGAGCTACATGATAAATACTATAATAAGCGGTGCGCTTCTAGTAGCTGTATTTGCATAAAACAAAAGAAAATAAATAATAAAAAAAATATAATGAACTAGTACTAACTTGATTAGTTGCAGAGGACACACACTATTCGTGTTCCAAAATCACTTTCGTTTTTTCTCGCTTCCGGTTGATCTGACATGCCAGTGCCAGCTAAGTGTTGGGTGCCAAACAATTTTTGCCTAATGATGTAGAATACTGTACTGAACAACAAATAAACAGGGTACAGGTATTAAGAGCTTAAAATCATTTAAAAATTTGGTGTGCTCATCTTATAATAAATTTGAAGCTACTTTGAATGATGTATGCATGTTTGTTATATGTGTATACATGTGTGTATTTATGATATTGTCTCGTCTCAAATATATATGGCCCTTTTCATCTTTACAGACGGTCAGTAGGCAAGTGTTTTACTGTGACAACTCTGAGTTTCGCTTTTCTCTCTTGTCGTTCAGCTCGTACATAAGTCTCTTCCTCAAAGATTGCGCCCTTCCGTAATTTGGCTTCCACACAACTCTGTCATCAGCTAGTCCTTCCCATGTGCTGGATAGAAAAGTTTTTCATTGAGGTTTTGCAGACATCTTTATATCTGAGCACGTAAACACAAAGTACTACAGTTTTACAAATACATAAACAGTGACGATAAACAGCAACGTTTCGACCAAAAGGCCTTTATCAAGCAAACAATACAACAAGAATGACGAATTTCGAGGAACACTACAAATGGACGATTACATGTGGAAACATAAACCTATCTAATGAAAATCTGGGAATAAAACGAACAACGAAATGAGTGCAACACAAAAACCGAAAGTGGAAAAGAAGAGAAACAATAAACAATATAGTGGATAAATGACACATATATGGAGCAAACACACATATAGATAACAAGGCACGAGATAAGACAGTACTAAGAAGCATAGGAATGTAATGCGTTGAGTCCAAGAGGTCGCAAAGTGCCATAGAATGAAATAAAACGGTTCTCCAGGGCGAATCGACTGCGATCATCGGAGGAACATGATCGGATGGCTGTGACCTGGACATCGTCAACTCCTGAATGGCCAGTATCGTTGAAATGAGTGGCCACAGGAGTCACAGAGCGTTGGCGAATATCGCGTAAGTGTTGGGCGAATCGGTCACTGAGTCTCTTACCGGTTTCGCTAATATAGGACTTGTTGCATCGTTTGCAGGTGATGGCATAGATGATATTGCGGGACTCACACGTGAAACTGTCTTGAATGGCATACGTAGCTTTTGGAAAGAGACAGTGGGGGTCTGTATTACATATGCACATGTATTACAGCGCCGACGTCCGCACTGGATGGTGCCAAAGTGACTCTGGATATTAGGCTTGAGGCGACTGTGTACCAACAAATCCTTGAGGCTTCTGTCCCGTCTGTAAGCCACGAAAGGATAGTGTTGGAAGACTGAACGTGTCTCAGGATCAGACTGAAGAATAGGGAGATGATGGGAAAAAGACCTTTTTTACCAGGGAACTATGAGGGTGGAAAGTTAAGATAAGTTTAACCCTGTCAGAATTGGGGGTTCTATGTATGTGAGAAAGGGCCTCCTGGCGAGCAATTAGCTGAACCCGATGCATGGCAGATGTAAGCACATTCTCCGGGTATAGGCGCTGGCGGAAGAAATCCAGCATCTCGTGAGCTCTATGAAGAAAATCGTCGTCCTCACTACAGAGGCGACGAAGGCGTAAGAGTTGAGAGAAAGGTAAAGAGTCACGACAGGCCTGGGGATGGGAAGAGGTATACAGAAGAAAGCTATGTGTATCAGTAGGCTTGTAGTATACTGATGTAGTGATAGTGGATAGGCTGATGGTGATAGTGATGTCAAGAAAATTGAAATAGGGGGAAGACTGCAGTAAAACTTGGTAAATAGTGAAACACGTACAAACAAAGTACTATAGTTTTACAAAATACATAAACAGTGACGATAAACAGCAACGTTTCGACCAACAAGGCCTTTATCACGCAAACGAACAAACAGGAGTGACAAATTAAAAAGAAACACAAATGGACGACCAAATACCAACGTATCTAAGGAAAATCTGGAATAAAACGAATAAACGGGAAATGCACATACACAACAAATATAACTATTAAATCTTACCTACTACGTCACAACGAATAGTTGCAGCAATATGGCGACGAATATCGAAATAGGGGAAGACTGCAGTAAAACTTGGTAAATAGTGAAACACGTACAAACAAAGTACTATAGTTTTACAAAATACATAAACAGTGACGATAAACAGCAACGTTTCGACCAACAAGGCCTTTATCAAGCAAACGAACAAACAGGAGTGACAAATTAAAATGAAACACAAATGGACGACCAAATACCAACGTATCTAAGGAAAATCTGGAATAAAAACGAATAAACGGGAAATGCACATACACAACAAATATAACTATTAAATCTTACCTACTACGTCACAACGAATAGTTGCAGCAATATGGCGACGAATATCGAAATAGGGGAAGACTGCAGTAAAACTTGGTAAATAGGGAAACACGTACAAACAAAGTACTATAGTTTTACAAAATACATAAACAGTGACGATAAACAGCAACGTTTCGACCAACAAGGCCTTTATCAACAAACGAACAAACAGGAGTGACAAATTAAAATGAAACACAAATGGACGACCAAATACCAACGTATCTAAGGAAAATCTGGAATAAAAACGAATAAACGGGAAATGCACATACACAACAAATATAACTATTAAATCTTACCTACTACGTCACAACGAATAGTTGCAGCAATATGGCGACGAATATCGAAATAGGGGAAGACTGCAGTAAACTTGGTAAATAGTGAAACACGTACAAACAAAGTACTATAGTTTTACAAAATACATAAACAGTGACGATAAACAGCAACGTTTCGACCAACAAGGCCTTTATCAAGCAAACGAACAAACAGGAGTGACAAATTAAAATGAAACACAAATGGACGACCAAATACCAACGTATCTAAGGAAAATCTGAATAAAAACGAATAACGACGGGAAATGCACATACACAACAAATATAACTATTAAATCTTACCTACTACGTCACAACGAATAGTTGCAGCAATATGGCGACGAATATCGAAATAGGGGAAGACTGCAGTAAAACTTGGTAAATAGTGAACACGTACAAACAAAGTACTATAGTTTTACAAAATACATAAACAGTGACGATAAACAGCAACGTTTCGACCAACAAGGCCTTTATCAAGCAAACGAACAAACAGGAGTGACAAATTAAAATGAAACACAAATGGACGACCAAATACCAACGTATCTAAGGAAAATCTGGAATAAAAACGAATAAACGGGAAATGCACATACACAACAAATATAACTATTAAATCTACCTACTACGTCACAACGAATAGTTGCAGCAATATGGCGACGAATATCGAAATAGGGGAAGACTGCAGTAAAACTTGGTAAATAGTGAAACACGTACAAACAAAGTACTATAGTTTTACAAAATACATAAACAGTGACGATAAACAGCAACGTTTCGACCAACAAGGCCTTTATCACGCAAACGAACAAACAGGAGTGACAAATTAAAATGAAACACAAATGGACGACCAAATACCAACGTATCTAAGGAAAATCTGGAATAAAAACGAATAAACGGGAAATGCACATACACAACAAATATAACTATTAAATCTTACCTACTACGTCACAACGAATAGTTGCAGCAATATGGGGACGAATATCGAAATAGGGGAAGACTGCAGTAAAACTTGGTAAATAGTGAAACACGTACAAACAAAGTACTATAGTTTTACAAAATACATAAACAGTGACGATAAACAGCAACGTTTCGACCAACAAGGCCTTTATCAAGCAAACGAACAAACAGGAGTGACAAATTAAATGAAACACAAATGGACGACCAAATACCAACGTATCTAAGGAAAATCTGGAATAAAAACGAATAAACGGGAAATGCACATACACAACAAATATAACTATTAAATCTTACCTACTACGTCACAACGAATAGTTGCAGCAATATGGCGACGAATATCGAAATAGGGGAAGACTGCAGTAAAACTTGGTAAATAGTGAAACACGTACAAACAAAGTACTATAGTTTTACAAATACATAAACAGTGACGATAAACAGCAACGTTTCGACCAACAAGGCCTTTATCAGCAAACGAACAAACAGGAGTGACAAATTAAAATGAAACACAAATGGACGACCAAATACCAACGTATCTAAGGAAAATCTGGAATAAAAACGAATAAACGGGAAATGCACATACACAACAAATATAACTATTAAATCTTACCTACTACGTCACAACGAATAGTTGCAGCAATATGGCGACGAATATCGAAATAGGGGAAGACTGCAGTAAAACTTGGTAAATAGTGAAACACGTACAAACAAAGTACTATAGTTTTACAAAATACATAAACAGTGACGATAAACAGCAACGTTTCGACCAACAAGGCCTTTATCAAGCAAACGAACAAACAGGAGTGACAAATTAAAATGAAACACAAATGGACGACCAAATACCAACGTATCTAAGGAAAATCTGGAATAAAACGAATAAACGGGAAATGCACATACACAACAAATATAACTATTAAATCTTACCTACTACGTCACAACGAATAGTTGCAGCAATATGGCGACGAATATCGAAATAGGGGAAGACTGCAGTAAAACTTGTAAATAGTGAAACACGTACAAACAAAGTACTATAGTTTTACAAAATACATAAACAGTGACGATAAACAGCAACGTTTCGACCAACAAGGCCTTTATCAACAAACGAACAAACAGGAGTGACAAATTAAATGAAACACAAATGGACGACCAAATACCAACGTATCTAAGGAAAATCTGGAATAAAAACGAATAAACGGGAAATGCACATACACAACAAATATAACTATTAAATCTTACCTACTACGTCACAACGAATAGTTGCAGCAATATGGCGACGAATATCGAAATAGGGAGAAGACTGCAGTAAAACTTGGTAAATAGTGAAACACGTACAAACAAAGTACTATAGTTTTACAAAATACATAAACAGTGACGATAAACAGCAACGTTTCGACCAACAAGGCCTTTATCACGCAAACGAACAAACAGGAGTGACAAATTAAAATGAAACACAAATGGACGACCAAATACCAACGTATCTAAGGAAAATCTGGAATAAAACGAATAAACGGAAATGCACATACACAACAAATATAACTATTAAATCTTACCTACTACGTCACAACGAATAGTTGCAGCAATATGCGACGAATATCGAAATAGGAAGACTGCAGTAAAACTGGTAAATAGTGAACACGTACAAACAAAGTACTATAGTTTTACAAAATACATAAACAGTGACGATAAACAGCAACGTTTCGACCAACAAGGCCTTTATCAAGCAAACGAACAAACAGGAGTGACAAATTAAAATGAAACACAAATGGACGACCAAATACCAACGTATCTAAGGAAAATCTGGAATAAAAACGAATAAACGGGAAATGCACATACACAACAAATATAACTATTAAATCTTACCTACTACGTCACAACGAATAGTTGCAACAATATGGCGACGAATATCGAAATAGGGGAAGACTGCAGTAAAACTTGGTAAATAGTGAAACACGTACAAACAAAGTACTATAGTTTTACAAAATACATAAACAGTGACGATAAACAGCAACGTTTCGACCAACAAGGCCTTTATCAACAAACGAACAAACAGGAGTGACAAATTAAAATGAAACACAAATGGACGACCAAATACCAACGTATCTAAGGAAAATCTGGAATAAAAACGAATAAACGGGAAATGCACATACACAACAAATATAACTATTAAATCTTACCTACTACGTCACAACGAATAGTTGCAGCAATATGGCGACGAATATCGAAATAGGGGAAGACTGCAGTAAAACTTGGTAAATAGTGAAACACGTACAAACAAAGTACTATAGTTTTACAAAATACATAAACAGTGACGATAAACAGCAACGTTTCGACCAACAAGGCCTTTATCAAGCAAACGAACAAACAGGAGTGACAAATTAAAATGAAACACAAATGGACGACCAAATACCAACGTATCTAAGGAAAATCTGGAATAAAAACGAATAAACGGGAAATGCACATACACAACAAATATAACTATTAAATCTTACCTACTACGTCACAACGAATAGTTGCAGCAATATGGCGACGAATATCGAAATAGGGGAAGACTGCAGTAAAACTTGGTAAATAGTGAAACACGTACAAACAAAGTACTATAGTTTTACAAAATACATAAACAGTGACGATAAACAGCAACGTTTCGACCAACAAGGCCTTTATCAACAAACGAACAAACAGGAGTGACAAATTAAAATGAAACACAAATGGACGACCAAATACCAACGTATCTAAGGAAAATCTGGAATAAAAACGAATAAACGGGAAATGCACATACACAACAAATATAACTATTAAATCTTACCTACTACGTCACAACGAATAGTTGCAGCAATATGGCGACGAATATCGAAATAGGGGAAGACTGCAGTAAAACTTGGTAAATAGTGAAACACGTACAAACAAAGTACTATAGTTTTACAAAATACATAAACAGTGACGATAAACAGCAACGTTTCGACCAACAAGGCCTTTATCAACAAACGAACAAACAGGAGTGACAAATTAAAATGAAACACAAATGGACGACCAAATACCAACGTATCTAAGGAAAATCTGGAATAAAAACGAATAAACGGGAAATGCACATACACAACAAATATAACTATTAAATCTTACCTACTACGTCACAACGAATAGTTGCAGCAATATGGCGACGAATATCGAAATAGGGGAAGACTGCAGTAAAACTTGGTAAATAGTGAAACACGTACAAACAAAGTACTATAGTTTTACAAAATACATAAACAGTGACGATAAACAGCAACGTTTCGACCAACAAGGCCTTTATCAAGCAAACGAACAAACAGGAGTGACAAATTAAAATGAAACACAAATGGACGACCAAATACCAACGTATCTAAGGAAAATCTGGAATAAAAACGAATAAACGGGAAATGCACATACACAACAAATATAACTATTAAATCTTACCTACTACGTCACAACGAATAGTTGCAGCAATATGGCGACGAATATCGAAATAGGGAGAAGACTGCAGTAAAACTTGGTAAATAGTGAAACACGTACAAACAAAGTACTATAGTTTTACAAAATAATAAACAGTGACGATAAACAGCAACGTTTCGACCAACAAGGCCTTTATCAACAAACGAACAAACAGGAGTGACAAATTAAAATGAAACACAAATGGACGACCAAATACCAACGTATCTAAGGAAAATCTGGAATAAAAACGAATAAACGGGAAATGCACATACACAACAAATATAACTATTAAATCTTACCTACGTCACAACGAATAGTTGCAGCAATATGGCGACGAATATCGAAATAGGGAGAAGACTGCAGTAAAACTTGGTAAATAGTGAAACACGTACAAACAAAGTACTATAGTTTACAAAATACATAAACAGTGACGATAAACAGCAACGTTTCGACCAACAAGGCCTTTATCAAGCAAACGAACAAACAGGAGTGACAAATTAAAATGAAACACAAATGGACGACCAAATACCAACGTATCTAAGGAAAATCTGGAATAAAAACGAATAAACGGAAATGCATCATACACAACAAATATAACTATTAAATCTTACCTACTACGTCACAACGAATAGTTGCAGCAATATGGCGACGAATATCGAAATAGGGAGAAGACTGCAGTAAAACTTGGTAAATAGTGAACACGTACAAACAAAGTACTATAGTTTTACAAAATACATAAACAGTGACGATAAACAGCAACGTTTCGACCAACAAGGCCTTTATCAACAAACGAACAAACAGGAGTGACAAATTAAAATGAAACACAAATGGACGACCAAATACCAACGTATCTAAGGAAAATCTGGAATAAAAACGAATAAACGGGAAATGCACATACACAACAAATATAACTATTAAATCTTACCTACTACGTCACAACGAATAGTTGCAGCAATATGGCGACGAATATCGAAATAGGGGAAGACTGCAGTAAAACTTGGTAAATAGTGAAACACGTACAAACAAAGTACTATAGTTTTACAAAATACATAAACAGTGACGATAAACAGCAACGTTTCGACCAACAAGGCCTTTATCAACAAACGAACAAACAGGAGTGACAAATTAAAATGAAACACAAATGGACGACCAAATACCAACGTATCTAAGGAAAATCTGAATAAAAACGAATAAACGGAAATGCACATACACAACAAATATAACTATTAAATCTTACCTACTACGTCACAACGAATAGTTGCAGCAATATGGCGACGAATATCGAAATAGGGGAAGACTGCAGTAAAACTTGTAAATAGTGAAACACGTACAAACAAAGTACTATAGTTTTACAAAATACATAAACAGTGACGATAAACAGCAACGTTTCGACCAACAAGGCCTTTATCAAGCAAACGAACAAACAGGAGTGACAAATTAAAATGAAACACAAATGGACGACCAAATACCAACGTATCTAAGGAAAATCTGGAATAAAAACGAATAAACGGGAAATGCACATACACAACAAATATAACTATTAAATCTTACCTACTACGTCACAACGAATAGTTGCAGCAATATGCGACGAATATCGAAATAGGGGGAAGACTGCAGTAAAACTTGGTAAATAGTGAAACACGTACAAACAAAGTACTATAGTTTTACAAAATACATAAACAGTGACGATAAACAGCAACGTTTCGACCAACAAGGCCTTTATCAAGCAAACGAACAAACAGGAGTGACAAATTAAAATGAAACACAAATGGACGACCAAATACCAACGTATCTAAGGAAAATCTGGAATAAAACGAATAAACGGAAATGCACATACACAACAAATATAACTATTAAATCTTACCTACTACGTCACAACGAATAGTTGCAGCAATATGGCGACGAATATCGAAATAGGGGAAGACTGCAGTAAAACTTGGTAAATAGTGAAACACGTACAAACAAAGTACTATAGTTTTACAAAATACATAAACAGTGACGATAAACAGCAACGTTTCGACCAACAAGGCCTTTATCAAGCAAACGAACAAACAGGAGTGACAAATTAAAATGAAACACAAATGGACGACCAAATACCAACGTATCTAAGGAAAATCTGGAATAAAAAAGAATAAACGGGAAATGCACATACACAACAAATATAACTATTAAATCTTACCTACTACGTCACAACGAATAGTTGCAGCAATATGGCGACGAATATCGAAATAGGGAGAAGACTGCAGTAAAACTTGGTAAATAGTGAAACACGTACAAACAAAGTACTATAGTTTTACAAAATACATAAACAGTGACGATAAACAGCAACGTTTCGACCAACAAGGCCTTTATCAAGCAAACGAACAAACAGGAGTGACAAATTAAAATGAAACACAAATGGACGACCAAATACCAACGTATCTAAGGAAAATCTGGAATAAAAACGAATAAACGGGAAATGCACATACACAACAAATATAACTATTAAATCTTACCTACTACGTCACAACGAATAGTTTCAGCAATATGGCGACGAATATCGAAATAGGGGGAAGACTGCAGTAAAACTTGTAAATAGTGAAACACGTACAAACAAAGTACTATAGTTTTACAAAATACATAAACAGTGACGATAAACAGCAACGTTTCGACCAACAAGGCCTTTATCAAGCAAACGAACAAACAGGAGTGACAAATTAAAATGAAACACAAATGGACGACCAAATACCAACGTATCTAAGGAAAATCTGGGAATAAAAACGAATAAACGGGAAATGCACATACACAACAAATATAACTATTAAATCTTACCTACTACGTCACAACGAATAGTTGCAGCAATATGGCGACGAATATCGAAATAGGGGAAGACTGCAGTAAAACTTGGTAAATAGTGAAACACGTACAAACAAAGTACTATAGTTTTACAAAATACATAAACAGTGACGATAAACAGCAACGTTTCGACCAACAAGGCCTTTATCACGCAAACGAACAAACAGGAGTGACAAATTAAAATGAAACACAAATGGACGACCAAATACCAACGTATCTAAGGAAAATCTGGAATAAAAACGAATAAACGGGAAATGCACATACACAACAAATATAACTATTAAATCTTACCTACTACGTCACAACGAATAGTTGCAGCAATATGGCGACGAATATCGAAATAGGGGAAAAAACTGCAGTAAAACTTGGTAAATAGTGAAACACGTACAAACAAAGTATAGTTTTACAAAATACATAAACAGTGACGATAAACAGCAACGTTTCGACCAACAAGGCCTTTATCACGCAAACGAACAAACAGGAGTGACAAATTAAAATGAAACACAAATGGACGACCAAATACCAACGTATCTAAGGAAAATCTGGAATAAAAACGAATAAACGGAAATGCAATACACAACAAATATAACTATTAAATCTGACCTACTACGTCACAACGAACAGTTGCAGCAATATGGCGACGAATATCGAAATAGGGGGAGACTGCAGTAAAACTTGGTAAATAGTGAAACACGTACAAACAAAGTACTATAGTTTTACAAAATACATAAACAGTGACGATAAACAGCAACGTTTCGACCAACAAGGCCTTTATCAACAAACGAACAAACAGGAGTGACAAATTAAAATGAAACACAAATGGACGACCAAATACCAACGTATCTAAGGAAAATCTGGAATAAAACGAATAAACGGGAAATGCACATACACAACAAATATAACTATTAAATCTTACCTACTACGTCACAACGAATAGTTGCAGCAATATGGCGACGAATATCGAAATAGGGAGAAGACTGCAGTAAAACTTGGTAAATAGTGAAACACGTACAAACAAAGTACTATAGTTTTACAAAATACATAAACAGTGACGATAAACAGCAACGTTTCGACCAACAAGGCCTTTATCAACAAACGAACAAACAGGAGTGACAAATTAAAATGAAACACAAATGGACGACCAAATACCAACGTATCTAAGGAAAATCTGGAATAAAAACGAATAAACGGGAAATGCACATACACAACAAATATAACTATTAAATCTTACCTACTACGTCACAACGAATAGTTGCAGCAATATGGCGACGAATATCGAAATAGGGGAAGACTGCAGTAAAACTTGGTAAATAGTGAAACACGTACAAACAAAGTACTATAGTTTTACAAAATACATAAACAGTGACGATAAACAGCAACGTTTCGACCAACAAGGCCTTTATCAAGCAAACGAACAAACAGGAGTGACAAATTAAAATGAAACACAAAAGGACGACCAAATACCAACGTATCTAAGGAAAATCTGGAATAAAAAAGAATAAACGGGAAATGCACATACACAACAAATATAACTATTAAATCTTACCTACTACGTCACAACGAATAGTTGCAGCAATATGGCGACGAATATCGAAATAGGGGAAGACTGCAGTAAAACTTGGTAAATAGTGAAACACGTACAAACAAAGTACTATAGTTTTACAAAATACATAAACAGTGACGATAAACAGCAACGTTTCGACCAACAAGGCCTTTATCAAGCAAACGAACAAACAGGAGTGACAAATTAAAATGAAACACAAATGGACGACCAAATACCAACGTATCTAAGGAAAATCTGGAATAAAAACGAATAAACGGGAAATGCACATACACAACAAATATAACTATTAAATCTACCTACTACGTCACAACGAATAGTTGCAGCAATATGGCGACGAATATCGAAATAGGGGAAGACTGCAGTAAAACTTGGTAAATAGTGAAACACGTACAAACAAAGTACTATAGTTTTACAAAATACATAAACAGTGACGATAAACAGCAACGTTTCGACCAACAAGGCCTTTATCACGCAAACGAACAAACAGGAGTGACAAATTAAAATGAAACACAAATGGACGACCAAATACCAACGTATCTAAGGAAAATCTGGAATAAAAACGAATAAACGGGAAATGCACATACACAACAAATATAACTATTAAATCTTACCTACTACGTCACAACGAATAGTTGCAGCAATATGGCGACGAATATCGAAATAGGGGAAGACTGCAGTAAAACTTGGTAAATAGTGAAACACGTACAAACAAAGTACTATAGTTTTACAAAATACATAAACAGTGACGATAAACAGCAACGTTTCGACCAACAAGGCCTTTATCAACAAACGAACAAACAGGAGTGACAAATTAAAATGAAACACAAATGGACGACCAAATACCAACGTATCTAAGGAAAATCTGGAATAAAAACGAATAAACGGGAAATGCACATACACAACAAATATAACTATTAAATCTTACCTACTACGTCACAACGAATAGTTGCAGCAATATGGCGACGAATATCGAAATAGGGGAAGACTGCAGTAAAACTTGGTAAATAGTGAAACACGTACAAACAAAGTACTATAGTTTTACAAAATACATAAACAGTGACGATAAACAGCAACGTTTCGACCAACAAGGCCTTTATCAAGCAAACGAACAAACAGGAGTGACAAATTAAAATGAAACACAAATGGACGACCAAATACCAACGTATCTAAGGAAAATCTGGGAATAAAAACGAATAAACGGGAAATGCACATACACAACAAATATAACTATTAAATCTTACCTACTACGTCACAACGAATAGTTGCAGCAATATGGCGACGAATATCGAAATAGGGGAAGACTGCAGTAAAACTTGGTAAATAGTGAAACACGTACAAACAAAGTAATATAGTTTTACAAAATACATAAACAGTGACGATAAACACAACGTTTGACCAACAAGGCCTTTATCACAAACGAACAAACAGGAGTGACAAATTAAAATGAAACACAAATGGACGACCAAATACCAACGTATCTAAGGAAAATCTGGAATAAAAACGAATAAACGGGAAATGCACATACACAACAAATATAACTATTAAATCTTACCTACTACGTCACAACGAATAGTTGCAGCAATATGGCGACGAATATCGAAATAGGGAGAAGACTGCAGTAAAACTTGGTAAATAGTGAAACACGTACAAACAAAGTACTATAGTTTTACAAAATACATAAACAGTGACGATAAACAGCAACGTTTCGACCAACAAGGCCTTTATCAACAAACGAACAAACAGGAGTGACAAATTAAAATGAAACACAAATGGACGACCAAATACCAACGTATCTAGGAAAATCTGGAATAAAAACGAATAAACGGAAATGCACATACACAACAAATATAACTATTAAATCTTACCTACTACGTCACAACGAATAGTTGCAGCAATATGGCGACGAATATCGAAATAGGGGAAGACTGCAGTAAACTTGGTAAATAGTGAAACACGTACAAACAAAGTACTATAGTTTTACAAAATACATAAACAGTGACGATAAACAGCAACGTTTCGACCAACAAGGCCTTTATCAAACAAACGAACAAACAGGAGTGACAAATTAAAATGAAACACAAATGGACGACCAAATACCAACGTATCTAAGGAAAATCTGAATAAAAACGAATAACGACGGGAAATGCACATACACAACAAATATAACTATTAAATCTTACCTACTACGTCACAACGAATAGTTGCAGCAATATGGCGACGAATATCGAAATAGGGGAAGACTGCAGTAAAACTTGGTAAATAGTGAAACACGTACAAACAAAGTACTATAGTTTTACAAAATACATAAACAGTGACGATAAACAGCAACGTTTCGACCAACAAGGCCTTTATCAAGCAAACGAACAAACAGGAGTGACAAATTAAATGAAACACAAATGGACGACCAAATACCAACGTATCTAAGGAAAATCTGGAATAAAAACGAATAAACGGGAAATGCACATACACAACAAATATAACTATTAAATCTTACCTACTACGTCACAACGAATAGTTGCAGCAATATGGCGACGAATATCGAAATAGGGGAAGACTGCAGTAAAACTTGGTAAATAGTGAAACACGTACAAACAAAGTACTATAGTTTTACAAAATACATAAACAGTGACGATAAACAGCAACGTTTCGACCAACAAGGCCTTTATCAAGCAAACGAACAAACAGGAGTGACAAATTAAATGAAACACAAATGGACGACCAAATACCAACGTATCTAAGGAAAATCTGGAATAAAAACGAATAAACGGGAAATGCACATACACAACAAATATAACTATTAAATCTTACCTACTACGTCACAACGAATAGTTGCAGCAATATGGCGACGAATATCGAAATAGGGAAGACTGCTAAAACTTGGTAAATAGTGAAACACGTACAAACAAAGTACTATAGTTTTACAAAATACATAAACAGTGACGATAAACAGCAACGTTTCGACCAACAAGGCCTTTATCAACAAACGAACAAACAGGAGTGACAAATTAAAATGAAACACAAATGGACGACCAAATACCAACGTATCTAAGGAAAATCTGGAATAAAACGAATAAACGGAAATGCACTACACAACAAATATAACTATTAAATCTTACCTACTACGTCACAACGAATAGTTGCAGCAATATGGCGACGAATATCGAAATAGGGGGAAGACTGCAGTAAAACTTGGTAAATAGTGAAACACGTACAAACAAAGTACTATAGTTTTACAAAATACATAAACAGTGACGATAAACAGCAACGTTTCGACTAACAAGGCCTTTATCAAGCAAACGAACAAACAGGAGTGACAAATTAAAATGAAACACAAATGGACGACCAAATACCAACGTATCTAAGGAAAATCTGGAATAAAAACGAATAAACGGGAAATGCACATACACAACAAATATAACTATTAAATCTTACCTACTACGTCACAACGAATAGTTGCAGCAATATGGCGACGAATATCGAAATAGGGGAAGACTGCAGTAAAACTTGTAAATAGTGAAACACGTACAAACAAAGTACTATAGTTTTACAAAATACATAAACAGTGACGATAAACAGCAACGTTTCGACCAACAAGGCCTTTATCAAGCAAACGAACAAACAGGAGGACAAATTAAATGAAACACAAATGGACGACAAATACCAACGTATCTAAGGAAAATCTGAATAAAACGAATAAACGGGAAATGCACATACACAACAAATATAACTATTAAATCTTACCTACGTCACAACGAATAGTTGCAGCAATATGGCGACGAATATCGAAATAGGGGAAGACTGCAGTAAAACTTGGTAAATAGTGAACACGTACAAACAAAGTACTATAGTTTTACAAAATACATAAACAGTGACGATAAACAGCAACGTTTCGACCAACAAGGCCTTTATCAAGCAAACGAACAAACAGGAGTGACAAATTAAAATGAAACACAAATGGACGACCAAATACCAACGTATCTAAGGAAAATCTGGAATAAAAACGAATAAACGGGAAATGCACATACACAACAAATATAACTATTAAATCTTACCTACTACGTCACAACGAATAGTTGCAGCAATATGGCGACGAATATCGAAATAGGGAGAAGACTGCAGTAAAACTTGGTAAATAGTGAAACACGTACAAACAAAGTACTATAGTTTTACAAAATACATAAACAGTGACGATAAACAGCAACGTTTCGACCAACAAGGCCTTTATCAAGCAAACGAACAAACAGGAGTGACAAATTAAAATGAAACACAAATGGACGACCAAATACCAACGTATCTAAGGAAAATCTGGAATAAAAACGAATAAACGGGAAATGCACATACACAACAAATATAACTATTAAATCTTACCTACTACGTCACAACGAATAGTTGCAGCAATATGGCGACGAATATCGAAATAGGGGAAGACTGCAGTAAAACTTGGTAAATAGTGAAACACGTACAAACAAAGTACTATAGTTTTACAAAATACATAAACAGTGACGATAAACAGCAACGTTTCGACCAACAAGGCCTTTATCAAGCAAACGAACAAACAGGAGTGACAAATTAAAATGAAACACAAATGGACGACCAAATACCAACGTATCTAAGGAAAATCTGGAATAAAAAAGAATAAACGGAAATGCACATACACAACAAATATAACTATTAAATCTTACCTACTACGTCACAACGAATAGTTGCAGCAATATGGCGACGAATATCGAAATAGGGGAAGACTGCAGTAAAACTTGGTAAATAGTGAAACACGTACAAACAAAGTACTATAGTTTTACAAAATACATAAACAGTGACGATAAACAGCAACGTTTCGACCAACAAGGCCTTTATCAAGCAAACGAACAAACAGGAGTGACAAATTAAAATGAAACACAAATGGACGACCAAATACCAACGTATCTAAGGAAAATCTGGAATAAAAAAGAATAAACGGGAAATGCACATACACAACAAATATAACTATTAAATCTTACCTACTACGTCACAACGAATAGTTGCAGCAATATGGCGACGAATATCGAAATAGGGGAAGACTGCAGTAAAACTTGGTAAATAGTGAAACACGTACAAACAAAGTACTATAGTTTTACAAAATACATAAACAGTGACGATAAACAGCAACGTTTCGACCAACAAGGCCTTTATCACGCAAACGAACAAACAGGAGTGACAAATTAAAATGAAACACAAATGGACGACCAAATACCAACGTATCTAAGGAAAATCTGGAATAAAAACGAATAAACGGGAAATGCACATACACAACAAATATAACTATTAAATCTTACCTACTACGTCACAACGAATAGTTGCAGCAATATGGCGACGAATATCGAAATAGGGAGAAGACTGCAGTAAAACTTGGTAAATAGTGAAACACGTACAAACAAAGTACTATAGTTTTACAAAATACATAAACAGTGACGATAAACAGCAACGTTTCGACCAACAAGGCCTTTATCAAACAAACGAACAAACAGGAGTGACAAATTAAAAAGAAACACAAATGGACGACCAAATACCAACGTATCTAAGGAAAATCTGGAATAAAAACGAATAAACGGGAAATGCACATACACAACAAATATAACTATTAAATCTTACCTACTACGTCACAACGAATAGTTGCAGCAATATGGCGACGAATATCGAAATAGGGAGAAGACTGCAGTAAAACTTGTAAATAGTGAAACACGTACAAACAAAGTACTATAGTTTTACAAATACATAAACAGTGACGATAAACAGCAACGTTTCGACCAACAAGGCCTTTATCAAGCAAACGAACAAACAGGAGGACAAATTAAAATGAAACACAAATGGGCGACCAAATACCAACGTATCTAAGGAAAATCTGGAATAAAAACGAATAAACGGGAAATGCACATACACAACAAATATAACTATTAAATCTTACCTACTACGTCACAACGAATAGTTGCAGCAATATGGCGACGAATATCGAAATAGGAGGAAGACTGCAGTAAAACTTGGTAAATAGTGAAACACGTACAAACAAAGTAAATACTATAGTTTTACAAAATACATAAACAGTGACGATAAACAGCAACGTTTCGACCAACAAGGCCTTTATCAAGCAAACGAACAAACAGGAGTGACAAATTAAAATGAAACACAAATGGACGACCAAATACCAACGTATCTAAGGAAAATCTGGAATAAAACGAATAAACGGGAAATGCATACACAACAAATATAACTATTAAATCTTACCTACTACGTCACAACGAATAGTTGCAGCAATATGGCGACGAATATCGAAATAGGGAGAAGACTGCAGTAAAACTTGGTAAATAGTGAAACACGTACAAACAAAGTACTATAGTTTTACAAAATACATAAACAGTGACGATAAACAGCAACGTTTCGACCAACAAGGCCTTTATCAAGCAAACGAACAAACAGGAGTGACAAATTAAATGAAACACAAATGGACGACCAAATACCAACGTATCTAAGGAAAATCTGGAATAAAAACGAATAAACGGGAAATGCACATACACAACAAATATAACTATTAAATCTTACCTACTACGTCACAACGAATAGTTGCAGCAATATGGCGACGAATATCGAAATAGGGGGAAGACTGCAGTAAAACTTGGTAAATAGTGAAACACGTACAAACAAAGTACTATAGTTTTACAAAATACATAAACAGTGACGATAAACAGCAACGTTTCGACCAACAAGGCCTTTATCACGCAAACGAACAAACAGGAGTGACAAATTAAATGAAACACAAATGGACGACCAAATACCAACGTATCTAAGGAAAATCTGGAATAAAACGAATAAACGGAAATGCACATACACAACAAATATAACTATTAAATCTTACCTACTACGTCACAACGAATAGTTGCAGCAATATGGCGACGAATATCGAAATAGGGAGAAGACTGCAGTAAAACTTGGTAAATAGTGAAACACGTACAAACAAAGTACTATAGTTTTACAAAATACATAAACAGTGACGATAAACAGCAACGTTTCGACCAACAAGGCCATTATCAAGCAAACGAACAAACAGGAGTGACAAATTAAAATGAAACACAAATGGACGACCAAATACCAACGTATCTAAGGAAAATCTGGAATAAAAACGAATAAACGGGAAATGCACATACACAACAAATATAACTATTAAATCTTACCACTACGTCACAACGAATAGTTGCAGCAATATGGCGACGAATATCGAAATAGGGGGAAGACTGCAGTAAAACTTGGTAAATAGTGAAACACGTACAAACAAAGTACTATAGTTTTACAAAATACATAAACAGTGACGATAAACAGCAACGTTTCGACCAACAAGGCCTTTATCAAGCAAACGAACAAACAGGAGTGACAAATTAAAATGAAACACAAATGGACGACCAAATACCAACGTATCTAAGGAAAATCTGGAATAAAACGAATAAACGGAAATGCACATACACAACAAATATAACTATTAAATCTTACCTACTACGTCACAACGAATAGTTGCAGCAATATGGCGACGAATATCGAAATAGGGAGAAGACTGCAGTAAAACTTGGTAAATAGTGAAACACGTACAAACAAAGTACTATAGTTTTACAAAATACATAAACAGTGACGATAAACAGCAACGTTGACCAACAAGGCCTTTATCAAGCAAACGAACAAACAGGAGTGACAAATTAAAATGAAACACAAATGGACGACCAAATACCAACGTATCTAAGGAAAATCTGGAATAAAACGAATAAACGGAAATGCACATACACAACAAATATAACTATTAAATCTTACCTACTACGTCACAACGAATAGTTGCAGCAATATGGCGACGAATATCGAAATAGGGAGAAGACTGCAGTAAAACTTGGTAAATAGTGAAACACGTACAAACAAAGTACTATAGTTTTACAAAATACATAAACAGTGACGATAAACAGCAACGTTTCGACCAACAAGGCCTTTATACAAACGAACAAACAGGAGTGACAAATTAAATGAAACACAAATGGACGACCAAATACCAACGTATCTAAGGAAAATCTGAATAAAACGAATAAACGGAAATGCACATACACAACAAATATAACTATTAAATTTACCTACTACGTCACAACGAATAGTTGCAGCAATATGGCGACGAATATCGAAATAGGGAAGACGGAGTAAAACTGTAAATAGTGAAACACGTACAAACAAAGTACTATAGTTTTACAAAATACATAAACAGTGACGATAAACAGCAACGTTTCGACCAACAAGGCCTTTATCAGCAAACGAACAAACAGGAGTGACAAATTAAAATGAAACACAAATGGAAGACCAAATACGAACATCTAAGGAAAACGGAATAAAAACGAATACGGAAATGCATATAACAACAAATAACTTTACACTTACTACGTCACAACGAATAGTTGCAGCAATAATGACGAATATCGAAATAGGAAGACTCAGTAAAACTGGTAAATAGTGAAACACGTACAAACAAAGTACTATAGTTTTACAAAATACATAAACAGTGACGATAAACAGCAACGTTTCGACCAATAAGGCCTTTATCACGCAAACGAACAAACAGGAGTGACAAATTAAAATGAAACACAAATGGACGACCAAATACCAACGTATCTAAGGAAAATCTGGAATAAAAACGAATAAACGGGAAATGCATATACACAAAATATAACTTTAAATCTTACTATACGTCACAAGAATGTTGCAGCAATATGGCGACGAATACGAAATAGGGGGAAAACTGAAAACTGTCCAAAGGAAACTAAACAAAATCAAACAAATGACATAAAAGCAACCAACATAGGCTTACACAAACGAACAAACAGAAAATTGAAACCAATGGACATACACGTATAGGAAATCTGGAAAAACGAATAAACGTGGTCTACCCAAAATAAATCGCCTACGTACAAACCAGTAAGCAAGTGAACGATTTAACATGCTGACGATAACGAAGTATTCGACAACAAGGCTTTATCAAGCAAAATGAAAACAGGTGACATCAAAATCAAATGAGTACTAATACCAACGTATCTGGTAAAATCGAATAAACACGAATGAAGCATGCACATACAAATAAACTATAAACTAAATTTACCTACTACGTCACAACGAATGATTCAGAAGTTATATTTGCTGTGAGTGCATTTCGTTTATCGTTTTTATTCCAGTTTTCCTAGATACGTTGTATTTCGTCCATTGTGTTTCATTTTAAATTGTCACTGTTTGTTGAGTTGATAAAGGCCTTGTGGTCGAAACGTAGCGCTTTATCGTCACTGTTTAGATTTGTAAAACTATAGTACATTTGTTTGTACACGTGTCACATTTACCAAGTTTTACGCAGTCTTCCATTCTGAAAATTCGTCGCCATATTGCTAAAATATTCGTTGTGACTAGTAGAAGATTTAATAGTTATATTTGTGTGTATGGCATTTCCGTTTATTCGTTTTATTCCAGATTTTCCTTAGATACGCTGGTATTTGGTCGTCCATTTGTGTTTCATTTTAATTTGTCACTCCTTATTGTTCGTTTGCTGATAAGGCGCTTGTTGGTCAAACGTTGCTTATCGTCACTGTTTATGTATTTTGTAAACTATAGTACTTTGTTTGTACGTGTTTCAAGAAAATTGACACAGGAGGTAGAGATGTGAGAGGTGAACCGAATAGCAGATTGAAGGATTGATGAAGTGATGAGCTGACAAATCGTCGTTATATCGGACTCAATACAATCTCGATGTATTATATACGAAAGGGCCATCATAGGTGTTCCATACTATGTTCAAGATGACCCATGAATTGACAGCATATGGTCCCATTTTAGTACCATGGCACCCATAATCTGTTCGAAGAACTGGCATTGAACAAAGAGTTGAGGTGAACAGTTCAGCAAGACGAAGGAGAGTCGAGGAGACTCAGTGACCGATTCGCCCAACACTTACGCGATATTCGCCAACGCTCTGTGACTCCTGTGGCCACTCATTTCAACGATACTGGCCATCCAGGAGTTGACGATGTCCAGGTCACAGCCATCCGATCATGTTCCTCCGATGATCGCAGTCGATTCGCCCTGGAGAACCGTTTTATTTCATTCTATGGCACTTTGCGACCTCTTGGACTCAACGCATTACATTCCTATGCTTCTTAGTACTGTCTTATCTCGTGCCTTGTTATCTATATGTGTGTTTGCTCCATATATGTGTCATTTATCCACTATATTGTTTATTGTTTCTCTTCTTTTCCACTTTCGGTTTTTTGTGTTGCACTCATTTCGTTGTTCGTTTTTATTCCCAGATTTTCATTAGATAGGTTTATGTTTCCACATGTAATCGTCCATTTGTAGTGTTCCTCGAAATTCGTCATTCTTGTTGTATTGTTTGCTTGATAAAGGCCTTTGGTCGAAACGTTGCTGTTTATCGTCACTGTTTATGTATTTTGTAAAACTGTAGTACTTTGTATTTACGTGTTTAGCTATTTTTCAAAGTTTTACTGCAGCCTCCACCTTTTTCGATATATCTGAGCAGTGGTCTGCCCTGGTGCCTCTTCCTCCGAAAGTTCACAGAACAACATTTGTTTTGGTATGCGATAAGTTTCCATTCTTCTCACATGTCCCAACCATCTTAGTCGTCTACTGCTGCTCTCAAATATATACAAGCACAATAAGCTTATAGCATGTGTTTGTGCAGACATTGTTGGAACGAACCCTACCTGATCGTTCTGTGTCTAGTTAAATAACGAGCGTTTGAGAAAGACACTGCCCCGTGAGTCATTTTTTATGAATGGCTCATTGGTTGTGTACGTACAAACGCTCGTATTGCTAGGCTAGGCGATTGGTGTCGTAAGAACTTGGGTAAGTGGTTCGAGTCCCGTGTTTGTCTATTTGTTTTTCGGAAGCTCTTAATACATGTACCCTGTTTATTTGTTGATCATATTCGTTGCTTCCTCTGAGGTTCTTGATAAAAAAAACTCCGTGTGCTCATCTCAGAATACTGTACTGAAACTTGCGAGGAATAACAACAGTGCATGTCGTCTTGAAGAATATATTGAGTAGGTGGAATACCAGATGCTTCATCTCAGAACAGAAAGTGCAATATTTCAGTTGCACAACTACTACTGTACGAACGACTGCCGATATACCCAGCATAATTGCTGATTGAGTGCGAAGACTTTAATAGCCAATGTACTATGGCAAAGTCAGTACTATGGCAAAAATCACTATATACAGATCGCTGTTGCTATCCATTCTTTTATACGGTTGTGAGAGCTGGACGCTCAATGCAGAACTGGAACGAAGAATACAGGCTTTCGAATATAAATGTTTCAGACGGGTACTACGTATTAGTTACATAGAACATAAGACGAATATAAGTGTTACAGACGGGTACTACGTATTAGTTACATAGAACATAAGACGAATATTTATGTAAGAGAACAAATAAACAACCTTGCAGGTCGACAAGTACCACTCTTGACAATCGTGAAATTGCTTAAACTTGCGTGGTTCGGGCATGTGATGAGACATAGCTCACTCTCTAAGACTATCCTACAGGGAACAGTTGAGAGTGGAAGAAGGAAAGGAGGGCAGAGAAAATCCTGGTTTGACAACATCAAGAGCTGGTCGGGGCAGAGTTTCTCCACACTCGCTCGAGGAGTTGAAGACAGAGATTCATGGCGTGCTTTTGTGCTGATGTCTCCACAGTGACTTCCCTACGACCCTAACTGGTTATGGGCTTTATTATTATTATTATTATTATTAATAGCCACCACGACCGACTCTATTAATAGAACGGTCGGTAGATACTTTATACTGCATAATAAGTTCTCATCTCAATAACACGTGTTTGTCATCTTCTCATTTGCTCACAGGGAAGTAAGCATAAGTGTAGACTTATTATTGGACTCTAGCTGTGCCCCTGTTAGCATGGGCGTCCACATAAGTTTTTTTCAGGGAGATACAAAATGACAAAAAATATAGTTGGTAGTTTACTGCGCAGAAATGGAGATGGCCACCTCGATAATAGAGTCGGTCGGTATAGCCACCCACAGAATTGGTACTGTAATCACATGGACAGTACAGGAGGTGTCAGAAGCTCAAAAACTGACAGGAAGAGAGTTTACTTATCCTGTTTAAACACACCAGTATTGGAGGGCAACATTATATGACTTCTTCTTCATGTAAAATACATTAGAAAAAGATTTAAAATAAAATGAATATATGAATATCTTCACCATCTTCAAAATTATACGGAGTTCGCGCACTGTAGCTGAGATCTTTCTGTGTAAGAAAGAGATCGGAGCACACATGGTTACTCACCGAAGTGCAATGATAATGGTCCTATAAATCAGTTAATAATAAATTTTTTTACTGAACAGACGCCATAGCGTTTTGCACAGACCAGTAGGTGCTCAATCTCGCCCAGTATACATGCAATAAAAAGTTGTGTTTAGTTACAAGATATTGGCCTTATATATTCTTTTTTTTAAACTTCTTTCCTGTCACCACTACACCATCTCACCTTTTTATTTTTCCTATCAGGCTAAATATCTGTTGATAATACATGCATTCCTGATCTGTTTTCTCTATTCAACATACCTCCGAAGTATTGACATTTTCCCACCAATTGTTGTTAAGTCAGAGTTTAGTCTGCATGTGGAAGAGGGTCTAAGTTAAGAAAGGACGTCTAAGAGAGAAACCAAATAGCCCGGTTCCTCTCCGCTGAAATGGAAAGTCACCTGCCGAGAGTATTGCACACAGCACAAACTCCGTATCTCCGACAACAATCTTAGGAATCGATCTCTGGAAAAAATGAATAGACAACGGGGGCCCGGATTCAATCCCCCGACTTTTGGAAAGCAAGGCAACGGTTTACCTACAGAGAGCCACCGATATATGTAAGAATTTGGCTAATGACACGGGAACAAAAACGGTAAGCAAACATTCACTAAACATATCAACATCATTTCTGTATTCATTCCGTTTGGCAAACAATACAACACAAATTCTGCAATAACAACAAATGACCTTGAATAGAATGCAGACTTGACAGAAAAAAACGATAAAACTGTCAAAAGAGTGACGTCATTTTATATATTCGAAGAAAACATAAATAAATTAAGGAGCAGATGTCATATCCGGTGGTGGGAAACACGTTGTTTGTTGGTTTGTTTGTTTGTATCTTATGTAGGGGGTTATAGCCTCTTTAAGTCGAGGCACGCTCCTTTCAACCTAAGGATGAATTATTTTTTTAGTTATATCAGAGCGTGTATATCAACAAACATGAAAAATACGAATTAACTCTTTTCGGAGTTCGGAGAATCCAATTTTTAAAATGTAATTCTTCCGATGGAACCCCAGGAAATATAGGTAAAGGAAGACCACGGCCAACTATATTTATAGAGAAGGTCGTGAGGAAGACACAAGATCTTAAGAACACATGGAGACGGAAGTTGGAGACGGAATGCAAGAAAATGGGGAGAGAGTGGAGAGATCTCGAAAAGATGACCTTGGATAGAAGAGCTTGGAAGGCCTTGGTTGCGGCGGTATGCTTCCCTAGGGATGAATGGTGAAGGAGAAGTGCCTTGTTAGTACCGTATTTTTTTTTTTTTATCAACGGTGCCAGATAATTGATGTCATCATCACGACGGCTGCTTTTACATTTAAGTGTTTCTGTGGGACCAAACTGAAGCTGGGTCGACCTATTTTATATACGAATCGCAACAAGAAACAAATGTTAACCGCCTTGGGAAAAGCTGAATTGTGAGCGACAAAAGTTTAAATTTATCAAATTACGTCCATAAAAAAAAAGTATTATTTTAGCCTGCAGCTTATTAAATCCTGGCTTTACTCATAATTTTAGTTTGAACATGAAGATTAGAGAGCGACTATGGTAATAATCGAGATGTAACAATTGAGTTGTAACATGAAGATTAGAGAGCGACTATGGTAATAATCGAGATGTAACAATTGAGTTGTAACATGAAGATTAGAGAGCGACTATGGTAATAATCGAGATGTAACAATTGAGTTGTAACATGAAGATTAGAGAGCGACTATGGTAATAATCGAGATGTAACAATTGAGTTGTAACATGAAGATTAGAGAGCGACTATGGTAATAATCGAGATGTAACAATTGAGTTGTAACATGAAGATTAGAGAGCGACTATGGTAATAATCGAGATGTAACAATTGAATTGTAACATGAAGATTAGAGAGCGACTATGGTAATAATCGAGATGTAACAATTGAGTTGTGACATGAAGATTAGAGAGCGACTATGGTAATAATCGAGATGTAACAATTGAGTTGTAACATGAAGATTAGAGGGCGACTATGGTAATAATCGAGATGTAACAATTGAGTTGTAACATGAAGATTAGAGAGCGACTATGGTAATAATCGAGATGTAACAATTGAGTTGTAACATGAAGATTAGAGAGCGACTATGGTAATAATCGAGATGTAACAATTGAGTTGTAACATGAAGATTAGAGAGCGACTATGGGAATAATCGAGATGTAACAATTGAGTTGTAACATGAAGATTAGAGAGCGACTATGGTAATAATCGAGATGTAACAATTGAGTTGTAACATGAAGATTAGAGAGCGACTATGGTAATATTCGAGATGTAACAATTGAGTTGTAACATGAAGATTAGAGAGCGACTATGGGAATAATCGAGATGTAACAATTGAGTTGTAACATGAAGATTAGAGAGCGACTATGGTAATAATCGAGATGTAACAATTGAGTTGTAACATGAAGATTAGAGAGCGACTATGGTAATAATCGAGATGTAACAATTGAGTTGTAACATGAAGATTAGAGAGCGACTATGGTAATAATCGAGATGTAACAATTGAGTTGTAACATGAAGATTAGAGAGCGACTATGGTAATAATCGAGATGTAACAATTGAGTTGTAACATGAAGATTAGAGAGCGACTATGGTAATAATCGAGATGTAACAATTGAGTTGTAACATGAAGATTAGAGAGCGACTATGGTAATAATCGAGATGTAACAATTGAGTTGTAACATGAAGATTAGAGAGCGACTATGGGAATAATCGAGATGTAACAATTGAGTTGTAACATGAAGATTAGAGAGCGACTATGGTAATAATCGAGATGTAACAATTGAGTTGTAACATGAAGATTAGAGAGCGACTATGGTAATAATCGAGATGTAACAATTGAGTTGTAACATGAAGATTAGAGAGCGACTATGGTAATAATCGAGATGTAACAATTGAGTTGTAACATGAAGATTAGAGAGCGACTATGGTAATACTCGAGATGTAACAATTGAGTTGTAACATGAAGATTAGAGAGCGACTATGGTAATAATCGAGATGTAACAATTGAGTTGTAACATGAAGATTAGAGAGCGACTATGGTAATATTCGAGATGTAACAATTGAGTTGTAACATGAAGATTAGAGAGCGACTATGGGAATAATCGAGATGTAACAATTGAGTTGTAACATGAAGATTAGAGAGCGACTATGGTAATAATCGAGATGTAACAATTGAGTTGTAACATGAAGATTAGAGAGCGACTATGGTAATAATCGAGATGTAACAATTGAGTTGTAACATGAAGATTAGAGAGCGACTATGGTAATAATCGAGATGTAACAATTGAGTTGTAACATGAAGATTAGAGAGCGACTATGGTAATAATCGAGATGTAACAATTGAGTTGTAACATGAAGATTAGAGAGCGACTATGGTAATAATCGAGATGTAACAATTGAGTTGTAACATGAAGATTAGAGAGCGACTATGGTAATAATCGAGATGTAACAATTGAGTTGTAACATGAAGATTAGAGAGCGACTATGGGAATAATCGAGATGTAACAATTGAGTTGTAACATGAAGATTAGAGAGCGACTATGGGAATAATCGAGATGTAACAATTGAGTTGTAACATGAAGATTAGAGAGCGACTATGGGAATAATCGAGATGTAACAATTGAGTTGTAACATGAAGATTAGAGAGCGACTATGGGAATAATCGAGATGTAACAATTGAGTTGTAACATGAAGATTAGAGAGCGACTATGGTAATAATCGAGATGTAACAATTGAGTTGTAACATGAAGATTAGAGAGCGACTATGGTAATATTCGAGATGTAACAATTGAGTTGTAACATGAAGATTAGAGAGCGACTATGGTAATAATCGAGATGTAACAATTGAGTTGTAACATGAAGATTAGAGAGCGACTATGGTAATAATCGAGATGTAACAATTGAGTTGTAACATGAAGATTAGAGAGCGACTATGGTAATAATCGAGATGTAACAATTGAGTTGTAACATGAAGATTAGAGAGCGACTATGGTAATAATCGAGATGTAACAATTGAGTTGTAACATGAAGATTAGAGAGCGACTATGGTAATAATCGAGATGTAACAATTGAGTTGTAACATGAAGATTAGAGAGCGACTATGGTAATAATCGAGATGTAACAATTGAGTTGTAACATGAAGATTAGAGAGCGACTATGGTAATAATCGAGATGTAACAATTGAGTTGTAACATGAAGATTAGAGAGCGACTATGGGAATAATCGAGATGTAACAATTGAGTTGTAACATGAAGATTAGAGAGCGACTATGGGAATAATCGAGATGTAACAATTGAGTTGTAACATGAAGATTAGAGAGCGACTATGGTAATAATCGAGATGTAACAATTGAGTTGTAACATGAAGATTAGAGAGCGACTATGGTAATAATCGAGATGTAACAATTGAGTTGTAACATGAAGATTAGAGAGCGACTATGGTAATAATCGAGATGTAACAATTGAGTTGTAACATGAAGATTAGAGAGCGACTATGGTAATAATCGAGATGTAACAATTGAGTTGTAACATGAAGATTAGAGAGCGACTATGGGAATAATCGAGATGTAACAATTGAGTTGTAACATGAAGATTAGAGAGCGACTATGGGAATAATCGAGATGTAACAATTGAGTTGTAACATGAAGATTAGAGAGCGACTATGGTAATAATCGAGATGTAACAATTGAGTTGTAACATGAAGATTAGAGAGCGACTATGGTAATAATCGAGATGTAACAATTGAGTTGTAACATGAAGATTAGAGAGCGACTATGGTAATACTCGAGATGTAACAATTGAGTTGTAACATGAAGATTAGAGAGCGACTATGGGAATAATCGAGATGTAACAATTGAGTTGTAACATGAAGATTAGAGAGCGACTATGGTAATAATCGAGATGTAACAATTGAGTTGTAACATGAAGATTAGAGAGCGACTATGGTAATAATCGAGATGTAACAATTGAGTTGTAACATGAAGATTAGAGAGCGACTATGGTAATAATCGAGATGTAACAATTGAGTTGTAACATGAAGATTAGAGAGCGACTATGGTAATAATCGAGATGTAACAATTGAGTTGTAACATGAAGATTAGAGAGCGACTATGGTAATAATCGAGATGTAACAATTGAGTTGTAACATGAAGATTAGAGAGCGACTATGGTAATAATCGAGATATAACAATTGAGTTGTAACATGAAGATTAGAGAGCGACTATGGTAATAATCGAGATGTAACAATTGAGTTGTAACATGAAGATTAGAGAGCGACTATGGTAATAATCGAGATGTAACAATTGAGTTGTAACATGAAGATTAGAGAGCGACTATGGTAATACTCGAGATGTAACAATTGAGTTGTAACATGAAGATTAGAGAGCGACTATGGTAATAATCGAGATGTAACAATTGAGTTGTAACATGAAGATTAGAGAGCGACTATGGTAATATTCGAGATGTAACAATTGAGTTGTAACATGAAGATTAGAGAGCGACTATGGGAATAATCGAGATGTAACAATTGAGTTGTAACATGAAGATTAGAGAGCGACTATGGTAATAATCGAGATGTAACAATTGAGTTGTAACATGAAGATTAGAGAGCGACTATGGTAATAATCGAGATGTAACAATTGAGTTGTAACATGAAGATTAGAGAGCGACTATGGTAATAATCGAGATGTAACAATTGAGTTGTAACATGAAGATTAGAGAGCGACTATGGTAATAATCGAGATGTAACAATTGAGTTGTAACATGAAGATTAGAGAGCGACTATGGTAATAATCGAGATGTAACAATTGAGTTGTAACATGAAGATTAGAGAGCGACTATGGGAATAATTTTAGTTGAGTTTAGTCGATAAAGGTGCTCTTTGGTTACACCATCGCTGTATAGATGCGCCCCAATACATAAAAAACGTTGAACAACACTGCTCTAGCGCGTGGACACGCACACAGGCACACACGCACACCGTTCAGGCATGTATAATATACACACACACATACTTATTCACTGTCCCATTTCTACGTACACAGACACAATACATACTCGTCTGATACCCACCAACAAAACGTTCACAAGTTGTTTCTTGTATGGACATGGTACTGTCCCCTTGATCTCCAGACAAAAGATTACAGACTGGGCGGCGCATACTAACTTACACGTCAACAATGAATTCAATTTTAAACAGGTAATTATGCGTCATAGGCGGCTTCATCTTAGTAAATAGTAGGGTTCTTGATTTTCTTGTTCTGATTTTGTAGGCAATTAAAGCCTCTTAAAATTTCCTTGGTATTGCTTTGGAACCCGCAGGGAAAATGGGAAAAGGCCTAGAAAAACATGAAGAAGAGAGATAGAGACTGGATATTAAAAGGATAGGCACGAAGTGGAAAGAATTGAAGTGGATGGCAAGAGAGAGGAAGTGCTGGAAGAAGTTTGTAGATGACCTGTGCTCCGTTGGGAGCTGAGAGGTTAAGAAGAAGAAAATCGAGTTCTATCACGTTGAATCTAAGAACTAGTACCGTTCTAGTTATAAAAAAAAAATGTAGTGATGTTCATATAAAGAAAACAATAAGAAAATCTACTTTTAATTCTTCTTCTTCTTTTGTCGTCACACTGTTACCGGATTGTTGTCCAGTGTGGTGGTTTTCTGTTTTTGTCTTCCACTGCTATAGTGGTTTTAGTGATCGTTACTTTTTCTTTTTGACAGGATTCTGCTATGCTACCTTTCCATCTTTTTCGTTGTCTTCCTTTCGCCTTCTTTCCTGATGTTCTGTTGTGGAAGACTCTGTATACAGTGAAGTTTGGTTGCATTATTATTAAATGGCAGAATCACTTCATTCTTTATTTCTCAATGTAATTCAAGCAAGGTTCTGTGCCAACTTTATTTCATATGTCAGACCCTACGTTACGTATAACGGTACGAGATGAATTGTTATTAATCATTTGTAAACAATGAACATAAAATGGAACGAATTCAGGAGAAGTGATGAAATCAGAGAAATGTCTGGTCAACCACTAGTAATAACTGTTATATGAAGTAGAAGATGGAGATATGTTGGACACACCTTGAGAAGAAATGATCTAAGAATATCAAAGCAGGCATTGAAGTGGGATGCAGAGGGTTCAAGAAAGAGAGGACGAAATAAATAGACCCTGAAACGAACTTTGCTGAGAGAGGCAAGAAATATCGGTCTCAGTTCCATGGAGGAGATTGAGCGAGTTGTCCAGGATAGAGCGGTATGGAGAAATTGCTTGCAGGCTCTATGTAACGTATAGCGGCACGAGATGAATTATTATTATTACTATCACAATAATCTGTAAACACGTATCCTATATATAACATATTATTTAATTTATGATGACATGCTGGAGTTCAGGGTAACGAGCGTGCTGACTTTCTTGCAAACAATGCCCTGACTCAAGCGGGCAGAAGCATGGACAGAGCCGATATCATCAATGCGGTACACTCTCATTTATGTGACACGAGTGACTCTTAGACACTGGAACGAGTTCGAGAATTAAGCATTAAGTTTGTACATGCCAGACATTGTCATCTTCGTGGTAGAGAGAGAGAGAGACGATTTACTTATCAACTTCTCATGAGTACGGTGAGCAAATGGACTTTGGGATGGCTGCTGCAGCGGAGGCCAGAACACGAATGGGAATACCCAATGTGTCATGACGTCAATTGCATAACATAGTATTTCTCCAGTAATCTTGTTAAAGTTCCGGGATAATTTACACTGCACAATAAGTTCTTATAGTAATAACATTGGCGTCTCCTCTTCTCATTTGCTCACAGGGAAGTAAGCATAAGTGTAGACTTATTATTCTGCTCTAGCTGTGCCCCTGTTAGCATGGGCGTACACAGACGTTTTTCCAAGGAGAGGCACGCCCGAGTGAGTGTAGACTTATTATTCTGCTCTAGCTGTGCCCCTGTTAGCATGGGCGTCCACAGACGTTTTTCCAAGGAGAGGCACGCCCGAGTGAGTGTAGACTTATTATTCTGCTCTAGCTGTGCCCCTGTTAGCATGGGCGTCCACAGACGTTTTTCCAAGGAGAGGCACGCCCGAGTGGTCACCGTGGTCCAAATTTGGGGTGTAAAGAATAGAACCACTGTTACCTGCCATGCATGTTGTAAGAGGCGACTAAGGAGGTTTGGGTAAAATCGGATGCGCGTGTCCTAAACGTGTAGAAGTCTCTGCGTTTAGGGGTCTACCAAACCAATGTGCAACGTATACACGTTCTTGGTAAAGATCAAACAAATCACAAAGAGGGATTAAAATTGGTCGTAAAGAACGAACGCAAAGAAGAAGAATATTGAGTGATTGAATGATAGGACCATCATCATTTCACTTCGGTGAGTAACCATGTGTGCTCCGATATCTTTCTTAAACAGGAAGATCTCAGCGGCAGTGCACGAACTCCGAAGTACCGGCGAGGGTCCCCGATGTAATTTAAAAGATAGTGAAAATATTTGATAGGAATTTTATAAAATAAAATATTTTTAATGAATTTTTGCCCAGACAGCAGCTTTCCAGCCTGCTCTTCGTTTAAACTGCCAATGGTTCTTTTACGTGCTCAACTAACTTAGAGAAGATCACATTCGCTAAAACAGTTTTATAAAAATCCATTTTCATGGAGGGGGAAGAGAGGGGGAGAGGGGGAGGGGTGTGTCACTACTTCTGCCTCTTGTCTTAACGTATGGACGCCAATGCCTACCAGTAAAAAAAGTATGCGAACCGCCACTGGTAGACTTGTTTTTCTACATGCGAAGCAGCACCTTATAAGGGATTCCTGCTGTAATTGTTTACGGTTTCTTAATTTGTTTTTGTTTTGACAGGGCCAGTTATATTGTTCGCTGTATCAGTTAAAGCAAGACTCTCAATATGAATAAATTATAACATTTCATGTAAGTATTTATCAATATTATTATTATTATTAATTCTCGGCCTTTTGGTTAAGATCAAAGTGTAGTATATGTATCGCTTAATATCTGCTGCGTGGTCCAATGGATCATCAAGAAATTAGTCTGTGTTACAGAACTAGTGCCCATTTGATCGACGCCGAAGGTTGGGGAGCTTTCATTAAACGCCAAAATGGTAAAATACTACCCCTTACAGAACTCCAAGCACTTTCGATCAAAGGATTAACGGTGCTTGATAGTTTTAAAATGTTTTCCGTTCTCTAGTACTGGGTTCACCTGGTGTGGCGCGTCCAGGGCGGCTCCTTAAAATAATTATATTTATTATTTATTTTATTATTATTATTTATTACTATTATTTATTATTACTGTTATTTATTTATCGAGTTCCTAGTCCTATCAGAGACGGACGATAAAACGTAGGTCCCGTGTTCTTATTATGCTGGTTATTTACTAGGGTAGCTACCCTAGGACCCTACATCAGTCGCCTCTTACGACATGCCTTGTAAGTCACAGTGTTACTATTCTTTGCTCACCTTGCCCTCCCCGGTAACACACGGGCGTTGTAGAAAGATAAGAGCATACATAAGATCACTGAATAAGAAATGTCCAGGGTAGTGAGCGATGAACGGTTATTTAGCCCTGACCAAGTTTTAAAGCGTTTTGGTCTTGCTATGGACAAATACTGGCATCATGTTCAGGTCTAAGAGGTCTAAAGCCGAAGGATTGACTTCATTGCACCAGGTTTTACCCCATAAGGCTCGGTCCCTATCCGCAGAACAAGAGCACGACACCTACCGAGAGTATTGCACAAAGCACAAACTCCGTAGCTCCGATACAATCCTAAGGGATCTCTGGAAATAAAATGCACTCGTGATCAGAACTGTGCGGCCCGTCTTCAAACCAACGACCTTCGGAAGGAAAGGCAACAGCATAACCACTTAACCACTTAACCACTTAACCACTTAACCACTTAACCACTTAACCACTTAACCACTTAACCACTTAACCACAGAGATAGGTATAACCATGCAGTAGTCGGACCAGATGCTTCAAGTGTAGCTATACTGCTGTAGGACAAGCTGCAAATAAAGTTACCGAGAACACTAGAAAAGACAGAGTCACCAACATCAGCGTTAGAAAGAAAGTTGGCACAGAACCTCGCTTGAATTACATTGAGAAACAAAGAATGAAGTGGTTTGGCCACTTAATAAGAATGCATTCAAACTCCACAGTATACAGAGTCTTCTACAACAGAAAACCGGGAAAGAAGGCGAGAGGAAGACCACGAAAAAGATGGTTAAATGGCATAGCAGAATACAGTCAAAGAGCAAAAATAACAATCGCCAAACGACCAAAGATGGCGTCTGTGGCTTAAGGGATAGTGACTCGGTCTATTAACCCCGACGTTCTGAGTTCGAATCACGCTTCGGACAGTTTGGTTGCAAATTGTTTCGCGTGGATTTTTACAAAAGAACGATGGCACCACCCGTTCAGAAAGCAATGACAAACTACTGAACGTAATAATGCCTAGAAAAATCACAAACAGCGTTAAAAAGCTGGGGTTGATTCGCAAAGTCTTGTAAATGATATGCAATTAACTTTTAAACCACCAGAACAGCGCAAGACAAAAGCAGAAAACCACAACACTGGGCAACAACCCGGTATCAGTGTGACAACAAAAGAAGAAGAAGCAGAAGAAAGAGATGACGGTAGAGGGAGTGACATGTTTCTGGACATCTTGCACGGAATAATGGCAAAAGTCACAAGATATGTTTGTTAGTGACCACATAAAAGGAGCAACGTTATCTCCAGTACTGTCCCTATTTGACATCGTAATTAAAAAGTCACGGGAAAAATGATATTGTTGCCTGCTATGTATACCATTTACGTATTAAGTTGTTGTTTCAACATCATCAAGTAGCTTGTCCCTTCCAGAACTCGGCTCCCATGACAACAGTCCTGAAAAACTCACTACACTATTCTGTACAAGTAAGTTGACCGTCGTCAGCAGCAGTCATTCTCAGATCGTCAATGACATCATGCACCCATCGTCTTCTAGGTCTTCCTCTCATTCTTCTTCCAGGCAACATTCCCTCCAAAATTATCTTCTCTAGGCACTCATGTCGTTTGATGTGTTTGAAATGTTTAATTTCCCTTGATTTTATGTTCTTTAATAGCAAACTCTCTTGAATATCAAGCTGTTGCAGAACAGAAGCTTTTGTTATTTTCTGTCTATGATATTCTAAGAACTCTTTTGTAGCAGTTATTTACTCAATTTAAATTGGTTTTTTTTCTTACTGATCTAATTTGTTTCAGTATTGACATAATTTTGTGCCCATACCTTGTTTCACGGCAGCATTGACCAAAGTCTAATTACTGTAACTGTCATCACGAGATGTAATTTATTCGTATAATTAGTTAAGCTTGTTAGTTTTTAATTTACTTTATTCTGGCTGCAACGGAAGTCTGACTGTGATTTAACTTTTGGATGGACACGGAAGAAAATGCAACGTACATCAGTGCAGTCTATACTTTCGCGTGATTTTTTACTGCTATGTTCAGTGATTCTCAAACTATGTTTTCCAACTACAATGGTATTTAACGTCAACTCCTTTCTTCTTTCATTATTCCTCATCGCTTTTTGCGGAACATATGGCCCCAACAGTTGTTCTCCATTCTCCTTGTTCTCTGGCCGTTTTCTTAATGACTTCACAGGATAGTCAGGCATCCTTCAGTTCCGCAAGAACTTCGTAATCTGTTTAGGACGTCCTCTTTTCCGTTTCTCTTGATGGTTCCACTCAAGTGCTTGTCTATTGATAATCTACGGTGTCTTCCACATGGTATACACTACCCACCTCCATTTTCTCCTTATGACCTGGGTTATCAAAATTCTGATGCCATAAAACAGTTGCGTTCAGAACTCGGCAACATTTCTGGTATGGAAAGAGTTAAAGAAGAAAATGGAACCTACTGAAAACATCTCTATAGAAAAAGTGTTAGTGCTACCTGGGCATAGTTATATTGTAAAGAGGTTAAACATACCTGGTTATTAGTGTTGTTTTAGTTGCTGATCCTCTCTCTCTCTCTTTAGCCTGTTACGCCCTTGGCGTTTAGGGCAGCAACAAACGTACACCATTCTTCCCTGTTCATGGCCTTCCTCTGTATTGTGTTCCAGCTATGATTCATTTCCTTCAGCTCTTGCTCTATCGTTCTCCTCCAGGTTGTCTTGGGTCTTCCACGCTTTCGCCTACCCTCTGGAGTCCATCTCAGTGCAGTTTTCGTGTCGGAGCCAGTCTCCATGCGCATCACATGTCCAATCCATCTCCAGCGTCGTCTTCGGATGATAGTGCCCATATTCTCTTGTTGGCATCGTGCAAGCAATTCTTGATTCGAGATAGTAGTCGGCCAGTACACGCGTAAGATTTTTCGCAGACAAGTTGTATGAAAGGCGGAGAGTCTGGAAATATCCTGTTCTGTCATTCTCCAGCATTCCGATCCGTACAGCAAAGTTGACAGCACACAGCTGTTATAGATACTAGTCTTGGTTCTGATGCTGTATTGGGCAGATTTCCCGGCGGTCTGAAGGGTCATGAATGCACTGCGTGCTTTACTCAGTCTGTTTTTAATGTCAGATCCAGCGCCTCCTTCATTGCTAATAACACTTCCAAGGTATGTGAAAGCGGTTGTATCTCGGAGGGTTTTACCTTCTAGTTTGACTGGTGCTGGGGTTGCTATGTTCAGAGTCATTACTTCAGTTTTCTTCTGATTTATTTTCAGCCCAACCATCTCACTATATTGGTTAAGGCGGCAGGTCTTTTCCTGGATATCTCTATGTGTATGAGATAGAGTGCGATGTCATCTGCAAAATCTAGGTCTTCCAGAGTGGTTGTGAGCGTCCATCTAATACCTCTTGCCTTATCTTCCGTTGTTTTACGCATCATTATGACAGTGTTGAATAATAGGGCTGACATAACACATCCTTGTCGCACGCCTGTTTTTACTTCAAACTTTAGTTCTGAAGTTTCAACACTGCATGCAAACTTGCTGTAGCAGCTTTTTATAATATTTATAAAACACAGTGGGATTCCATACCATCTTAAGATACGCCATAGACTTTCGCGGTGTATGCTATCAAAAGCCTTTTCAAAATCTACAAAGTTGATATAGAGTTTGCTTTGCCATTCTGTGCATTGTTCTATGATATTTCTAAGAGCAAATATTTGGCCTATACAGCTCCGTCCTCTGCGAAATCCTGCTTGTTCCTTTCTCAGTTTCTTATCCACAGCGTCAGTAATACGTTGTACGATGATTTTGCTTAAGATTTTACTTGGGAAAGAAAGCAGTGTTATTCCACGCCAATTATTACAATCGGCAAGGAGCCCTTTTTGGGTATCTTGATGATGACTCCTCTGTTCCATGCATCAGGTATTATTTGGGCATTCCATATAGTAGTAAACAAGGGTTGCAATATATTAGCTGCAAGTTCTGGGTCTATTTTGAATAGTTCTGCGTTTAAGTTATCATTCCCTGGTGCCTTGTTATTCTTAAGAGATTTAATTGCTGTAATGATCTCATCCTGGCTGGGTGTTTCAATGCCAATTTCTAACTCCTCTGTTGGTTCTGGTATGTCTGCTACTACCGTTTGCTGATCCTGCTAGCTCGTTAATCTTGCTCGTGGTTATTCATGTATGTTTGCTAGTCTTATTTTGTGGCGAATTATGTCTGCCTTGTAGCCAAGTTTCATTGCTAATCACACCTGCTGGTCTTATTTTGTAGCGAATTATGTCTGCCTTGTAGCCAAGTTTCATTGCTAATCACACCTGCTAGTCTTATTTTGTAGCGAATTATGTCTGCCTTGTAACCAAGTTTCATTGCTAATCACACCTGCTAGTCTTCTTTCGCGGCTAATCATGCATGCCTTGTAATCTAGTTTCGCAGCTAATCACACTGGCTAATCCTATTTCGCGGTTAATCACACCTGTTTATTAATCTTATTTCGCAGCTAATCATACTTACTGATTATTCTTGTTTACTATGTAATCACTCCTTCTGGTTAATCTTATTTTATTATTGTGAATTCTATCAAGACAGGTGGTAGACAGCTGAAGCAAAGTACATAAGTTGAAACTGAAGATAACAACACAAGAAGTACAACTAAATACATTCATATATTTGCTGAGAAATCTGTATCTATAAAGTCTTCACTTGGTCAGAGAATGCAGATGTTATGGCTTGCCTTCTGTTTGGTTTTCTCTGGATTTCTTCACGTATGTAGCATCTAATGTGTGTGTGTATGTTCAGAATTTTAGTAAATTATTGTTACAATGAACAACGCTAATTTTTGTTGCATTGAAAAGCATCCATTCTTGGTACGTCAATTCCTGTTGTAATCAAAAATATTAATTTGTGCTGTCGTGAAAAATGTCCATTCTTGTTGGGATAAAATACGTGATCTCGTTAACGTGAATTACGTCAATTCTTGCAAGGACGAAATACGTCGATGTTTGGACAGCATGAAATACGCCAGTTCTTGCAAGGACGAAATACGTCGATGTTTGGACAGCATGAAATACGCCAGTTCTTGCAAGGACGAAATACGTCTATGTTTGGGCCGCATGAAATACGTCAGTTCTTGCAAGGACGAAATACGTCGATGTTTGGGCAGCATGAAATACGCCGATTCTTGTTGCAATGAAACCCGTGCGTGTGTGTGTGTGCGCGCGCGCGTTTGCTTATAAATAAATAACTTAACAACAGCCTTGCCTCCCTTGCCACGCACATCATGATCACACATACAGATATATATATATATATATATATATATATATATATATATATATATATAACAAACACACACATACGCGCACACACACACACACACACACACGCATGTACACAAACACACATACGCACACATACACACAAACGCAAGCACACACACACACAAACGCAAGCAGACACACATACACACATACTCGCAAACACGCACACACACAGACACACACATATCTGTCTATCCATAAATCCATCCATCTATCCATTTATCCATCCATCCATCCATAATCACCTACCTACAGTAAATGCAATATCCCACGTGATTTTTTTTTGGGGAGATGAATGTGTCATACATTCGTCAGGCGTACTTTTAAATTGAGAGAAATTTCAAATGGAATTTCCACAACTCATTAGTACAGGTCATCATCGTGTTAAAACTAAATGTCACTTGCCTATATACGAGCTATGTCCTAATTAAATATAAACATTCCATGGTACCGATGTCACGCAGATGAAATCGTAAGCATTTCTTCTTCTTCTTCTTCTTCTCTTAACTTGACTTGAAGCATAAGATATCAATACATTTCTTCAAAACAGATCTGTCTTGAGCATGCTAGTTTAGTTCATTCCAGGTCTTTCCCATCTCTTCTCTTTCTCCAGTTCGTCTCTATATCTCTCTAGGTCGCACCCTACCTCTCTTTCCTACAGGATTTAATTTCAAAGCCACATGTGGGTGTCTCCAACCACTTCCACCTCCTACGTTTTATTTCCCCGTTGACATTGTTGGTGCCTGTGCTCAGGGTGTTCTCTGGATTTGATATTCTCTGATCCCAACGAATTCTGAGAATTCTTCTGAGATATCTTCCCTCAAAGCCTCTTATTCTACTGTCAGTCTTGGTATTTGTTTTCCATGTCTCTGATCCATACAGTAGAACTGTGCGCACATTTAATGAAAATCATTTACATTTTAGAAAATGTATGTAGTTTTGTTCACGTCTACTTCACGTCTACATGACGTCTACTTGACTTCTACTTCACGTCTACTTGACGTCTACTTCACGCCCACCTTGTAAAAGTCACCAAATAGCTACAGAAACCACAACCAGGAATATTCATAGCTTGCCCACCGAGGAAAGACCACACAAGGCTCATGACAAGAAAATGGGTAGAGATCTGGAAAAGATCGTCTTGGATAGGCGGGCCTGGAAGGCCTTGGTTGTGGACCTATGCCTCCCTAGGGGAAAAGGCGGAAGAAGAAGAAGAAGAAAAGCTTCATACGTTTATTTAGTATGTCCAAAATATCTCAATTTTCTCTTTCTTATTTGTAACATATTTGTAGAAAATAGTACATAATTTTAAAAAAAATGTCTACTGATGTATGATGGCTGTACTTTCCGTATATGATGTGCTAACTTATTTAATATCCTCATGTCTGGAGTGGCACAAATTAATGTAAGATTGTACTTAAACATTTATTTAGTCAACAACAATAACAGGATGTCACGTGTTCGTGATATTGTGACTGTTTAGTCACATTGAAATGAGGATGAAAATCCTGGCATATCCTTACAGGACTTAGTCATCAACCTCAGTAAATAAGTCGTTTATTTTTTTAGGCACCACTTATACGTTCAATATTTTGCCATTGAAAAGTTACTTTGATGAGTCAATTGAAGGATTACAATTTTGCAGACGATCTAGCACTCCTCTCCCACAGCCATCAAGAGATGCAAGAGAAAACAACTAAACTAGAAACAATCTCACAACAACTGGGTTTGACTATTCACGGGGAAAAATCAAAGATCATGAGATTAAATGCTAATTCCAGAGACCCGATCATACTGAGAGGATCACCATTAAACGAGGTGGACACATTTACATATTTACATATCTGGGAAGTGTTATCAACATTCAAGGTGGCTCAGATGAAGATGTTAGGGTTAGAATACAAAAGGCAAGATCAACCTTTGCCATTGTGAAGAACATATGGAGTTCAAGAACGATCAGGAAAAAAACCTAAGATAGTTATATTTAACTAAAATGTCAAGGCTATCCTTCTACATGGTGCTGAGACTTGGAGAACAACTAAGGGGAACACCAAAAATTGCAGACATTCATCAATAGATGTCTGCGCAGGATACTCCATCTGCGATGGTATGACAGGACTACAAACAGGGAACTCTGGGATAGAACAGGACAACAACAAGTGGAACAAGAGATAAGGAGCAGAAGGTGGCGATGGATAGGACACACACTGATGAAACCCCTAACAGCATCACAAGACAGGCTCGCCGATGGAACCTCAGGGCAATAGAGGTAGGGGAAGACCCAGGAATACATGGAAACGGGAGTTGGAGACGGAATGCAAGAAAATGGGGACAGAGTCGAGAGATCTGCAAAATACGGCTTGGAAGGCCTTGGTTGCGGACCTATGCTTCCCTAGGGGCGAAGGGTGAAGAAGAAGAAGAGTTTGCCATTGCTTTCTGAAAGACGGGACCTATTTTTACCGTTCGCAAAAATCCACGAACACGAATTTGCTTCCAAACTGCCTGCCGCGGATTTGAAACACGTACATTTGGGTTGTGATCGAGCTCACTACCGCTTAAGCTACAGACTCCCACTTACCACATTATATAATTGAAATATGTAATATGTGAACGTTTAACAAAACATTTTCTTGCGGAATCTGTAATTAATCTTTGGTCGCAATTTGCCAACCTGGCATATGTCAACTGATGATCTAAAAAAACAAAACAACGGCGGCATAAATTTCTACATAGCGAAACTAAACAGAACCTATTTTAGTTTGCATGTTGAGAAGGTTAGTAAAGTCATTTACTAATTAATTCAAAGATAATACGCAGTTCGCCTGATATGTAAATAACGTGGGTTGGTCACTTTGTTTTCCCTTTTGCAAAATTCTTTCACATGCGGGCAATACGCATTGTTTGCATAAATGTGTGCCGCTCCAGACATGAGGATATTAAATAAGATAGCGCATCACACTATATACGGAAAGTACAGCCATCATACATCATTATACATTAAAAAAAATGATGTACTATTTTCTAAATATTATTTCTATGTATGATATGCAGTGGCGGCTAGTGGTCATTTTTCTTGGTGGGGCCAGACACAATTTTCAGAAAAATCATGGTTTTTGGACTATTTACTATTATTTGTCTATTCCGGGAAGTTATTCTCCCTTTCGAAAAAAAATAAATGCTCCACTGGCCCTTAATGACGAGCCGCCCCTGATGATATGTCTAGAGTCGCTGGATCATTGAAGAAAAAGAAGTAAAAACGAGATGCTGCCGTTGTTTTATTTAGACTATAATAAGGCTATTTTATTAACATTTTTGTATTGAAGGGACACCCACATTCTACTCGACAGAAGCAGCACAGAGCAAGATCTTACTGTATTAAATAAGGAGGTCAAAGCGATGGTGGATGAATACATACGGGCCCGCCTGCCCAGCGTGTTCGTAGCGCGTTGGACTATGGGTGACAAGCCCCCTGTGAGTCCGGTTCAATTCCGCGAGCGGGCAGAAAAGCCACAGGTTCTCCAGATTTACGGTGTTCGTGGCACCGAACCGAAGGGTTACAATGTCCATGACACCAAGCCGAAGAGCTGAAAGCTCAAGTGCTTCTGGATCGGGGAAAAAAGAATACATACGGGATGGTGGCTCTGTGGTATATCACAGCCAACTCTAGATAACTAGGCCAGACAACTGACCGGGATTCCATGACCTAGATCAGAAAAAGACAGATGAAAATTACAGATGTTTGATAGAACACTGCACGCTTTTTTTGCAATTTTACTCAATTCTGTGAGTTTATGATTATTTATTGGTGACAAATATTCTAATATTGATATTCCTTATTGTTAAACTTAACTTGTTACATAATATAACGCCGATTTAGCATTTTGTGTTGATTTTACGAATTCGTCTATATACACCAATACTGGAATGCGAGGTCACGCGGTGTAGTTGTGGTCTGATTTCCCATAATTCTTACCCGAGTCCGAAGGCCCATACGTTTATAGTTGGCTCTGGGTATACATTGATGACTCCATAGTTCGATGCAACTGAATAAGTGCATTTGTTTGATATATATATATATATATATATATATATATATATATATATATATATATATATATATATATATATATATTCATCTCGTACCGTTATAAGTTACATAGGGCCTGCAAGTAATTTCTCCATACCGCTCTGTCGCAGGCAACTCGCTCAATCTCTTCCATGGAATTGGGTCAGATATTTCTTACCTCTCTCAGTAAAGTACGTTTCAGGGTCTCCATAGGGTGTTCTATATTTTCTTGAACCTTTTGCCTCTCACTTCAATGCCTGATTTTGGTATTCTTTGATCCTTTCTTCTTAATATGTGCCCAACATTTCTCTATCTTCTCCCTCCGTAGCCTCCAATAACCATACGGTCAGCGGGCCCAAATAAAAATTCTAGGAAATAAGAGCACAACCGTCGCGTGACCTCGCATTCCAGTTTTGTTGCATATAGACGAATTCATTTTAAAATCAAAACAACATGCTAAATCAAGTTTAAATTAGGCAAGAAGTTCAGTTTAAATTAGGCAAGAAGTTAAGTTTAAATTAGGCAAGAAGTTAAGTTTAAATTAGGCAAGAAGTTAA